>NC_069421.1:17518454-17613091 GCF_026875155.1 Cherax quadricarinatus | reverse complement strand
AAATAGCAAAATAATTAGAATTTGTCCCAATGGTACAAAAATTTGCAATTTTTTTTAACTAGACATTCGTAACTCGCGAGAAAAAATTTTAGGTGGACTCAGGTTACGGCAGCAATTTAAGTCTGTATCTTTTCCCCTCCGGTAAGCTTTTTTGAAGCCTCCCGGGAAAGCCTACCCGGGGGGTTCAGCGGTTTCATGAAAGGTTGTGGGGGGTAAAAAGTGAAAAAAAATCGAGAAAGAACCATTTCAAGAAGACAAGTACGAAGAAAATTATGTCTGTTAAGGGGACTGTAGGCTTTAATTGGGTCTAGGTTTTCTCTACATAAAGGAGCCATTATATGTAGTGTTTGAGAAGCTGCAGTGGTAGATGGTATGGGATTACCGATAAGTTGTACAAGGACACAGAGGCAGTAATTGGGAACTTTAGACAATGCTCCGCCTGCGCAGCAGGCTGCTTGGTGGTAACACAGTTGTAGACAGGAGGGTAGAACGCACATTAGTCAGGTATGCACAAAAATATAAACATGCTGTAAGTGTTTCCCTGTTCTATGCTTATGTATTTACTAACGACTATAATGTATATTGCTATCTCCTGCCTATAACTTGGACTAACACTAGGTGGGATCTATTAGGCTCAACCAAATATGTCTACTGTGCAGGTAAGACGATGTCTAGCGTTTCCAAGTACTTGTCTTTATAATCTACAGGAAATAAGTAAAGTAGGAGAGGATATTGAGAGGCTGGTAGGAGCCTCATAATTGTGTGGAGAGAAGTAGGCCCAGGTAGGTGGAGATCTCAGATATGAGTGACATCGTCCTCCACTGATAATGACCTGGGCTCGTCCCGTGGTGATATGCTCATTAAGGGCACCTTGGGCATTATACGAGAGCAAGTATGAATTGTTATTTCTTATGCATTTATGTACACACACACACACACACACACACACACACACACACACACACACACATACACATTAAACTACAGACCGGTGTCTCTGACGTGTATAGTATGCAAAGTCATGGAGAAGATTATCAGGAGAAGAGTGGTGGAGCACCTAGAACGAAACAAGAGTATAAACAACCAGCCCGGATTCATGGAAGGCAAATCCTGTCACAAACCTTCTGGAGTTTTATGACAAGATAACTGAGTAAGAAATGAGAGAGAGGGGTGGGTTGATTGCATTTTCCTTTACTGCAGGATGTTCTTCGACACAGTTCCTCACAGGAGATTAGTGCAGAAGCTGGAGGATCAGGCGCGTATAACAGGAAGGGCACTGCAATGGAACAGAGAATAACTGACAGGGAGGCAACAACGGGTCATAGTACGTGATGAGGTATCACAGTGGGCGTCTGTGACGAGCGGGGTCCCACAGGGGTCAGTCCTAGGACAAGTGCTATTTTTGATATATGTGAATGACATGGTGGAAGGGATAGACTCTGAAGTGTCCCTGTTCGCAGATGATGTGAAGCTATTGAGAAGGATTAAATCGGATGAGGATCAGGCAGGACTACAAAGAGACCTGGACAGGCTGGACACGTGGTCCAGCAACTGGATTCTCGAATTCAACCCTGCCAAATGCAGTCATGAAGATTGGGGAAGGGCAAAGAAGACTGCAGACAGAGTATAGGCTAGGTGGAAAAAGGCTGCAAACCTCACTCGAGAAAGATCTTGGGGTAAACATAACACCGAGCACATCTCCGGAGGCACACATCAACCAGATAACTGCTGCAGCACATGGGCGCCTGACAAACCTGAGAATAGCGTTCCGATACCTTAGTAAGGAATCGTTCAAGACACCTGTTTGGAACCCACACCTGGTCAAGCACGTCAAGAAATTAGAGAAAGTACAAAGGTTTGCAACAAGGCTAGCTCCGGAGGTCAGGGGAATGTCCTACGAAGAAAGGTTGAGGGAAATCGGCCTGACGACACTGGAGAACAGGAGGGTCAGGGGAGACATGATAACATACAAAATAATGCGTGGAATAGACATGGTGGACAGAGACAGGATGTTCCAGAGAGGGGACACAGAAACAAGGGGTCACAATTGGAAGCTGAAGACTCAGACGAGTCACAGGGATGTTAGGAAGTACTTCTTCAGAGTCGTCAGGAAGTGGAATAGCCTAGCAAGTGATGTCAGGAACCATACATAGCTTTAAGACGAGGTATGACAAAGCTCGGGAAGCAGAGAGAGAGAGAGAGAGAGAGAGAGAGAGAGAGAAAGAGAGAGGACCTAGTAGCGATCAGTGAAGAGTCGGGGCCAGGAGTTGTCTCGACCCCTGCAACCACAATTAGGTGAGTACAAACACACGCGTTGATGACACTGTGCTTTTGGGAGATTCTCAAGAGAAGTTACAGAGATTGGTGGATGAGTTAGGTGGGTATGCAAGAGAAGAAATTTGAAACTGAATATAAGAAAGAGTAAGGTGATGAGGATAAAAAAATTAGGTAACGAAAGATTGGATATGTGGTTGGAGGGAGAGAATATGGAGGTGAATGTATTCAGATATTTAGGAGTGGACGTGTCAGCAGATGGTGTCTTTGAAAGATGAGGTGCATCATAGAATAGGCGAGGGGAAAAAGGTGAGTGGTGCACTAAGGAGTCTGCGGAGACAAAGTACTTCGTCCATGGAAGCAAAGAAGGGAATGTATGAGAGTATAGTTATACAAGCGCTCTTATATGGGTGTGAAGCATGGGTTTTGAATGTTGCAACAAGGAGAAGGCTGGAGGCAGTGGAGATGTGTCTGAGGGCAATGTATGGTGTGAATATAATTCAGAAAATTCATAGTTTGGAAATTAGGAGGAGGTGCGGGATTACCAAAACTATTATCCAGAGGGCTGAGGAGGGGTTGTTGAGGTGGTTTGGACTTTCTAAAATTTTCTCTTATACGTTTAAAGATATATTTTTCTTTTATGTTAGTATAAAAATTAATAATTTTGTACCAAAAGAACCTTAGAAAACTTACCTAACCATATTATAACAAGCGCAATTTAATCTAGCCTAATCCAACTAAATATATTTTAGATAAATTTACAATAATTTAATGATAAACGCAATGAAATATATTATTTTCGTTAGGTTCGGAATGATTTTTGCGAAATTACTGCATACCCAAATTTTCGCTTGCTTTATTCGGCAAGAAAAGCGTTGCTATACAAGTCAAAATCGCAAGTTTTACCTATTCGGCACGACATATATATGCATGCATGCATATGTCCTCGTTCTGATTCTGGTTATAGTGTGTTCTTGATTATTATATACTTTGGCTCGTAGAGCATGCTTCAAGCCCTGGCAGTCTGCCATGGTTCATCCTTGTGGCCCAGAAAATTTAGGAGTGGTTGGCCATTCTACATTCCAGACACAAGGACGTAGAGTTCTACTTGTGTCCGGGACTTGTCTGGGTTATATGTAATGGAAGGGCAAATGGGGCAGGCAGACAAAAGCTGTCGCATAGAATGTGTTCTATGGTAGCGGTTTGCCTCAGTGGCTCCGCAGTGGAGGAGTCAGTCTCGACGAGCACTGCGAATGAAATCAGGAAGGTTTCACGTTGTACAGCGGGACGAGGATCTCCCTCTCCCACTCTCTCTCTCTCTCTCTCTCTCTCTCTCTCTCTCTCTCTCTCTCTCTCTCTCTCTCCAGTAATTGTTATGGAGGAGGTTCTCCATTAAGGGTTAGTCTACCCTACCTCACCTCTGGAATCATGCTCTATTCAGTAGATAGTTCTTCTCAGCGGATAGATAGTTCTTCTCGTTAAATAGTTCTCAGTATAAGAAGAGAATTCTTTGAATACAACGTTTCGTTCAAGGCTGGACTTTATCATATATGTGCTTGATACGAAATCGCAATAACCCGTTTGCAAGAAAACCACATAACCCCTGCCATGGGATAGTCTTACCAATTCAAAATTTACACGCTTGATAAATCCCACCTTGCGTGAAACGTTGCATTAAAAGGGTTCGAAGTTACCAGTGTTTTTATTTCCACTTGATGCCTTTTGTTATTGTCTACCTGTCAATCCTGGTTCTGTTTGAGCATTGTACTTCGTAATACTGATGTGTTTTATGTCATATTTTGTCATAAGCTCCCTTCATGTATTTTCCTCATCTTTGCTGTAGCGGCCTTTTCTTTACTTTCCTCTTCGTTCTAATTGGCATTGACCAGTAGGCCTATTGGTGTGCTTTTCTTTTCTCATATCCTGGGCGAAGCAGCTACTCTGTTCTTTGTTGTAATATGTTTTCTGTCTTTTCTGGCTCAGTTGTGACTTGACATTGGTCCAGGACGGACCGAAACGTCATCTAAAGCCTCTTCTCTGAAGTGTGGGTGACCAGCGAAGTGTTGCAGCCACGGAACTGCGACTCATATTCCTCAATGAATGATCTTAGGGTGGCAGTGCTCTGTAAGCTGCACAGTTCCCCCACTATCACCATTATCATCACACACCAGTACCACGCTCACCACACCGCCACATCATCACAACCATCACCATCTTGCCGTACCTCCACTACAATCACACACCATCACAATCACACGCCTCAACTACCTCCTCCCACACGGGCTCGTCAACCTGAGTAACAAACCATCAATCATTGGATGAGCCGCCCAGTGTGTCCACGTTCCTTAAAAAAAAAAAGGCAATAAATATACCAGTGTCACCGTACCAGCCAACTGACACACACACACACACACACACACACACACACACACACACACACACACCACACACACACACACACACACACACACACACACACACACGCACACGACTTACAAGACAGTCAGAGCTTTTGACACAGGCATAGAGGCGAGAGGTCATAAATAGAAACTTTAGACACAGATGAGCCACAAGGATGCTAGGAAATATTTTTTCAGCCTCAGGGTAGTAAATAAATGGAATGAGTTAGAGGTAAACTCACTCACTCTCTCATATTTGTCCTTGACTAGCTTTTCCCTCAGGGTACCTTTATGCTGGTGAACGACTCTGGATTCAAGGCACTGGAGTTGTCCCTCTCCTCTCTAGGGTCAATCCAGATTACTTTCTTTTTCCCAGGCGCTGTATGAACTCTACGATTTTAGCGCTTCCCCTATAAATGAAACAATAATAATAATAATAATAATAATAATAATAATAAATCTACATTAGCTTTGGGCTACAGTATTTATATTATTTAATTTGGTTATTAGTTTATAATTAACCATAAATTATCTTCCCTTATGACTGGTTGAGGAATTTATTAGTAATAATGTTAGTGTTTTGAGGTATTCTTTCCGCACTTTATTTATTAAATGATTAAATGATAAAAAGATAAAATTTACATGTTACTGATAAGAAAATTTTAGTAGTGGGAGACTAGTAGTAGTAGTGGTAGTAGTAGTAATAAGGGCGGGAATAGTAACTGTAGCAGTAGTACAAGCAGGGGTAGTAATAGGAACAGGGGTAGAAATCGTAGTAGCAGTTGTAGCAAGAAATGGAGCAAAAGCAAGAATGAGATGAGGATGAGGAAGAGGATGAATGGGAATAAGTTGATGATTGTGATGTTGCTGAGGCTAGTCACCTTTTTGACATCAACAGTCATCAGTTTATTTAAGATACGTCAAGTGTTCCCAGCCCTTATACCTGTGATTGTTGAGTCCCTTCGTTGCTAACACCACCACCACCAGCACTACCACCACCAGCACTACCACCACCAGCACTACCACCACCAGCACTACCACCACCAGCCACCACCAGCACTACCACCACCAGCACTACCACCACCAGCACTACCACCACCAGCACTACCACCACCAGCATTACCACCACCAGCACTACCACCACCAGCACTACCACCACCACCAACCACCACCACCAGCACTACCACCACCAGCACTACCACCACCAGCACTACACCACCAGCACTACCACCACCAGCACTACCACCACCACCAGCACTACCACCACCAGCCACTACCACCACCAGCACTACCACCACCAGCCCACCACCACCAGCACTACCACCACCAGCCACCACCACCAACACTACCACCACCAGCACTACCACCACCAGCACTACCACCACCAGCACTACCACCATCACCAACCACCACCACCACCACCAACCACCACCACCACTATCACTACCACCAGCATCACAACAAACACCAGCTCCACCACTAGCAACACCACCAGCAGCAGCACCCCCACCACCACACATTACCACTACCAACATCACACATCACCACCACGCATCATCACCACCACGCATCATCACCATCACCACTACGCACCATCACCACCACACATCACCACTACCACTACACATCACCACCACTACACATCACCACCACCACACATCACCACCACCACTACACATCACCACCACCACTACACATCACCACCACCACACATCACCACCACCACCACACATCACCAACACCACCACATATCACCAACACCAAGTCACACATCCCCACCACCGCCACCAACATCGGTTCCTCTCCAACTTTCATAGCTCTGGGAATGCTGTGATCTTCCTGGCTGAGGATCCACGTCCAGCTGGCGTTGTGTGAGGATGGAATTATATATGATTACAGAAGGGTTGCAAAATATCGCCTCTAGATCTCCAGTAACATGGAATTAGCGCTGGGGCAGCCTTGTTGAGGTTATTGCTGCCTTCATGGAACATTTTTGTAAAAGATTAGACGAAGCCTGAGCATTCTGAGTACAAGTATATATCAGTCCATGGAGGACCGGGCCGGCGCAAGCACTTAAGTAAAGACTTGCTTAGTGGATCGATACCGCAATGTTGCGTGTAAATATTCCTCCTTTGTATTTTATGTTTCTTTTACTCTACGACCCTCTTGCGGTCTAGTGTCCTGACTGGCACTGTAATCAGCGTTGTAACACCTGACTGACAGGTCCGTCAGCAAGCAACCATTGCCTTGTGAGTTTTCGTGCGTCACTTTCTAAACGATCTAAGATCACAGCGGAATCGTATATTAGGCATTTTACATTAGGTCATTTTAAGTAAAAAGATTATAAATGCGTGTATATATTTTCTAATTAATATGAATGTGAGAAATATCGCAGCGAATACTTCCCAGTGAGGAATATTGCGAGGGATACCCTCAGGCATATTTAATATGAATATTATAAAATACAGACAAAATGAATAATTAGACACGTGCGACATCTGGGTATCTTTATTTAATGACGTTTCTTCACATTATGTCCTTGTATTGATAGTCACTGGATGGCAAAACGTCTTCAGATAGATAAACAGATGTTGCACAGGTATCTAATTCTTCATTTAATATGCATTTTGAAACTATCTACGGTCTATAATGTATCTAAATGGTTAGTCAAAATATTGACCTCAACTGTTAGGCCGCGTCTGTCTCTCATGTCAGGACCATTGATCTAATATATGAAATAATTGGTCTCAACATGATTAAAGATTTCAAAGTAAATAGTTTTGATGCTACTGTTTCATTTATCAAAGGACCAACAGATTAACTTTCGAATTCTATTGTGGAAGATCTGAAACATGAGTCGTGTGAACCCCCGCGGTACTGGCAGCATCCTTGGCTCTACATATCTCATTTACAAACCTGCTTCTTAATTGGTCATTAGGAACTTGTCCCCCTGAAGCCTAAGATGGTATTTTCATTTACACTTTTTAAGCAAATTTCTTGATATGTGAGAATAGGCTAACGTTTCGACTAGTCCTGAAAGATTAAGTGACAGGTAAGCTAAAAGATCAGAGAAGACAGGAAGACTAGAAGCAGCAGCAGCAGCAGCAGCAGCAGCAAAAAAAGAAGAAAAAGAAGAAAAAGAAGAAAAAGAAGAAAAAGAAGAAAAAGAAGAAAAAGAAAAAGAAAAAGAAAAGAAAAAGAAGAAGTAGTAGTAGTAGTAGTGGTGGTTATGTTAGGTTAGATAGTCGATTGTCAGCAAAACTAATTATTGCAAACCAAAACGCCACTAATACAATATCGCATTAAGGGTACACACGCGCGCACACACACGCACATTATGCATATATATATATATATATATATATATATATATATATATATATATATATATATATATATATATATATATATATATATATATATAATGTGTGTATGTATATGGAAAACCACTGGGGGAGTAGAATCAGAGCTCTAGGCCTTTCGTGTTGCAATCAACACATCATCAGGAACTTTCAAAGTTGAAGAAAAAGGAAGGATGTCCGAGCTAACACAATCCCAGAAGTAATCTGTTGAATACATTCTCTGGGATCGTATTAGCTCGGGCATCCTCCTTTTTCTGTAACTTTGCAAGCTCCTGATGTGTTGATTGCAACAGGAAAGGCCTAGAGCTATCATTCTCCTCCCCCTACGGTTGTTTCGCATCCTGGACAACTCAAGAGGATTGTATAAGAGACACCTACATCTTTTTTTTTTTTTGGTCATTTAGTGTAAGTTGCATATGAACTGATTACGGTAAATGCTGATTGAAAATTGATTATTCTGTGAATTACATCCTTTCTGTGATCTCCATCGTTCATCTGCCCGTTTATTCAATAATAAATTTATCATTCTTCTGGCATTCATTCATACATTTGTCATTCTTAAAACCGTGGTTTATTTGACCAACATTCTTTCGGCTGCCTTCTCGAGACTCACATTCACAAAGCAATCATTCATAGAATACAATCATATATGCCTGTCACTGAGATAATGTCAAGGAGAGCTGGTGAGTGGCTTCTGATGCGCTCGGGACTAGAATCTGCCCACGAAAATCCGAATCAACAGATCCTTTCAGTGGAGGCCTTGATGCTGGTGGAGGGCTTATGATCTAAGGCACTGGAGCCACCGTCTCCTCTTCTCAGAACAAACATGAATATTTTCGATTTCCCCAAAGTGCTGTATGACCCCTAAGGATTTGGCGACTCTCCTTGGATATAATACTGATAACCGAGTTGATTTATGTTAAACACTTGGATGTATCAGTAGTGTGATACAACCCTAAAGTCGGTACCTGATCATCCGGACTATAGTTCATACATCGGTTTGCGTGAGGCCGGCAGTAACGACCTGGTTGATCAGGCCCTGATCCACGTGAGGCCTGGGCATGGACTGGGCCGCGGGGCGTTGATCTCCGAAACACCCTCCAGGTATACCATATTCTATGTGATATTTAGACGGCGGCAACAGAGCTATATTTTCACGTTATATTCCATCACGCAGAATGGGGCTAATACCCATTATACCACTCCATTATATACCCATTATGCCTCAAAGATTTCGTTCAAACATGACTGGAGTTATTGTCACTTTGGGATTATCATCTCTTGGGATAGTCTATCCCATGCAGAGAAGAAATAAAATAATGATGAAAGGGGTGGGGTGGGGTAAAGGATGGAAGGTTCCATCTTTGGTCGCTAATATCCAGTCTGGAAGTGATTCACTTGCTCAGAGATGAGGTTGTCACTAGAGAGTATAAAGTATAAGGCGACTCTCAGCTCCGCCAGTCTTTACACTTTCCAGTATAACTTACGCGAGGAGATAATGTAAAGGCAGCAGACAGGCTGAGACAGCACTGTAAGATGGAATGAAGTCGGGGTGATGAGTGCTTGAGAGAATAGGATTATATGGAAGACGGGAGCGAGAGGAAGAGGGAATGAATGTGAGAGGGTGAGAGGAAATTGTACACACACACACACACACACACACACACACACACACACACACACACACACACACACACACACACACACACTTATATATATAATATATTTATTTATATATATATATATATATATATATAATTGGTGGAATGATGATGTAAAGAGAGTAGTAAGGGAGAAAAAGTTAGCATATGAGAAGTTTTTACAAAGTAGAAGTGATGCAAGGAGGGAAGAGTATATGGAGAAAAAGGAGAGAAGTTAAGAGAGTGGTGAAGCAATGTAAAAAGAGAGCAAATGAGAGAGTGGGTGAGATGTTATCAACAAATTTTGTTGAAAATAAGAAAAAGTTTTGGAGTGAGATTAACAAGTTAAGAAAGCCTAGAGAACAAATGGATTTGTCAGTTAAAAATAGGAGAGGAGAGTTATTAAATGGAGAGTTAGAGGTATTGGAAGATGGAAGGAATATTTTGAGGAATTGTTAAATGTTGATGAAGATAGGGAAGCTGTGATTTCGTGTATAGGGCAAGGAGGAATAACATCTTGTAGGAGTGAGGAAGAGCCAGTTGTGAGTGTGGGGGAAGTTCGTGAGGCAGTAGGTAAAATGAAAGGGGGTAAGGCAGCCGGGATTGATGGGATAAAGATAGAAATGTTAAAAGCAGGTGGGGATATAGTTTTGGAGTGGTTGGTGCAATTATTTAATAAAATGTATGGAAGAAGGTAAGGTACCTAGGGATTGGCAGAGAGCATGCATAGTTCCTTTGTATAAAGGCAAAGGGGATAAAAGAGAGTGCAAAAATTTTAGGGGGATAAGTCTGTTGATGTACCTGGTAAAGTGTATGGTAGAGTTATAATTGAAAGAATTAAGAGTAAGACGGAGAATAGGATAGCAGATGAACAAGGAGGCTTTAGGAAAGGTAGGGGGTGTGTGGACCAGGTGTTTATAGTGAAACATATAAGTGAACAGTATTTAGATAAGGCTAAAGAGGTCTTTGTGGCATTTATGGATTTGGAAAAGGCGTATGACAGGGTGGATAGGGGGGCAATGTGGCAGATGTTGCAAGTGTATGGTGTAGGAGGTAGGTTACTGAAAGCAGTGAAGAGTTTTTACGAGGATAGTGAGGCTCAAGTTAGAGTATGTAGGAAAGAGGGAAATTTTTTCCCAGTAAAAGTAGGCCTTAGACAAGGATGTGTGATGTCACCGTGGTTGTTTAATATATTTATAGATGGGGTTGTAAGAGAAGTAAATGCGAGGGTCTTGGCAAGAGGCGTGGAGTTAAAAGATAAAGAATCACACACAAAGTGGGAGTTGTCACAGCTGCTCTTTGCTGATGACACTGTGCTCTTGGGAGATTCTGAAGAGAAGTTGCAGAGATTGGTGGATGAATTTGGTAGGGTGTGCAAAAGAAGAAAATTAAAGGTGAATACAGGAAAGAGTAAGGTTATGAGGATAACAAAAAGATTAGGTGATGAAAGATTGAATATCAGATTGGAGGGAGAGAGTATGGAGGAGGTGAACGTATTCAGATATTTGGGAGTGGACGTGTCAGCAGATGGGTCTATGAAAGATGAGGTGAATCATAGAATTGATGAGGGAAAAAGAGTGAGTGGTGCACTTAGGAGTCTGTGAAGACAAAGAACTTTGTCCTTGGAGGCAAAGAGGGGAATGTATGAGAGTATAGTTTTACCAACGCTCTTATATGGGTGTGAAGCGTGGGTGATGAATGTTGCAGCGAGGAGAAGGCTGGAGGCAGTGGAGATGTCATGTCTGAGGGCAATGTGTGGTGTGAATATAATGCAGAGAATTCGTAGTTTGGAAGTTAGGAGGAGGTGCGGGATTACCAAAACTGTTGTCCAGAGGGCTGAGGAAGGGTTGTTGAGGTGGTTCGGACATGTAGAGAGAATGGAGCGAAACAGAATGACTTCAAGAGTGTATCAGTCTGTAGTGGAAGGAAGCGGGGTAGGGGTCGGCCTAGGAAGGGTTGGAGGAGGGGGTAAAGGAGGTTTTGTGTGCGAGGGGCTTGGACTTCCAGCAGGCATGCGTGAGCGTGTTTGATAGGAGTGAATGGAGACAAATGGTTTTTAATACTTGACGTGCTGTTGGAGTGTGAGCAAAGTAACATTTATGAAGGGATTCAGGGAAACCGGCAGGCCGGACTTGAGTCCTGGAGATGGGAAGTACAGTGCCTGCACTCTGAAGGAGGGGTGTTAATGTTGCAGTTTAAAAACTGTAGTGTAAAGCACCCTTCTGGCAAGACAGTGATGGAGTGAATGATGGTGAAAGTTTTTCTTTTTCGGGCCACCCTGCCTTGGTGGGAATCGGCCGGTGTGATAATAAAAAAAATAAAAAATATATATATATATATATATATATATATAATATATATATAAATACAAACGCATATATATGTATATATATAAAGATAAACGTGGAGAAATCTTAAAAGGAAAGGGGATTAAAGCTAGGCTAGAGCCATGGAGGAGTGGGAAGGGATAGTGTTGCTCTGGGTCAGGGAGGTGGGAAGGGAGGGTAGAGATGCACTGGGTCAGGAAGGAGAGGGAGTAGTGTTGCACTGGGTCAGTGAGGAAGATGTTGAGTTTTTATTTTTTTTGTTTTACTGCCCGAGCGGCTAGTAGGTATACACCAACAGCTCATCCTGTGAACGGCAGCGCAAGAGATAGTATTACAGAGCTCACAATGTCTTTGTCAGACACTACTGAACTCTGTTATATAAACAGAAAAAACTATTAGTCATTTCGTACTTTACAATTATTTCATATAGTTGTACACAAAATAGTAAAGAATACAATCTCTAAATTTATATATATTATTACCACATTTGTTTACAATTTCTATATATAGATGTACACAGCAAAGTAAAGAATACAATCTAAATAAGCGATATTATATTACCACTAAAAGAAAATGGTCCTATCTGGGTTGTAATCTCAATAAAGATAGTCTGGTCATCTAGTCGATGCAAGTTTTCAGAGGTGGTGAGGGAACAGTGTTGCACTGGGTCACTGAGGAGGGTGGCTGGGGAGCAGTGTTGCACTGGGTCACTGAGGAGGGTGGCTGGGGAGCAGTGTTGCACTGGGTCACTGAGGAGGGTGGCTGAGGAGCAGTGTTCCACTGGGTCACTGAGGAGGGTGGCGGGGGAGCAGTGTTGCACTGGGTCACTGAGGAGGGTGGATGGGGAGCAGTGTTGTACTGGGTTACTGAGGAGGGTGGCTGGGGAGCAGTGTTGCACTGGGTCACTGAGGGTGGCTGGGGAGCAGTGTTGCACTGGGTCACTGAGGAAGGTGGCTGGGGAGCAATGTTGCACTGGGTCACTGAGGAGGGTGGCTGGGGAGCAGTGTTGTACTGGGTTACTGAGGAGGGTGTCGGGGAGCAGTGTTGCACTGGGTCACTGAGAAGGGTGGCTGGGGAAGCGTGTAATGCCACACATAGCGGGACGCATAAGGTACAGCAGCATGCAATTTCAGATTAACAATTATCAGGACCAGCAACTGGGCGGCAGATCACGTCGGCAGGCTCCCCCGTGCCGCCTGTGGCCTATATATGGCTTGGTATTTAGATTAGTTTTCGCGTGTGCCGCAGCATCTCCCCCTTCCCCAGCATCTAGTCTCAAAGCCACCATCTTCTCCCACCGGAGTACAAAAAAACGCATCATACGAAATTTGTCAGTAATTGCGCACAAAGATAAACCGGGCTTCCCTTTAACGATGGTTGATGAGCACGGCGTGAGTAGCATCCAAGGCGCATTGTCGCGAAGTCAATGCATCTCCGGCTCGAAAACTCTCTAGGCGAGGGTCTGTCATACGATGACCCGCTCGCGTGGTACCAGTGGTTGAATATCAGTTGCTGAGCAACTGCTGGTATACCAGTGAAGGTGTAATGATCGAGTAACATCAGTGATTCAGAAGCCGGTACCAGTATTGTTTATCAGCGATTAAGCGATCACTGGAGTACCAATGGGGGGTATCACTGACCAACTGCTGGAGTACCAGTACTAGGGCTCGCTGGCACTAAGCAACCGCTGGGAGGTACCGGTACTACTAAAAAAAAAATCAGCTAATCATGCAGTACTGCGCCCACACATGTAGGAGTGTGCATGAACATTCTTGATACACGAGAGATGTCATCAAACCTCGCAGCCTTAACTTCACCTACTAAATATCCAAGTATTGCAGAGGTGATTTTCCCGAAGGACGGGAAGACTTGACACCCAAGTACCATAAGAACAATACGAGCACTTTTAAGGCCAGCCAGCACCTTTAGGGTCACAGCAGCACCTTTACGGTAACATCAGCACTAAGAGATATCAGTCTGGTAGTGAATAAGCTAAAAACAACGTTTCTCTCTGTGTGGAGCTTTGCCAAGTCAGATCGAAACGTTACCTCCAATGAAGCATTGTTCTGAAACGTGTCTGTCTTCAGTGTTGTCAGCAGTGCACCAGTAGGCTCCTTTCTCTAGCATATTTATGTTTAGCTCACGAGGGTTCCTCGAAGCTGCATAATGTGGCTAACAGTGCTATGAAGTAGTCCTTGCTTATTAAAATTTCTAAAGTAAATTTTTCCATTTGCTAGGCTGGCAAACACTGCCGATGTTGTTCCTCTTGCGTTTTTTTGGTCATGAAATTGCTTTTCTTGATTACTGTTAGTTTTCTTTTCATTTTCGTGTTTGTGCGTGAGTGGGAACAGCAGATGGGAACACACGGCTTGGTTTAGTGTCGATTTTTTCCCCACTGTTCCAATATGACAGTTTTCAAATTATAGTATTAGTTAGGTAGTAAGTAACTTGTTATTCTGCCAATTGGTAAATATATCAATTATCGATCTCCTTCTGAAGGGGATCCCAGGAGGAGGTCGAAATATACAGACCAATTAAGCTTCTGTGTTTCTGCCTCCATGTGTGTCATTGAGCACAGAGAAATGTTCATTATACTTTAGTTATCCATAAAATTATCGTTTAAGAACGGCACATTGGGGGTAGGAAAACACACAAATACAGTATTATGTGTGTTTTCATAATCGACGTTTCGCCCAGCACAGTGACTATGAGAGAGTTTCTCCAGTAAAGCACTGCATCATTTCATTTCTCTCTTATACCATTGTTCCGGTATTTTATACCATTTCTTGCGATTTAACTTCAGGATACATCTCTTAAGCCTCAGCTAGCTGGCCACACAGCTGGTGTCTAGGAAATTTATAATGTTTTCAGCAGCCAGCGTGCACACGGCATAGCCAAGTAGATGTCGGTATGTATGTGTAGTCAGGGTCACAAGTCCCGTTACAAGTCTCTTTGAAGCTGTACCCAATATCTTAGTGATGTGGTAGGAATTTGAGTACTCTGGATGGAAAAAAATTGTCTGAAAATACATGGTTGCTGTTATTTCTACTACTACTACTACTACTAATTATTATTATTATTATTATTATTATTATTATTATTATTTATTATTATTATTATTATGTATCTCCAAACTTTAGCTTTTAACTTGAGAACACTTCATCCGATCAGCTTGAAATTTTCAGCGTTGGTCTACTGTAATGAGGATGTCGTCTGGGCAGTGTCATGCCTGGGGTGTCGTCTGGGCAGTGTCATGCCTGGGGTGTCGTCTGGGCAGTGTCATGCCTGGGGTGTCGTCTGGGCAGTGTCATGCCTGGGGTGTCGTCTGGGCAGTGTCATGCCTGGGGTGTCGTCTGGGCAGTGTCATGCCTGGGGTGTCGTCTGGGCAGTGTCATGCCTGGGGTGTCGTCTGGGCAGTGTTATGCCTGGGGTGTCGTCTGGGCAGTGTCATGCCTGGGGTGTCGTCTGGGCAGTGTTATGCCTGGGGTGTCGTCTGGGCAGTGTCATGCCTGGGGTGTCGTCTGGGCAGTGTCATGCCTGGGGTGTCGTCTGGGCAGTGTCATGCCTGGGTGTCGTCTATGAAGTGTCATGCATCCCATTCCTAATAGTTCACATCTCTGCGATAACTTGAGAAAGCCTCTTTCGATCGTCTTCAAACCTTCATAATTGGTGTATCCTAATTAGAAGAGGCTCAGGATTGCTACTGGAATGTACAGGTCTCATTTTTGTAAATTTTGGGTGTAAAATGGCGTGAGTTGTCATCCCATTAATTCACGTTAAACCTAACTGAATTACTTCTCACAATTTAATGGCACAAATTTATTAATACACTAATATAGCTGGAAAGAGCTTGCAGTTAATATAATCTGTGAAATTACTGGAGAATGGCTCTTCTGACTGGCTTGAAACTATCAGCGCTGGTGTGTTGCTTTAAATGCCATTTTCGCGTCACTACTGGGCTAAACTGGACTCAGTCTGCCAGTTTTGCTAAATAATTTATGATATTCGTAACCGTTTAGTAACTAAAGACAATTATTAATCGGCTGCAAAACATTAATGTTGTTGTATTTAGTAAGAGAATGATGCGTAGTTGCAAATTTGAAATTAGAATAGCAGTGTTAAACATATTTGAATCGTTGGATTCAGAGCAGTTGCTAGAGAATGTATTTTCAGATTGGCTTCAAACTTTCAAAGCTGGTTTTTTTTTTTTTTTAGTGGATGGAGGTTTAAATTAGTTTTGGGCTGTGTGTGTATCCTAATTCGCCATTTTATTCTGAAGGGAATCTCATTTTATGAATTACTCTTCCGATTCGCATCAAATCTCTAAAGCTAATATTTAACTACATTAAAAACTTGTGCCGCACTCGGCACTAATCCTTTCGCGTGCAACGAGGTGGGGCTGGGGTTGTGAAAAAGGGGTATACTTTCCTCGGCTCTCGTAACGGCCGAAATGTATCTATGTAATTATTATCTCCAGGTGAAGAAGATAACTTCTGGTATAAGGCCGGAATGCAGGAGCGAAACTACTCTGGAAACCTGGCACATGTATGTTACAGGTATAATAATAATCATGAACCACTAACCACAGATGTTAATGTCATGGTGTTTTAACAGTTTTGTCGAGTAACTTGAGCGCTTTTTGTTAATTTGGATATGTAGTGCAGATAATAATGTTAAGTGGATCGTTCCGGTCACAGGAGTAATTTATCCATCTAACTACCTGAAAATAGCTATACCATTATTTGCGCTAATGTTTTTTTTCTTCTTTGCATCTGGGGATACCTGTTGGTGAGTGAGATTTATTATTAGCACCACCAGTGTTGATTCCCCACCACTGCCACCACCACCATCACGATCACCATTACCACCACCATCACCATTACCACCATTACCACCATCACCACATCACCACCCCCCCACCCCACACCACCACCACCACCATCACCACCATCACCATACCACCAACCACCATTACAACTCCATCAACATCACCATCACCACACCACCACCACCATCAACATCACCATTACCACCACCATCACATTACACCATCACCATCACCACACAACTACCATCAACATCACCAAAACACCACCACCACCACCACCATCACGATCACCATTACCACCACCATCACCATTACCACCATCACCCCCATCACACCACCCCATTACAACTACCATCACCATCAACATCACCACCACCACCACCATCAACATCACCACCACCACCATCAACATCACCACCCACCACCATCAACATCACCACCACCACCATCAACATCACCACCACATCACATCACCACCACCACCATCAAACCATCAACATCACCACCACCAACATCACACACATCACCACCACCACCACAACCACACCACACCACACCACCACCACCACCATTACCACCACCACACCACCACCATCACCACCACCACCACCACCATCACAACATCACCACCACCACCACACCACATCACATCACCACCACCACCACCACACACACCCCATTACCACCACCACCATCACCACCACCACCACCACCAACCACCACCTTACCACCACCATTACCACCACCACCATTACCACCACCACCACCATACCACCACACCACCACCATTACCACCACCATTCACCACCATACCACCACCACCACCATCACCACCACCATACCACCACCACCACCATTACCCACCACCACCATTACCACCACCACCACCACCACCATTACCACCACCGCCACCATTACCACCCAACCACCACCATTACCACCACCCACCATTACCACCACCACCACCACCATACCACCGCCACCATTACCACCGCCACCATTACACCACCACCACCATTACCACCACCACCACCATTATCACCACCACCACATTACCCCCACCACCATCAACATCACCACCATTACCACCATCATCACCACCATTACCACCACCACCATCAACATCACCACATAACCACCATCACATCACCACCACCATCACCAACCCAGCATCACCACACCACCACCATAACACCATCAACATCACCACCACCATCACCAACACCACACCACACCAGCATCACCATCACCACATCACCAACACCACCACCATACACTACAACCACCTCACCACCACCATCACCAACACCACCACCACCACCTACACCACCATCATCACCACCACCATCACCAAACACCCCCACCATCACCTACCCCCCATCATCCCCCACCACCAACATCACCACCACCATCACACCACCACCATCACCTACCACCATCACCACCACCACACCATCAACATCACCCCCCATCATCACCAATCACCACCCACCATAAACACACCATCACACCACCATCACCATCACCAAATCACACCACATCACCAACCATCACCATCACCACACACCATCACCACCACCATCACCCACCACCATCACCACCACCATCACCATCACCACATCACCACCACCACCACCACACCAACCACAATCACCACCACACCATCACCACCACCATCCACCACCATCCATCACCACCACCACCACCACCACCAATCACCACCACCACCACCACCACACCACCCACCATCACCACCACCATACACCACCACCCCACCACCACACATCACCACCACCACACACCCACCACCACACCACCACAACCACCACCACCACCACCACCATCACCACATCACCACCACCCCACCACCACCCACCACCAACCACACCACCCCACAATCACCACCACCACCACCAAAACACACCACCACACCATCACCCACCACCACCACCACCCCCACCACCACCACCACCACCACCACCACCTACCACCACCACCACACACCATCACCCACACACCACCACCACCACCACACCACCACACCACCATCACCACCACACACTCACCACCACCACCATCACCACCACCATCCACCACCACCACCACACCACCCCCCACCCCACCACCACCACACCACCACCACCAACACCACCACCACCACCAACCATCACCACCCACCACACCACCACACCACCACCACCACCACTCACCACCACCACCACTACCACCACCACCATTACCACCACCACCACCACCATTACCACCACCACCACCACCACCATCACCACCACCACCACCCACCACCACCACCACCATCACCACCACCACCACCACCCATCATTTTACATCCACTAGAGATAATACATATTGCTACTGTTGATAAACGCGGCTCAAGAAAAAACAATATAATAACTATGACCACAAAACGTAAGAGGGTGTGATGGATGAGTGACGTAAGAGTGGGTGATAGATGAATGGGTGATGTCAGAGTGAATGATGGATGAATGGGTGACGTCAGAGTGGATGATGTACATGGACTGATAGACTGGTGTTGAAGAGTTACTCGAGGACCATGACTTTGCCACTGTCAGACCTCAGAAGTTGCTGGTAAACAGACAGGAGGTTCTCAAAGGCTGCATTCTGGACTCGGAAAATTTTCGATATTTCCCTGTAACCAAACATTCTTCAGAGTGGACCTTACTGCTCGTGGCTTTATCGAGAGAAAATAAAGAAAAAATAAGTTCAATGGAGGTGAGAGAATTTCACATTAGGGCAGAAAGTAGAGGCAAACTCCACACATCTAAAAAAAATCCATAGAAGGGAAGTTATACGCATCTCAAGGCCTTTCACGCTACTACAGTACTTCATCAGCAGTTCTGAATGTAGGTAGTTATTAACATTCGTTGTTTTTCCATTTTGTTTCGTCGCTTGTTTTTCGATGCTCCATACATGCATTCAAATGTAAATGTAAGATGAAGTGACGGATCCTAGGAGCTAGAGTTCAATTTCAGCAACCACAAATTATTACAGATTACTTAGAGCACATACACACGACCTGGAACTATGACTCGACACCTGCAACCACAATTAGGTGAATACACACACATACACCTACCTCTCTCCGGTGACACCCACGATTTATACATATTTGTTATCATAATGATGTCAGTGACGACCCACACATTCTCCTTGCTTGTGTGCACACGCCTTCCACCTACCTCTCTCTCTCTCTCTCTCTCTCTCTCTCTCTCTCTCTCTCTCTCTAATCAGAGTGTAATATGTGTGTGTCTGTTACATGTCAGAAACATGTCAAACAGCTGACATAAAAGATGTCTACAACACATGTTTTCAGACAGCTGATGTAGAAAATAACAGGAAACAAGAGTAAAAATATGTACCTGCAATCTTAAATCTACGAAGCTTGTTCATCCTTATTTCAAAGTTGACGCCGGGATAAACACCTTGGGAAGACCTTCAAACATAGTGAAGACCCCAGGAAAACACTTGAATATAGTGAAGACCCCATAAAAACACTTTGAATATAGTGAAGACCCCAGGAAACTAATTTTAATATAGTGAAAACCCCAGGAAAAAGCTTTAAGTATAGTGAAGACCCAGGAAAACACCTGGAAAATAGTGAAAACCCCAGGAAAACACTTGGAAAATAATGAAGACCCTGGAAAACACTTAATATGTGTGAACTTGAGGGTAACTAAGATAATTACAGACATTCTTAACACCGTGTAAAATAGTTACTGGGTGAGCAACACACAACAATTTTTCAGTTTCCTTAATGTAACATTTCAACTTCACTCACTTGCACAAGTATTGCGCGCGCGCACACACACACACACACACACACACACACACACACACACACACACACACACACACACACACGCAACTGTCAAGAATAAACAGTCTGGAATTTGTGCGGCTAGCACCAACTATCTGGTTGACCAGGCCATCCACCTGGAGGCCTCGTCTGGAATCTACCCGGAACACTCTCCTGGTAGACCCCAGGAAGGAAGGCGATCACTCACAGGGTGACTGCGCACACCCAGGATAGTCTATCCACCACGTCTTGCCTTGAATGACCCCTCGCGGGTTTATCGCGTCTTGAAGTGTAGCAGTTATTTGCTAGCAATCCACGAGGATTATTATATGTATGTTATATTTTGTTATCCCTGGTAATTCTTCCCGCTGACCCGGCGAGTGACCCTCACGGGTCTCGCGCTTTTCTGCCCGATAATAACTAGCCGTAATTGTGCCTGAGTGCGGACCGGAAGTAGTTAAAGCAGGGTGTTCAGTGTTGTTGATAAGTTGCTGGAGCAAGAGAAAATATGCTATTTTTTCCCTTCCCTCCTCCATGTTACTTATAATTCTGTCGCAAATCCATTAAAAAATCTCCAGCAATGGAAACTCAGCGACCACAACTATAGCCAGCTGTGGCCAGCTGAACCCAGGACAGGAATTAAATGCATGTGCAACATCTGGGTTTTTTTTTATTTGTAGATGTTTCGCCAACCAGTGGCTTTATCAATACGATACAAAGACATAAAGTGAAGACTGTAGAACAATATACAAAAGATGAGATAATCAGTCCCTCAGCCTTGGAGTTGGTGAGGAGCACAGTAGTTTCCAAGAATCTGAAGCTCAGGCAGAAAGATTGGCTCTTATTGTCCAGAAATTCTGAAAAATGTTTCTCAGTGGGAAACCAGTTCTCTCCTCTTAGTTAATTTATATCCAGGTATCTAATATCTACTGTGTGTATAAAGTCAAGTGGCTGAAGCAATGGGCGCAAAACCAAAAGGTCTGGAGGTTCGATCTCAGACTAGGCGAAACGTATAGGCAATTCTCCTTGCATGTTTCCCCTGTTCACTTAGCAGTAAGCATAGGTACCTGTGTGTTAACTATTGTGATCAGCAACATTCAGAGAAACACTACCACGCAAATGTGTGAGAAACTCTCATACTGTTGGAAGTCATCTGGGAGAAATGACAGTGTAACAACTCCTCAACTGCTAGAAGTAACAGTGTTGACCACGAGGTTTCTCTGCTAGGCTGTTCTACGCTTCTGTCGATGTTGATAAATTAAATGCGAGCTTTCATCGTCAAGGGAGGTCCATGTATGGGAAGGTCGAAGCATCACAATGCACCGTTGAGCAGATGGATAATAGATTGTATCGTGTGGGGGAATTGGCGTGGCTGACTTCCCTGCACTTTAATATAGGAGAGAGCTGCCGAGGGTAATGAAGATGTTATGACAACGTTTTGGATTTCGCAATAAAGGCCTCTTCTGCACGTTTGTGCATCCTTCGTTGCCCTGCACCTCTTTTCCTACACCTTAGGTATATAAATGGTCATGCTCAACCCATCCTTCTCTCTCTGTTATTAGTGTACACTGCGCACTTCTCTCAATGTGAAGTTATAAAAGCAAACCAAGAAAACAAAACACAGGCTTGGAGAAACAGTGTTATTGACGACAACAACAATGAGAATTAAAAAATCTAGAGAATATTTTTAAGGAGATAAGTGAAATAGTGAATCCGTACATTATAAGAAGGTTCATTTGATGCAACATACATACGATTACCTGTTTGTTGGGTAAGTTGATGTAGCAGCTCCAGTAATGTTCTGGACAAGCTTAGGTGTATTAATGCCATGTTGCAACTAAGGTTCGAAGCACTGTACAAAAAAAAAGTATATGTTGAATACTCGTTGAAAGCACGAAAGATGGGAGTTGGCATCGGAACTGGCGAGTGTACTGTTTATAAGGTCATATGTGCTGTGTTTATGGTGGGGGTCACTCATAGTAATGCTGCACAGTGTCCTCACTCGTCCCTCTCTCGCCTTGCCACTCTCATTGTTTGACCAGGCTGCTAGAAGGTAAACACAGCCTTCCGCCTCCACCATTCTTCTTCCTCCTCCTCCTCCTCCTCCTCCTCCTCCTCCTCATTTTCCTCCGCTTACTATCTTCTGCTTTCCTCCTTTCTTTTTACCTTCCCAGGGAATCGTAGCTGGCTTTTGTTCCTACTGCAGTGATGTCTCTCCAGTTTGTTCAGTAATAATAGTAATGACAATAAAAGCTCTTCCTCTCGTCTCGTCTTTCCCCTCTTCTATCTTTTCCTCTTTGCCGTCTCTGTTACAGTCTCCCCCTCCCCTCTTCTCATTACTCTTCCTTTAATCTCTCATTTGTAACTTCCTCCTCTCCGCTCATGAATATCCTCTTATTTTTCCACTTATTTCTCTCTTCCTCCTCCCCCTTTCCTCTTTCAGCCTCTAAACCTCTCGTTTCACTACCTACTCTCGTTTTTCTCCCATCTCCGCTCATTTCTCTTTCCCTCCTCTCCTCTCATTTCTCTGCTCCTCCCCTGTCCTCTCGTTACTAATTTTTCACCAACAAACCCAAAGTTGTCTACAAGAAGGAACTCGACAAATTCCTCTGTAAAAGTCCCTGATCAGCCCGGATTGTGGTGCATACAGTGGAGTGCGGGCGGCTGATAGAAACAGCTTCATCGATTAGGTCGGCCGCCAGGGAAGAATCCTGGTCTGAGACCTTTCAGAGGTCATCGCCGCGGGGGCGATGACCTCTGCAAGGGGCTACAGGTAACCTCCAGGTAACCAGGCCCCTCTTTCCACTCCCTCTTCGTTCCCCTCATCGTCCCCCTCATCGTCTTCCTCTTTGTACCTGTGTAGTGTTCAGCGTATAAACTAAAGGAGGATATTGAAATGGATTGTTCAAAATTATGGGAATCACCTTGTTAGCGGAAGTATCGTTCAAGTGGTTAAGTGTTTAACGTATTCGATTTGACAGTGATTGGATATAGTGTCAACGAAAGCTGTTCAATTTGGGGGGTTAATGTACAGCGTGTTCATTGAACGATTGATTGACGATGATGGGTTGAGGGCTGAGGTTGCAAAGATGTATGTCATGTGATGTATGGGCGTTCGTGGCTCAGTTGATGCGTCCTCAGCTCACATACTGAGGGACCGAGCATCGTTCCTCAGCACGGGTGAAAGATGCTCGGTACCTCAGTGTGTGTGTGAGGGATCGGTCTTCTCCCCCAGGATGCAACCCACAGCAGTGGGTCGCATCCTGGGGGAGAAGATTAATAATAATTTAATAATATCTTAATTTACTACAAGTACATGTACAAGGACATAGCTGACATCAATGACATACTACTGTATAGAAAGCTGCTTGTTATGCTGAGCATTTCGGGCAAATTAGGTCAGTTTTGTCCCAGGATGCGGCCCACACCATTCGAATAACACCCAGGTACCCATTTTAAACTGATGGGTGAACAGGGACAGGGACAGCAAGTGTCTTATGGAACGTCCCTAATGTTTTCCAGCCATAGAGGAGGAGATTCGAACCCCGGACCTCAGTGTGTGAAATGAGTGCGCTAGCGATGAAGCTACGGGACACAATGGAAATAAGACAGATAGTCCCTTATGACGCATCGACTTCACTGGGTTAACCTACGTGGTTAACCTTCCCAGGTTAATAATCCCAATGAACTTAATTCCTTAGAAATTTATTTAGCGGAAAGTTAGAAAGGTATGTTAGACGTAAAACACGATAAAAAAAAGAAAATTCGTCAGGGGAGAAGTCTCTGGACGCGGGTCTTACGTTTTGATATCCACGGGACCATGGAACATAAAGGAGCACTACCGCAGGCCTACTGGCAAATGCTAGGAAGGTCCAAGTCTCAGATGAGACTTGGACCTGGATATACAGTACAGTTTACACGAATATTTCACGAAGCATAATTTGCTAGGGTGGCCCTGGATAGCTGGGGGTTACATTTTGAAAAGCTTAGTTTAAGAGATTAGTGGAATGTTGACTGGTCATGGAGGTGCTGGTCAGGAACTTTGACAGGGAGGGGTAATGTTGACAAGATTTGAGGGAGGAGGGAATGTTGGCAGGGTATATACGAATGGGATGTTGGCAGGGTATACACGAAGGGGATGTTGGCAGGGTATACACGAAGATGTTGGCAGGGTATACACGAAGGGGATGTTGGCAGGGTATACACGAAGGGGATGTTGGCAGGGTATACACGAAGGGGATGTTGGCAGGGTATACACGAAGGGGATGTTGGCAGGTATACACGAAGGGGATGTTGGCAGGGTATACACGAAGGGGATGTTGGCAGGGTATACACGAAGGGGATGTTGGCAGGGTATACACGAAGGGGATGTTGGCAGGGTATACACGAAGGAGATGTTGGCAGGGTATACACGAAGGGGATGTTGGCAGGGTATACACGAAGGGGATGTTGGCAGGGTATATACGAAGGGGATGTTGGCAGGGTATACACGAAGGGGATGTTGGCAGGGTATACACGAAGGGGATGTTGGCAGGGTATACACGAAGGGAATATTGGCAGGGTATACAAGAAAGGGGATATTGGCAGGGTATACACGAAGGGGATATTGGCAGGGTATACACAAAGGGGATGCTGGCAAGGCATACTTGCGTAATCTAATCTCATTTTCTATGATATTTTAACAATCTTCGCAAAATCAGTTTAACAGCTCTTCAGATTCTGCTGCTGCTGGTAGTTGGCTATTAGACCCACTAAGACTATCCTGCTAGTTGTTGCAGTTGGCTATTAGACCAACTACCACCATCCTGCTAGTTGTGGTAGATGACTATAAGACCCACTACCACCATCCTGCTAGTTGTTGTGGGCTATGAGGCCCATCACTACCACCTTTCTAGTTGTGGTGGGCTATGAGTCCCTCTACCACCACCTTCCTAGATGTGGTGGGCCATGGAGCCCACCAGAAAACGCTGGAGGTGGGGCTACGGCGTTTATCTGGGGCAGACAACACTGTACAAACTCCTCCAGCAGCAGCGGGAGATAGGAAGGTGGCCCTAATGTCTTAGTTGTAAAAGAATGCTATTTGAATAACCAATTAAGATTGACGGGTGATAGACGGCGGTCAGCAGAGACAGCGAGACTTGTGTCGAGTCTGCTGGTCTGAGAGTGAGCTCACCTGCCTGTGCTCACCTGCCTGTGCTCACCTGCCTGCGCTCACCTGCCTGCGCTCACCTACTTGTGGATACAGGGATCAATTTATATCCCCTGGCCTCGTTTATTACTATAATTTTCTGGCTTATTTCTAGTCTTCTGGGCCTGATCTTTACTCATGATACTTCCCCATCCTTCTCATTGTACTTATCACCTTTAGATGAAAAAAAAGTGTTTACTAATATCTCCGTGGCTCGTCTGTGTTCTTAGCTCCTATTTATGCTTCTCGACCCTGTGCCTGGCATTTCATTGTCGCTACTCTGTCAGATCCTCGTAATTGTGTGTGTACTCACCTATATCTGGTGTGTGTGTGTGTGTGTGTGTGTGTGTGTGTATAAGTAATCATGTGTGTACGTATTTGAGATGTGATATGTCTGTTTCAGAGAGAGAGAGAGAGAGAGAGAGAGAGAGAGAGAGATGTGGTAGAGGTATCGAGCATGGGATAAGCAAATATTAGCGGTGGGTTCCTCCATATTTAGCCGTCAAAGAGCCGACCTCTGAATTGATCTCTTGTTAACTACCTTCAGTGTTGCTTGTGCCAGTGTTGCACTGCCTTGTGTGGTCCCAGTAACAACAGGTGGGTGGCTAGTGTTGTGTGGCCATAGTAACAATAGGTGGGTGCCTAGTGTTGTGTGGTCCCAGTAGCAACACGTGGGTGGCTAGTGTTCTGTGGTCCCTGTAGCAACAGGAGAGTGGCTAGTGTTGTGTTGTCATAGTAACAACAGGTGGGTGGGTGGTTAGTGTTGTGTGGTCCCAGTAGCAGCAGGTGGGTGGCTAGTGTTGTGTGGTCCAAGTAGCAACAGATGGGTAGCCAGTTTTGCGTGATCTCAGCAACACCTGGTAGGCTAGCTGGTGTTGCATGATTTCAGCAACACCTAATTGCTAGCTGACTAGTGTCGTCTTACGCGGTTGCAGGATCACTTTGACGCTAGTTAGTGTAGTGTTGTGGTCAGAGCAACACCAAGTAGTGATGGCTGTTATGTTGCATGATCATTTGCAAGACTTTGACTGCTATTGTCTTGTGTTCCCCTCGCAATCAATGAGTGTTTCAGCCACTTAAATGGCCTCAAGAAATTACAGTACAATATTTTTGTTCTCTGCTCCTCTGTTGTATATACACAGAGTATATAAATTCAACGTAACAAGTCACATACGTGTGTGTCCGTTGATGTTAAAGTGTTGATGAATATTGAAGGTTGATGGAACACGAAAGAGACGTGGAATGCGTTAGTTGCAACCAGCGTAATCAAGAATAAATTAATGCACTGCTGCTGATAATTGATTCGCTGCAATGTGTGTGTGTGTGTGTGTGTGTGTGTGTGTGTGTGTGTGTGTGTGTGTGTGTGTGTGTGTAATATAATTGTACTTGCCTATTTGTGGTTGCAGGGGTTGATTCATAGCTCCTGGCTCCGCCTCTTTACTGGTTACTACTAGGTCCACTCTCTCTGTTCCATGAGCTTTATCGTAACCTTTCATAAAGATATGCATGGATCCTGCCACCACTACATCACTCTCCAGATTGTTCTACTTCCTGACAACTTGTGTGTGTGTGAGCAAGAATGTACCCTCCTAACTAAATTTTCATAGGTTGAGTCATAGCTCCTAGCTCCGCCTTTCGACTACTATCGACCAGCTTTACCAATTTTATCGAGATACCATCTTGTCACACAGTAGTGATTTATGGAGTAATAATTGATAAAGTTCCACTCAGAGACAAACTTGTATTTTCTTCTCCTGTTGTCGGTAGCACTACGTTTGGATCCATCGTGAACCTAATTTAAAGCTGTCTTCCTAACAGATCTTCCTAACAGATCTTCCTAACATATGTTCCTAACAGATGTTCCTAACAGATGTTCCTAACAGATGTTCCTAACAGATGTTCCTAACAGATGTTCCTAACAGATGTTCCTAACAGATGTTCCTAACAGATGTTCCTACAGATGTTCCTAACAGATGTTCCTAACAGATGTTCCTAACAGATGTTCCTAACAGATGTTCCTAACAGATGTTCCTAACAGATGTTCCTAACAGATGTTCCTAACAGATGTTCCTAACAGATGTTCCTAACAGATGTTCCTAACAGATGTTCCTAACAGATGTTCCTAACAGATGTTCCTAACAGATGTTCCTAACAGATGTTCCTAACAGATCTTTCTAACAGATCTTTCTAACAGATCTTTCTAACAGATCTTTCTAACAGATCTTCCTAACAGATCTTCCTGACAGGTCTTCCTAACAGGCCTTCCAAACAGATCTTCCTAACAGATCTTTCTAACAGATCTTTCTAACAGATCCTCCTAACAGATCCTCCAAACAGATCCTAACAGATCTTCCTAACAGATCTTCCTAACAGATCCTCCTAACAGATCCTCCTAACAGATCCTCCTAACAGATCCTCCTAACAGATTCTCCTAACAGATTCTCCTAACAGATCTCCTAACAGATCTCCTAACAGATCCTCCTAACAGATCCTCCTAACAGATCCTCCTAACAGATCCTCCTAACAGATCCTCCTAACAGATCCTCCTAACAGATCCTCCTAACAGATCTCCTAACAGATCCTCCTAACAGATCCTCCTAACAGATCCTCCTAACAGATCCTCCTAACAGATCCTCCTAACAGATCCTCCTAACAGATCCTCCTAACAGATCTTCCTAACAGATCTTCCTAACAGATCCTCCTAACAGATCCTCCTAACAGATCCTCCTAACAGATCCTCCTAACAGATCCTCCTAACAGATCCTCCTAACATAACTTTCTAATCTACAACATCGTAAACATCAACTGCAACACAGAGAGAGAAAACTCTTTAAAAGACGAGACTTTTTCTAAAAAAAAAATCAAGTAATTCATAAATGCGTATACAATAAGCTTTTATTTTTTATAAAGCTGTTACATATATGCGTTTTTTTTAGTTAATATAATTGAAAGGCACAGCTTTGAAGCCTTTTCAAGTACTGTTGGGTTTTTTAAAGCCCTTTTTTTCCAATCTCATTTAAAAAAAAACCCTCTCAACAGAGGCGCTTTAAAAGATAACTAACTGTGTAGTCTGACCGGAACGTATATACCACCATTCAAGGATATTCTGACTCCTAAAATATAGTTAATTAAACTTTCAGCGTATATACATGGAGGTACATACTCTCGGTATTCATATACTGGTGCTCGGGACAGTATGGATTAACTGTGGAAGGATAATTGGTTTGGATGACGGTGCTGAGATGTAAACTGGACGAGTATTGTCATGGGTATTCTCCGTATTGAAATTAGGTTGATACTTGTGTTAATGTCTTGACAGATATGATGTTTAGCTCGTGTTTGTGTTTTTCAGTTTAATGATTTTACTCTGATTTTTATTGTATTTTTAATGTTAATGGTGTTAAGGGTTATGATACTGTAGGGGTGGGAATTTTTTTTGCTCAGGTGTCGAGGAAAGAAGGAAGGGAGGAAGGGAAGAAAGGAGGAAGGGAAGAAAGGAGGAAGGGAAGAAAGGAGGAAGGAAGAAAGGAGGAAGGAAGAAAGGAGGAGGGGAAGAATAAGGAGGAGTGAGAAGAATGAAGGGGGGAGAGAAGAGAGGGAAAAATGGGGGAGGGGGAGAGAGAGAGAGAGAGAGAGAGAGAGAGAGAGAGAGAGAAAAAAAAAAGTAGAGAGTGTTGGAGTGTGAATGGAGAGTTGAGTTCTAAAGGCTCGTGAGTGACTTGACACTTGTAATCCTTCCTGGAACCCCCTGTGATGGTTACTTTACACACACACACACACACACACACACACACACACACACACACACACACACACACACACACACACACACACACACACACACACAGTAACTATATTTTATTTCTTGATGTCATTTTCAACTGACATAATCAATAATTAATGATTTTACGATGAGTTCTTCATGCTTTTCCGGGAAGTTGAACAGTCATTAGTTGTGTCAGTGTGTGATCTTTAGGCTGTTAGTGCTGATAGTCAGTTCAGAGGTGATAACGGCAGAAAATATTCCAGCTAGTGAAAATATTTCCTACTGACGAAATGTTCCTCGGTATATTCTCTGCTGGAGGAATATTCTCTGCTGGAGGAATATTCTCTGCTGGAGGAATATTCCCTGCTGGAGGAATATTCCCTGCTGGAGGAATATTCCCTGCTGGAGGAATATTCCCTGCTGAGGAATATTCCTGCTGGAGGAATATTCCCTGCTAGAGGAAATTCCTGCTGAGGAATATTCCCTGCTGGAGGAATATTCCCTGCTGGAGGAATATTCCATGCTGGAGGAATATTCCCTGCTGGAGGAATCATCTCTGCTGGAGGAATATTCCATGCTGGAGGAATATTCCCTGCTGGAGGAATATTCCCTGCTGGAGGAATATTCCCTGCTGGAGGAATATTCCCTGCTGGAGGAATATTCCCTGCTAGAGGAATATTCCCTGCTGGAGGAATATTCCCTGCTGGAGGAATATTCCATGCTGGAGGAATATTCCCTGCTGGAGGAATATTCTTGGAGGAATTTCCTGCTAGAGGAATATTCCTGCTGGAGGAATATTCTCTGCTGGAGGAATATTCTCCTGCTGGAGGAATATTCCCTGCTGAGGAATATTCCCTGCTGGAGGAATATTCCCTGCTGGAGGAATATTCCTTGCTGGAGGAATATTCCATGCTGGGGATATCTTGGAGGAATATTCTCTGCTGGAGGAATATTCCTGCTGGAGGAATATTCCCTGCTAGAGGAATATTCCCTGCTGGAGGAATATTCCCTGCTGGAGGAATATTCCCTGCTGGAGGAATATTCCTTGCTGGAGGAATATTCCCTGCTGGAGGAATATTCCCTGCTGGAGGAATATTCCCTGCTGGAGGAATATTACCTGCTGGAGGAATATTCCCTGCTAGAGGAATATTCCCTGCTGGAGGAATATTCCCTGCTGGAGGAATATTCCCTGCTGGAGGAATATTCCCTGCTGGAGGAATATTCCCTGCTGGAGGAATATTCCCTGCTGGAGGAATATTCCCTGCTGAGGAATATTCCCTGCTGAGGAATATTCCATGCTGGAGGAATATTCCCTGCTGGAGGAATATTCCCTGCTAGAGGAATATTCTCTGCTGGAGGAATATTCTCTGCTGGAGGAATATTCCCTGCTGGAGGAATATTCCCTGCTGGAGGAATATTCCTGCTGGAGGAATATTCCTGCTGGAGGAATATTCCTGCTGAGGAATATTCCTGCTAGAGGAATATTCCCTGCTGGAGGAATATTCCCTGCTGGAGGAATATTCCCTGCTGGAGGAATATTCCCTGCTGGAGGAATATTCCCTGCTGGAGGAATATTCCCTGCTGGAGGAATATTCCCTGCTAGAGGAATATTCCCTGCTAGAGGAATATTCCCTGCTCGTCTATTCGTTGCCTTGTAATTACACTATATTCGTACTATATTTTATCACATTGTCTCCATTACACTGTAACACAGACGGATGAGCTTATAAATAAAGAACAGATTGTCATAGATAAATGTGATTTATTATCATGATTTTTCCTTATCTCTTCACCTTTATGTTCGGTCCTGCCAGCATCTTGGCTTATCCTCTTCTTTCTGTCATTCTCCACTGTTTATCACTCTGCCATCTTCCTCCTCTCAGTTTTTGCCTCCTTACTGTGTCCTTTTGTTCTTTCTTCTTCCTCTTCGTATCTTCCTTCGCCTCCCCCCCTTTTTTTTATTCTTTCCCATTCTGTTTTATTTCTCACTTCAACCTTTCTTGATTTTTCCATGCATGCACTGCGACTTGTCTAGTATGGGCCAGTAGGCCTGCTGCAGTGTTCCTTCTTATGTTATCTTCATTCTCTTCCTGGGTGGCTACTGGTGGAGACTTTGTTAGTTATAATGGGGACTTCTTCTTCAGAATACTTGGACGTTTCTTCTCCCGATAACTGAACGTTTCGTAATTTTGTCACTTTCACAGTGTTGGTTCAGTAATGCCTGTTGTTACCATGTCAATAGTTGGCCGGAATCTTGTCTCAGTAGCTTGCTAGAGTTGTTGTCTCAGTAGCTTACTAGTGTTGTCGTCTCAGTCACTGGCTGGAGTCGTTGTGTTAGTCACTGGCTGGAGTTATTCCGTAGCTTGCTGGAATCGTCGTCTCAGAAGCTAGCTGGAGTTGTCGTTCGGTCACTTGCTGAAGTCTTCGTCTCGGTGTTTGCTTTTACCTCTGTCTACACTTCTGGCTAGACTGACTCAGTGCTATGCCTTTCCTCTTTTCCTCTTAGTGATCATTCTCTTCCATTCAGCATTACATTTAGTCTCCATATATTTTCACTCATCATGAGTTCCATTGTTCCCTCACTCATTCATTAAATCTTCCTACTACGCAGTCGCTCCGTCCTACTTTGAGGAAGAGAGAGGCGATGAGCAGGAAGAGAGAGAGGAAGAGGAGGAGGAGGTGGAGAAAGGGATGTGTGGAAGATGCACGCGTGGACGAACAGGAGTGGTTAAGCGAGTATAGTACTTGCCTGCGTCTAGCGCTTGTGGTAGTAGCGCCGTGCGGCTAGTGCTGCGGTCGGCTACTGCCCACCGCCGCCGGCCGACTCAGCCATATACGGCCTCCAATGACAGACTAGGAAGAGATGTATTGCACGGGTAACTTCAGTAGCCCGCAGTCACGATCCTAGTTCCATTACCGTATCACTGGCGGACGCCTCGAGACACTTCGAGCGCCGGTAACTCCCTCCATAGTTGGCTAAGGATCGTCTCGCTGCATTTTGAAGACCGATTTTAGCTCCATGGAAGCTTGTTCTTTTTCTGTTCGCTTCAGGCTGAGCCAAGTTCAGGCAGACCCGTTCTGTGCTCGTGTTGGCCCTGCTAAGCCCATTTAAGGTTCACATTAAGTGGTCACTCTTTTTCACAACTTTCATACTGTTGCATTCCCGCATATATTCATGCTCCATGCTCACATATATACGTTACATGCTCACATATTTACAATCCACTGTCAAGTATTTACGTTTCAGACTGGCATATTTACATTTCATTTTTTCCTATTTGCTTTCCAGACTTGCATATTTACTTTCCTAGCTCATATATTTACATACCCGGCTCACATATTTAGGTATGTTTATATAGCTATTCAGAGCACCTTTATAACCATTTTCCAGCCAAGGCAAGAGAAACCACAGACTGTGCCACCATATCGAATTAGCGACATAGCTCATAGGTTGGGAAAGACTATCATGCCTTAATACACGTGGATCCTACAATCAAACTGGCACCAGAAGGGTTTCCTCTCCTCTGGTGGTATCAAAATCTGCTCTGGCCCATGGACGTAGTCTTTAGGATAAGTGTAGAGAAGCCAAGGCGAAAAAGTGAAAAAAAAAAGCCATGAGAGCTGTATGTAACATGAATGAGAGAAAATTGAGAAAATTAATCAGGAATGCCAGGAACTTGCATAGAAGATTAGACTGGAAAACATGGGAGCAAGGAATGACTGTGGAAGACTGGATTAAAAGCAGAAGAGCAAGTGTGAGAAGAACACAGGCGAAGTATAAATATCATGGTTGGGGAGCCTGGAACATCATGGAAAGGAAATGTATAACAAGAAAAGTCTGAAGTGTCATGGCAGGGAAGTGTTATGGCAGGGAAGTCTGAAGCTTCATGACAGGGGAATCTGAAGCTTCATGGCAGGGGAATCTGAAGCTTCATGGCAGGGGAATCTGAAGCTTCATGACGGAATTTGAAGCTTCATGACATGGGAATCTGAAGCTTCATGGCAGGGGAATCTGAAGCTTCATGACGGAATCTGAAGCTTCATGACAGGGGAATCTGAAGCTTCATGACAGGGGAATCTGAAGCTTCATGACAGGGGAATCTGAAGCTTCATGACAGGGGAATCTGAAGCTTCATGACAGGATAATCTGAAACTTCATGACAGGGAAGCCTGAAAACTGAACCCCACCTACTACCCAGCTACTTAAATTTAATAATTATTTAGGGGAATTTAATTGTCTATGATAAATTTCAGATGAACGGTAATTTAGTTATTGATTGTCTCCGTAATGACAGGATAAACGAGTACTGCATAATGAAGCCACTGATCCACCTGCTGATAAAAAAAAAACGTATTATCCGAAGCTCTCTTGACGATATAATAAACTAAAAACAAGTGATTGATAATTGCATTTTGTTTTCCCTTAGGCACTGAGGACGTTCATGTCGTGTTAGTATATTAGTGTCTTATAAAAGAAATTCGTTCAGCTGTTCGTAGGTTCGTTCAGGTGTCCTCAGTTTCTTCCTTTCGTTCGTTCAGGTATCCATAAGCTCTGACTCTGTCTCACGTTCAGCTGTCAGTGCGTACAGCTGTTTTTTTAAGCTGTATGCAATTTTTTTTTAATTTCGTCTGCCCTCCCATGCGTTTGTATCGTCTTTGATTCGTAGTCATTCATTTTCAGCATCCGTTCGTGTACCAGCGTGTATTTATTCATTCGTATGCCCTTTCGTATATTTTCCTGTTTCTTCTGTTCGTTCCTCCGAACGCCCGTCTGAATTCTGAGGAGGAAAAGAAGTGTTGTAAACAAGCTTTATCGGGACGACGTTTCGCTCAGTGTATTATCAGTCATGATTTGATGAAATTCTAACGGAGAGAGAAGTTCCCCCAATCAAAGCAAATTCTGCGAAGTTACTCGCCATTTTTACCTCTGTTTCCACTGTTAAAATCGCCTCTGTGTTTGAAGCCTGCTGTGTAGGCGAAGCGTTTCGGCAGTGAAGATAGCCAAGTGTTGCGTGTGTTTTATTCATCAATAAAGATACCCATTTATTGAACTTGTGTCTTATTCATCAAAAAGATAAGCAAGTGTTACACATGAATCTTACTCATGAATAAAGATACCCAAATGTTACACGTGTGTCTTACTCGTCAATAAAGAAAACCACGTTGTTACTTTTCACATTTGTTGGCAATACGACGTACTGACTCACCAGTCGTCCGTCCGTCCGTCTGTCTACCAGACCGTCTCCCTACCTTGTTTGTGGTGAACGTCCTGTCATTCCATTTTGCTCATGTTGATTTATGAGAACGACTTGGTTTGTCTCTCTCACCATGGTGGCATCCAGGTCACTGGCGTCTTGTGTTGTTCTCTAGATTACTACTCAGTGTTTTCATAGCTGAGAGAGAGTCGGGTTATCCACTAGTTTGCACGTCACTACGTACAGATGTCTGGGTTTTGTCACCTACCTGATTTCTTTTTTTTTTTATTCGTTTCTGTTTTCTTTATTTTTTTTTATTTTTTTTCGTTTATTTTTTATTATTCATTGAAAGTCCACGATTTCAAAGTTTGACAAGGGAAGACTGAACACTCGCACCTAAAGACAAGACCTGAGCACCAGTGAGCCCTCGGTCTCTAACAAGATAAAGGTCATTATGTTACTGTCACAGACTCAAAGGTCACTATTTTCACCCGTCACAGATAGGTCACTATTTTCACGTGACAGGTCAGACTACAAATAAAGGATCAAACATTGCTGGAAGCTGTTGACATCATTTCACATTTAAGACATAACTAATTATTAATAGTAGTAACTATGTCGCCGTTAATGGTCAGGGTAATCAACACCCGTCCTTCCCCTCTCCCGCAGCCAGGTCTCAGACCAGCCCTCCTACAGTAGCAAGAAAATATCGCTGGAGTGAAAATTTAAGAAGATACATTAAGATTAAGACAAGTGTGTTACTGCATGCAATAAGGAGATCAGCAATTTGTGGTAGAGTACAAAACGTTTAACAGACTTCCGTTTCACTCACAAGGCGACTGATAGCACCTCCTTGGATGGTTGCTTGCTCGTAACAGGTGAATTTACCCGGTAAAGTTTATTATTCGTTTTATATATATCAGTGTTGTAAATTATTTAGTAATTAAAATAGCTAACATTATCTATAGCTAATGTGAAGCCAAATACCAGGTGGGTAATGTTAGAGAAAGGCAGTGCAGGTGTGGTTGGCTTGTGCGTAATATGCATGTAACGACTTAACGACGTCGTTACGGTTGCCGGTAGTTCTCGGGGTGGGAGGGCTACATGCCTCCTCCTCCTCCTCCTCCTGTTGCTGCTGTTGTTGCTGTTGCTGCAATTGCTGTTGTTGCTGTAGTTGCTGTTGCTGCTGCCTGCTTCTGCTACTGCTGCTTGCTGCTGCTGTTGCTACTGTTGCTATTCATTTAAATTTTCATATTTGGCATTTTCCCCATGATCGTATCATTATTTCTTGACAGATTTTTCCTCTAGTCTTGTCTGTAGCCAAACCCCCCCCCCTTTTTTTTAATAGCGACTCCCTGATCAACCAGGCTGTTGATAGCCGCAGCCTGCGATAGCCTTCACCAACACAATGCACAACACTTGTAAAGACTTCTGTAATAACTTCATGACACCTGCCCTTTTTACCACCAGATATATATTAGAGCTTAAAAAGGATATTATTGGTGGTTGAAGATATTTTTATTTCGTTATTATATTTGCTTTTTATAGAGGAAAATTTATATATATTAGCCAGTTAGAGAAGTTTAATACAATTGATTAAGCTGTGTCCCTTCTCTTCTCCCAGACTCTGGGACATTTTGTTCTCCAATTTATATATTTTTTAGCATTATTACTGGGGTTTAGCCGGACTTGAGTCCTGGAGGGGTGGAGATATGCTGCAGGTGTTTGAAGAACTGTAGCGTCGGTGCGCCTCTGGCAGGACAGTGATGGAGTGAATAATGATGAAAGCGATTCTTCTTATTCGGGTTATCCTGCCGTTGTATTATTAAACAAAATATTGGAGGTTAAATACACGTCAATTTAGGTGAACTAATATCAGGTTAACGTAAACTTGAGATAGCATTAAAAGAAACAAAATGCTATTGTGTACAGAGCAAGTTATTTACTGAAGAACTCACGTACACCCGTTATTAAATAATGTATTTTAAGGACGAGTTGGGCAGCCGTGAGTGTGATGGTGACGATACCTTCACGAGGATCGTAGATCACTCTTGATTTCAGATCATTTATCGTCGTTTATTGTATAATTTTAAGTACGATAAAGTGTATCTGTATTCCAATGTTATTTTAATCATTATAATTATCTTATTATGAGTATCATATTTTATTACTGTCATTTAATGTTACTAATTATTATTACAGATGCGTTTTCTTGATTACACACGTGGTTACAACGGTTATCTCGTGTTAGCTAAATAATTATATAATTATTAAAATTATCGATTATTCTACTGCGATCTATCAGTTTTCAAAAAATCTTATGTGGCGTCTGTATCAATTTTTCATGTTGCCACGTTTGAAGGCGATATATGTTTTTTTTCCACGTTTAAAGACAGATGATTATCAGACATAATAAGGCATTGATGAGCATAATGTTGAGTTTGGTGAATGTTCTTCGTATTATCCTGCCTCTTTTTCCAAGTCTATGTTTCGGAAAATTCGTCAATCTTTGACCCCACCGATGCCAAGAATTCGAAAAGAGAAAGATCTTCCTTAACCGGTTTTGATTTTTTTTATCAGCCAACTAGCAGTTATTGGAAAAAAAAATTGACTGCTAAATATAATCCACAACAATTTTTTTTATTAAAAGGTATAATTTCGATTTACGAATTGTATAACATAGCTTAGAGAGCTGAATGATGCCAAGCGAGTTCTCTAAGATATTTTAAAGTTAGAATCTAAAGAGGTTGGAGCGGATTTCGGGAAGTTAATGAGGCCTAAAATTAGTATCCACGACGTAGGTATTTACATGTACTCACTGCTGACATGACTAATAGTCACTGCTGACATGACTAATAGTCACTGCTAACATGACTAATAGTCACTGCTGACATGACTCATCGTCACTGCTGACATGACTCATCGTCACTGCTGACATGACTAATAGTCACTGCTAACATGACTCATCGTCACTGCTGACATGACTCATCGTCACTGCTGACATGACTCATCGTCACTGCTGACATATTGCACTTGTGAGTTATTATCTGTCAATTTATATTCAGTCATATTATGGCATGAATAACTAAAATGTAATGAGCACTTAACAATGCTCAATAATACCCCACATATAGACTGAAATACAGGAAGTTGGTTGATCTGTATATTTCGACCCTCTTCTAGGATCCTCTTCACATGGTATGTCTGCTGTCTGTCGTTTTCCTCCGTTATGCCGTATGGCTTCTGTCTGATGTCTGTCAGTCTTCTCAGCAGTGGGTTGTAAATGATCACATAACGGTACTTCGCCTAGTGTAGAACAACTGAATTATTTTGAGACTAACAGACGAAGTTAACAACTGGAAAATTGTGCTAGGTTATCCCAGACGACAGACTTTAAGTGGTAAATATAACTGAAGATCAAATCTCCTGCAACTTTCGTTTTATCTGGCATCACACAGGCAGGTGGTGATAATTGGCTGGATAATGTAAATGATTATGGCTGTGTTGCATCACCATATTTCCATAGCCATTATGCAGCGGGTGAAGGAGTCTCTCTCTCGTCTACAACCTCAACAAACTTTACTCAAAAATCTTTTCTTCAACAAGATGTTTTTTCTTACGAAATTTTTTTTTTAAATTTCCAGAGGTTGTAGTACTCGATATTTTCCTCTTCTAATTTATTGTGTTGGTGTGTCATCTGTGGAGGAGATTTTTGTTGTATCCCTTTGGTTCTGGTTTTCCTTTTGTCGATTTTTAATTATGCCATTTTGTTGCTCATGTTGTAGGGAACTAAAAAGTTATATTTTTATTATCACACTGTCCGATTCCCACCAAGGCAGGGTGGCCCGAAAAAGAAAAACTTTCACCATCATTCACTCCATCACTGTCTTGCCAGAAGGGTGCTTTACACTACAGTTTTTAAAAAGTTTTTAAAAAGTTATCTTTATTTATTCATGTTTACTTAGCAATATATTTATGGTTATCCATTCCCCCCCCCCCTGTTATTGGTCATAACTAATATTTTTTATCAGCTTGACACATTTCCTAGACTTGTTTTTTATTGTTTGTAATTTTTTAACAATTTAATTTACATAAAATTTGGTGCTTCCTTACTGTTGGCTGTTTCTTTTAATATTTTGTTATCTCTTCCTCTGTTCTTACACTTCTTTATTAATTTCTGGCATTTTTTTTTTAATCTCTGGTAAGTTTCTCGATTGATACGTTTCCAATAACATTTAAAAGTCCTTCTTGACTTTTTCATAGCTCTTCAAAAATTCCATTAAACCATTTCTTATTATTTTTTCTTATATTCTTTTTTTTATCGGAATAAACTAATTTTTATTTTTATATTTATTCAAGAACTCTCTGTACAAATATGACCCTTGTACAGCAATAAAAAAAAAAAATTCTAAAATACTATTATTGTCGACAAACTTATTTGTGTGCTTGTAAAATAATCGCTTAAACGTTTTTGCATTTTGTACCAAATATCTTTGCGCCATCGTTCCAGTTTTTTTTTCATTAGCCAAGTTTTATTTAACAGCGCGTATTTCCACTTGAACAGGATCAGTTTTCTAAGTGAATTAAGTTGGTTTTTAGGTTGAATATTTGTGCCCCTCAAGGAAGGTTCCTTGATGCTGGTGAGGGGCTCTTGATCTAGGGAACTGGATCTGTGCTCCAGTTCCCTGAATTAACCCTGAATACCTTCCATCCCCCCCCCCCACAGGCGCTGTATAATCCTACGGGCTTAGCGCTTCCCCCTTGATTATAATAATAATCTGTTCTTGTAAATACTAGGTGTGTGCGTGTGCGTGTGTGTGTGTGTGTGTGTGTGTGTGTGTGTGTGTGTGTGTGTGTGTGTGCGTGTGCGTGCGTGTGTGTGCGCGTGTGTGTGCGTGTGTGTGCGTGTGTGTGCGTGTGTGCCGTGTGTGTGCGTGTGTGTGCGTGTGTGTGCGTGTGTGTGCGTGTGTGTGTGTGTGTGTGTGTGTGTGTGTGTGTGTGTGTGTGTGCCGTGAAGCTTGCGCTATGGCTGGACTGTAGTGTATACATCAGGGCTAATCTGATGCTGTCTGCGGTGACGGTAATGTGAAGGCATACATACGCTGTGCTAGTTTTATACACCGTGCTTGCGATTCCACCCTCAGCTAAACTCGGCTCGTATCTCTGCCTACAAGAGCCTGATGCCCGTGATTCTCACAAGATAACCAGATGTAGTAAGTGCTTTTTATTTACTGGGTAACGCATTGGCATTCCAAGTCATGGTCAATTCGTGTAGATTCTTGAGCGTTTGAATGTTAACCCGCTCAACAAAGAGGTGTTTTGTACTCTTAATTAGTCGATTGGCTCTCCCTCGAGTCATTAACCAAAATATTAGGCCCGTATTTCTCGATGTAGTCTTGAGGAGCAACTTCGCTCTGCTAGTTTGAGGCGGATGGAGTCCCTGCCTCTCCTTGTAGCGTGTGTAATCAAGTATTTGTATATGAGGGCCTTAAGCACCAGGTTTCAACCTCGGCCTCTTGTAAAGTGTCCGGGTTTATATACCTCGCCCAGATCACCGGTTTTTGTGGGAAGTTTGCGCTGGTTGAAAGTGAGGGAAGGGGGGCTGAACGGGTCATGTTTTCTTGGATGTTTCAAGAGGCGGAATTTATTTTTCAGGTGTTGAATCGCGTATTGTCGCAGAGTTATAAGGGATTAAGGAGATGCTGGATAAAACTGATGGTAACAAGTGGGGATACGGGTAGTGGATGGTAGTGGTGTTGACAGTGAGTGGCATGACAGTGATTACTACGATTGTAGCAATGATTGTGAATAGCAATGATTGTGAATAGCAATGATTGTGACTTTTTTCAACGTCAAAAATACTCAAGTTTAAATATTCAGAAAAGAAGAGGATGTGTTTTCTCGTATTATTGGTCTTGTGTGTCAATAAAAGCAGCACCTAAGGGTGGTCTTAGGTGTCAGCAAGATTACCACCTAAGGATGACCTTTTATTATAGAAGAGTTGCACTAAATCATTAGTAGGAACTCCAAAACATGAGTTTATAATATATCTTGTGGCCGCGGGCAGGGAAGAGGAAGGAGGAATCGCAATTAATGAAGAAAGATTAAGCACGTAAATTACATGATAAATTACACCTTGTTGCGTCATATTAACTAATTATGCTCCTTCCAGTGTTCTGTTCTATGGTGTCGAAGCTTTAGTAGGTAACATCGCCACATCCCCCCCCCCAAACTCCCAAACTCTAATGGCTAGAAACATTCGGTCTTTTATCAGACAACTGAAACACTGAGAGGCATTAAAGGAGCAGCCACTCACAGAGATAAAGTTGTCAGAAAAGTCAGCTACGTTATTCCTTGTAGGAGACGCAACAAACTTAATGTAGGTGAAACATCACGGGACATTTATACAAGAGCACTGGTATGCTTGGTGCACACAATACTTAAATGTGTTACTGTCTGCGACAGACACGCCCACATCGTGGCTTGGAACAACGCCAATATAGTCATTACAGAAGACATGTACAAAGAATAGAACAGAAGCAAGGGGCGTTTAACTTCGTCTCACCTCCTTCAAGATGACTAGTTGTTTGATGTAAATGGAGTTCTCCCACTTGTTCATTTGCAGATGACGTAATGGGATATTGAGAAGAGAAGCTTCAGAAGCTGGTAGAGGAGTTTGGAAAGGTGTGTCAAATAGGAAATATGAAAAGTGGATGCAGAAAAGAGAAAGGTGATGAATGTTGAGAATGGAAAATTGGATATCGGATTAAGAGAGTACAGAGGAATTGAATGTATTTAGATGTATGTTAAAATATGACTATATAGGTTTATGAAGGATGAGATTATTCGTAAAATAGAAACGAGATACAAAAGTTGCAGTTTGGTGAAGAGTCTGTAGAAAGCAAACTGTCATGGATGCAAAAAGGGGAATTCATAGAGCAGAGGGAAACCGACGCTGTTGTACAAGTTTGAATCATATTCATCGAATGTTGCAGCAAGGAAAGACTAGAATAAGTGAATATGTTTAAAAATGAGATTAAACATAGCCAGAGTATTGTGATACTACAGTGATGAGACTGGGGAATGTAGAAATTGTATAATGCAAAGGGAAGAATAAAACCTTAGGTTTTATGAGAAGGTTCTGAGGCGGATTAGAGGTAGACACCGAAATATTCACAATTTGTTATATATATATATATATATATATATATATATATATATATATATATATATTTTATATATATATATATATATATATATATATATATATATATAAATATGTCGTGCCGAATAGGCAGAACTTGCGATCTTGGCTTAATTAGCAACGCTCATCTTGCCATATAGGACAACCGAAAATTTGTGTATGCAACAATTTCGCCAAAATCATTCTGAACCTAACGAAAAAAATACATTTCACTGTGTTTGTTTAGTATTAAATTATTGTAAACAAATCTAAAATATATTTAGTTGGGTTAGGCTAAAATAAATTGCTCTTGTTAAAATAAGGTTAGGTAAGTTTTCTAAGATTCTTTTGGTGCAAAATTAAAATTTTTTACATTAACATTAATGAAAAAATATATCTTTAAATTTATAAGAGAAAATCTTTGAAAGGACTTAATTTTAAATGAGTTCTTGCTAATTGTCCAGTTTTACATATTCGGCACGACATATATATATATATATATATATATATATATATATATATATATATATATATATATATATATATATATATATATATATATATATTATATTACTGTAACCACAAACGAGTGGTATTTAATCAATAACAACACTGCTACTAGCCGAGGACTCGAACCCATGTCGTATTGGTCCACCTCATGGTGAGCGAAAAATCACATGACGCTCTAACTCACAGGACCACCAAATCCTACAAGAATCACCCACCCAGCATAGCTAGGTACATATATACACATATATATAATTCATTCAACAGAGAAAGAAAGGTTGATGATAACAGCTGTCAGGATAACAAAAAAAAACTAAATGATGACGGCACTAAAGAGAGGATAAACTATATAATCAAGTACATGTGACACAAGTGGTGAAAGACGATGGCGAACACCTGAACAAGATACCCGCCGTGTCCACCATAACAATAAACCATTGTTGTAGAACGTGATGACGATGATACTTCAGTGTTCGTGTGTCCGGCACAAGAGTTGCAAGTTTATCGCCAGGTACAGGACAATTAGTTGCTAATGTTGACCTTAGTCACTGCTCCGATAACTTGAATAATGAAGGGTTTGCTGTGTCCAACATGAATGTTGGAGGTTTATCAAAGAGTGGTAGTGGTGGTGGTGGTGGTTGTGGTGGTTGTGTTGGTGGTTGTGTTGGTGGTTGTTGGGGGTTTTGTTGTGGTGTGTTGGTGGTGGTGTGTGGTGGTGTGGTGGTGTGTGGTGTGGATGTGTTGGTGTGTGGTGTCAGATGTGAGAGCTGCAGTGGTGGCTTAATAATAAGCTGACGGTAGAGATGACGAGGCAGGTGTTTCGAGGAATATCTGGGAAGTTAGACAAAAGGACACATGAAACTAATGCGGCATTTTATTGCTGCAACGTTTCGTTCTCCAGGAGCGAAACGTTCCACAATAGTATGTCTCATTATTTATGCACGTGTCCTTTTTACCTAACATTGTCGGTAATTCTACCAGCATTATTAATATCTTGGAAGCCTTGTACGAGTTAAATGTGGCGTGTCATTCCTGGAAAGACATGAGTGTGTTAAAGGTGCTCCATATCGTTCCTGGAAAGACATGATTGTGTTACAAGTGTGTCGTGTCATTCGTGAGAATACCCGAGAGTGTTACAGGTTTGTTATCATAACTGGGAAGACCCGGGTGTCATGCAGGTGTGACGATGCTAAGGTTACAGAAGATATACAGAGGAAGCATTACAAAATAAATGATCAAATTGCGTAATTCACGATCAAATGCGTTAAATAGGTCCGTCGAGCAAACCAAATGGGTAACTGAATAAGGATACTGTATTTGGTAAGTATATTTAAGTAGATATCCGTGTTTCGTGTGGAAGTTCTTCTGCAAATAGAGAGCACAGTATCCTGAAGAACGTGATATTTATGTTGTAATTTCTTTTTGTGGTAGGTAAATAGGCTACGGCACTGCGAGATGAAGTGTTGAAGATTCCCCTGATTGGGTGATGGAAGGTCCACTGGATGATAGAGGGATTGAAGGCCGTTTTATTGTGTGGGGGAAAATCCATTTGATGACTGAGTTGTGGATTACCTCTTCTCTGTGTGATGGAAAGTCTTTTGGTTGATGGAGTAATGGAGGGCCTTTCTGGTTGATAGAAGGTCCTTTAGATGAGGCAGTGATGGACAACCTCCTGACGGGGATGGAAGGTACCTAAGATGGAGTGATGGACGGCCTCCCGTCCGGGTGATGGAAGGTGTTTTACACGATGGAGTGATGGAAACCCCCATGGCTGGAATGAATGGTTCCTTTTCTGATGGAAATCTATCCATTCGGAAGTTGTTGATAATGAAGGCTTATAATGAAGCCTCTTTAAAGATTGCTGAAAAGAGATGAATGTTCCAAGAATGACCTTCCGGCTAGCTAGACGAGGCTTCCCTATCAGGACTCTAGCGTTTCTCTCCCTAACATTACCATAACGGAAGTGCCTCTCTGCACTGTTTGTGTCTCCTCTCAGCCGTCCCGCGCCTTTCTCCTGCCACTCTCACCCACTCTCCTCCCGGTTATTTATTCCCTTTTCCTTCCTCTTGTGCCTAATATGCCCCTTTCACCTTTATGCTAGCTATCTCACGGAGTTACTTGTGTACTCACCTACTTGTGGTTGCAGGGGACAAGTAACAGGCCGTTTGACATATTTACTCCCCTTTTAGCCTAGCGGGCACTATCGAACCTATTAAAATATAGAGCTGGGCATTTACCTTTTCTCTCACATGCAAACTATATTAAAAACAATAACAGTCACCATTTTCCTTACTTTCCATTAGTCAGCAGCACCAGTTCTTCCTCATCTAAATCAACAACAATAATAAAATATAAAAATGCAATATTTATTTTATTTCAAATTGGTGATTCTCTCACCAGGAGTTGAAAACAACCCTTAACACGTGTTTCCCCAGGAAAGCCTTACCTCTCTTTCCCTAGTATTTCCCCACTTCCCAAGATCCCTCGACACCCACTACCACCATCACCACCACCAAAAATTCCCTTTCCACCAACACTCATCTCCTCAACAATCCCCACAACCACCACTACCACCAACAACATTCCTCTCTTCACGTCCCTGCTTCACCCGCAAGGAGTTTATAAATCAACCTCTAAATGGCGCTGCATATTAAATGTACAGTTAAGGCAGGTGCCCACATTGGCCTCGCAGCAAGCGGTCTCAGCACACCTGCGCCTAACCTAATGTAACCTAACCCAACCTGAGGAATAAGACACATGCAACACCTGGCTATCTTTATTTGACGACGTACCGCCAACCAGAGGATTTATTGGATCAATACAGAGGTAATTTGGTGTTGAAACTGGGGAGAATGGATGATGAGATAGTCCCTCAGCCTTGCAGAACTACACACAGAAGACAAAAGACTAAGGTAATCAGTCCCTCAGCCTGGAAGCCGGTCTTCAGGACCTTAGGCTCGATGACTTGAAGATATCCAGGTGATGTAAATGTGTGCTAGTAGATCCCCTTAAAAAGTGCTAGTAGAAAACGTCGATACTGTATAGCAGTATTTTAAGAACAGTAACGTAACCTAACTTAACCTTCCCAGTGTTTACCTACCTGTTTTTTCCATAAACTTAGTTATAATAAGTCACCTGTATTTCAGATCGCTGAAACTCGAGTTACGATGCAGCTGTCAGATGCAATTCACTTGTCGTTCCACAATTTGAATAAAGACAGCATAACTACGACGTTTTGCTCCGGATTGAGCTTCATCCAGTCCCATACCCGAGCGAAAAGTTTAAAAGTCCTGCATTACGTGTGTTTGTACTCATATACAGGTATGTCATGTAAGGACGTGTTATAGATCATGCTGCCATATTTTAGGCTCGATTCTCCGGGAGGAGGATCGAGCCAGAGGATCAAACCTGCATCACTCCTCACGCTGAAAGATCAACACGGTTGGTTGGTTAGCTTATTGAGTTTAAAACCTATCGATCACACGAGGGTCATGAAAGCCCCTTGACTCCTGTATACACACCACCAGTCAAAAATACTTCCACCACTAAATTAGAAATCAAGGTAAATCCAAAGTTTATAAATACAGGAATGATTTTCGGCATATATACACACGCTGAGAGATGCACACCTCATAGTGTATGCACACTGAGCGGTATACATCTCTGTGGATATACTCTGAGAAATGTGCATCTTTCGGGTGATATATTATTTATACGCATATATATATTATATATATATATATATATATTATTATATATTATATATAATATATAATATATAAATATATATTATATATATATATATATAAATATATTAATTTATATTAGGATGGGTCCACCTCACACCACGCAACGACTATGAGTATGTGCATTAACTGGTATATTCTGGGAATTACACTCTCCGTGTATATACTTGCAGTGAGTTTGTCAGTACGTACATAAACATACCTTCTATGGGATTATAACTAACGCCATGCAACGCCACAAAATATACTGTATTTTTAATTCATTCTTGCAAATGTGAACATTTCGATCTTAAAGAAAAGTTTCGCAAGCCGTATATCCAATACATGAGCAAATACCTACATTTTGCTATTTTTATGGACTGATAAAGTATACTGTAAAACGTTATATATATATAAAAATTCCCAAATATTATATAATAGTTATTTCATATCGTGGTTTTCTGGCATTTATATCAAATATATCCTTCCTTCTATTCCTTCCCTTCCTATTCAGTAGTGACTTTATTATGTTGACTGTGCTTTTAGTATCTTTTTACTTATTTCTTATACTTTTCTTTAATATATCTTCTTGTGTGTTATTTTCTTAATATTCTTTTCATTTCTTATGTTCTATTTCATTCCTTATGTTTATTATTCCTTCTTTTTTTATTTCTCTTCATTGTGTTATATTCTATCCTTTGATTCTTTATCTCTTGGTTTATTTCTTCTTCCTTGTTTTTTCCTTTCTTTGTTCTATTTCCTTCTTACTTGTGTTTTTTCCTCTTCCTTGATTATATTCTTTATGATGTTACTTTTTTTTTTCTTATTCTTTATATTGTTCATATTATTTATATTGTTTTATATTATGTTCTATATATTTATATATTCATTTTCTTTTTATATTCATCATTATGTTTTTATTATCTTGTGATTTATATCATTTTTATTTATTTTATATTCCTATGTATATTTTTTTATATGATATTATTCTTATTCTTATAGTTTATTCTATTATGATTCTGATTTTTCATTTATATGTTTCATACTTATATTTTCTATTTATATATATATTATTTTTTATATATATATATATATGATATATATATATAATATATATTTTATATTAATATATATATATACTATATATATATATATATATAATATATAATATATATATATATTATTATATTAAATATTTATATATATATATATATAAATAAAATATATATAAATATATAATATTATATATAATATATATATATATAAAATATATATATATAATATATAATATATATAATATATATATAAATAATATATATATATATATATATATATAAATATAAATATATAATATAATTAAAAAATATATATAATATAAATATAATATAAATATATATATTATATAAATATATATATAAATATATATAAATATATAAAATAATAATAATAAAATAATCTATATTTATATTAATAATAATATTAAAATATACAATATATATATAAATTATATATATATAATATATATAATATATATATAAATATATAATATATATTATATATCACAACCACGCAAGTACCTCATGCTATTCATTATATCATATATTCATTGAAATATACCTTCCGGTATTAACTTACCTAAAGTTCTCAATTTCAGCTAATGTAACTATACATCTTCTATATTCATACTATAATATTATCTATAACCTCATGAATACAATTGACTGTTTCTCTATCTTAAATCGTCTCATTCTTCAAATGTGAATATTCAATCTAACATCACATGCCTGTATACCTATTCTCTCTTTCTTTCTACTTTTCATGTATGACTGATTTAATCCTTCCTGGCAAACGTTCCTCAGTGACTAATTTCCTATATCTTGCACAATCGTTCTTCTTCAACTCGTGGTTTTCGGCCATTTATAACAAAAACGTTCCCTGCTCTTATCCATACAACAACTTCCCTCACCTTTCTGCTTTTTCTTACTGCTGAAAGTCGCTGTGGCAAACTTTCCTGATATTCTCTTGAATCGTTCTTCTTCAATCGTTCTTTTCCTGATCTATATCACAAATTCCTTCTTCATTCCTTTCCTTTCTTTCTTTCCTTTCCTTGTGATTTTTCATGCTTTGCTGTCTTCTTAGTTCTTTCTTCTTCTCTGTGTTCTCCTCTTCCTTGTGCTCTATATTCTTCTTCCTTGTGCTCTGTTCTCTTCCTTGTTTCTGTTTCTCTTCCTTAGTGTTCTTTTCCTCTTCCTTGTGTTCTGTTTCCTTTCCTTGTGTTCTGTCTTCCTTGTCCTTTGTGTTCTGTTTCTTCTTCCTTGTGTTCTTTTCTTCTTCCTTGTGTTCTGTTTCTTCTTCCTTGTGTTCTGTTTTCTTCCTTGTGTTCTGTTTCCTCTTCCTTGTGTTCTGTTTCTTCTTCCTTGTGTTCTGTTTCTTTCCTTGTGTTCTGTTTCTTCTTCCTTGTGTTCTGTTTCTTCTTCCTTGTGTTCTGTTTCTTTCCTTGTGTTCTGTTTCTTCTTCCTTGTGTTCTGTTTCCTCTTGTGTTCTGTTTCTTCTTCTTGTGTTCTGTTTCTCTTCCTTGTGTTCTGTTTCCTTTTCCTTGTGTTCTGTTTCTTCCTTGTGTTCTGTTTCTCTTCCTTGTGTTCTGTTTCTCTCTCTTGTGTTCTGTTTCTCTTCCTTTTGTTCTGTTTCCTCTTCCTTGTGTTCTGTTTCCTCTTTTGTGTTTTTTTCCTTCTTCCTTGTGTTCTGTTTCTCTTCTTGTGTTCTGTTTCTTTCTTTCTTCCTTGTGTTCTGTTTCCTCTTGTGTTCTGTTTCTTCCTTGTGTTCTGTTTCCTCTTCCTTGTGTTCTGTTTCCTCTTCCTTGTGTTCTGTTTCCTCTTCCTTGTGTTCTGTTTCCTTTCTTGTGTTCTGTTTCCTCTTCCTTGTGTTCTGTTTCCTCTTCCTTGTGTTCTGTTTCCTCTTCCTTGTGTTCTGTTTCCTCTTGTGTTTCTCTGTTTCCTCTTCCTTGTGTTCTGTTCCTCTTCCTTGTCTTCCTCTGTGTTCTGTTTCCTCTTCCTTGTGTTCTGTTTCCTCTTCCTTGTGTTCTGTTTCCTCTTGTGTTCTGTTTCCTCTTCCTTGTGTTCTGTTTCCTCTTCCTTTGTTCTGTTTCCTCTTCCTTGTGTTCTGTTTCCTCTTCCTTGTGTTCTGTTTCCTCTTTGTGCTCAGTTTCCTCTTGTGCTGTTTCCCACTTCCATGCTTCGTGTTGACTCTCAGTCGTGCAACCGTCAAGGAACGCATGAAATGGTACGCAAACGCACCCGACTTAGTTACGTCACATGCTGCAACATCATAATTCACACACCATGCAAATATATGCTTGCTGCTATGCGCAAACAATGCGTTGTTCTTGCGCTCATCTGAATACAGAGAACACTAAGGCGATTTTCTTGTGTTCATTGTCTTAGGATTGTTTGTGTGCTGTATTTTCTGCTGCTGCGTCGAAAAGCTGAAGCACATTATGTCAAAATTTGTCTTCTTGCCTTCACTGCTTTTTCCTCGCCCAGTTGTGTCTTGACAATGGTCCAGGACGGACCGACTCGTCGTTATAAGTGTCTTCTCTAACACTGTTCCAGTATTGCGACTTTTATTCTTCCTACTGTGTAATATTGACAATGAAAATATTTAATGTTCTTTGACCATTCCTCGAGTGCATTACGCGTGCCGTATGACTGCATCAACCGGCCTGGTACTGTTTAATTGGTAGTGACCGACGCTAGTTAGGAGAGACAACAGATTACTTAGTACGCTAATAGATTGTATCAATGTTGGTATTAGCACATTTTACAGTACTCTAATACCCATCACAACGGATTACTTAGTACGCTAATAGATTGTATTAATGCTGGTATTTGCGTATTTTACAGTACGCTAATACTCATCACAACAAACTTGTGTCACCTAGACAGTAGCACAGTAATACCCATGACGACACAGACCTTATGGTGTTGATGGTACAGAAACGACAAGTTGAAGCATAAAACAGATGTGCAATACTTAGATTTCTATATGGCCGAAACGCTTCGGCAGTAAAAAAAACACGGGTATCTTTACTGCTGACGCGTTTCGGCCATAAAGATACCAAACTGCACATGCCTTATTCTTCGAATCTTGTATCATTTAGACACGTGGACGTTCTTAATTTAATTTACGTTCAGCTGTACCTTTTCCTTCCTACTACTCACTGCCGTTCCTTACTGTCTTAGCAACGTTCTAACCAACCTGATACGTCGTGATATATCGCAACCTCTCATTATTTAGTGTGTCTATGTTTACAAGGTGAGTTATGTTCCTGACTACCGATCTTAATCTCTCGTATATGACGTGATGGACTCTAACAGCGTACTTCAACAAAGATTAAAGTCTAAACGGTGTAGGGCAACGGTAATGAGATGGGAGGTAAGTGGGTTGGGGTTAGTTGGGTTGTGCGGGTTGATTAGGGAGAAGTTTGCTACTGTTTGCTGCTGTTTGCTTCTAGAGGTATCTCTTCTCCAACACTTGCTACGTTTGGTGCCATAAAGATACCACTAACACTGCTGCATCTCATCTACACTAACACGCTGCCGCATCTACACTAGCACTGTTACCAGCTGTACCTTTACCTGTGCATCACCACTACACTGCCTGCATCACCACTAACCTGCTTGCAATCAACCAACTAACTGCTGCATCACCCAACACTGCTGCATACTAACACTGCTTGCATCACATAAACGGTGCAGTACCATAACCTGCGCATCACCACTAAACTCTCATCAACATAACTGCTGCATGATCACCACTACATTTGCTGCCAAGATCTAAACTAACACTGTAGCAGCATACATATACAGTGGTTGCGTTCAATTAACATTGTGCGAGGATACCAATAAATCTGCCGCTCACTATATGCTGCCTAGCTCACACGTACATGTCTGCGCTTCGTCACTAACACTCTGCAGCTCACACGTAATGCGTTGCATTCACCACTAACACTGCTGCATCACCACCACTAACACTGCTGCCATCACCCACCACTAACACTGCTGCCATCATCACCACTATACAACGCTACCACATCATCAACTACTACTCTCCACATCCCACAGCTCACCTCAAATTACACCACAACAAACCAGCTCACCACTAACACCCTCATCACCACTCACACACTGTACATCACCACGATACTCACATGCTCAATCACCACTAAACTACTGGCACGCATACATTCAACGTCCATAATCACCATAAACCGTGCAGACATCACAATAACATACTCCAGATCACCAACTACACATAACCACACACATTTTTATCACTAACACTTTGTGTTCATCGCAATATACGCTAAACCACTCATTCTACAGCATCACCGATAAATAGATGCACTCACCATAAACACCTTCTCCCATAAGTACATATTCACGGATAGGCATCCTCACCACTATAACTACTGCGCCAGTATCACACCGCTTAATACAATCACCTATTCTCAACATGAACAACACTGTGCTATACATACAACACTTGCCAACATGAAAAACACTATTCTCACCACAAAAACACGCATAGCATCAACAACACTGATCATCCGTACATCACACGTGTGTCAGACTTTAACAACATTTTTGAGCTTTAACTAACACGTGCTCAGTAGCACGAACACAAACGTGGTCTCATGAGCATAACAAATGTGTCCAACATAACAATCCGGTCCAGTGAGCATGATACAACACAAATTCACAATAACATCACTTTTAACAAACACACTGATGGTCTTCATGACATACAACACTGGTCTTATGTTTGTACTTTCATACGCAAAAATACGCTACAGAGCATAACTACACTTCTTCAGTGATCAGAAACATTGGTTTCATACATGAAACACTGTGGTGCACAGGGCATGAAACAACCTTTCTCCTGATAAAAATGTTCACAGTGAGATGAAAAACCTTGTCTCTGAGCATGACACCGTGGTCTATTATATAACAACACGTGGTGCCGTGAGCATAACAACGGGGGCTCAGTGAATAACAACCTTGTGGGTGCTCAGTGAACATGAACACATTGTGCTCAGTGAACATGAACAACACTGTGCTCAGTGAACATGAAGAACAACACTGTGCTCAGTGAGCATGAAAAACACTGTGGTGCTCAGTGAACATGAAGAACAACACTGTGGCTCAGTGAGCATGAACAACACTGTGGTGCTCAGTGAACATGAACAACACTGTGGTGCTCAGTGAACATGAACAACACTGTGGTGCTCAGTGAACATGAAGAACAACACTGAGGTGCTCAGCGAACATGAGTAACATTCATTCAGCATTTTGCAGCCGTGTAAACACTTGGTGATATTACAGTAAGTCATTTTCCCTTTCTCTCTTTTTCTTTCTTTCTCTTCTCTAACTTTCTCAACCTCCGAACACTGGCCTGCAGTATCATTAACAGCACTATAATAAGTGGTTATCAACCTGAATTTCGTCTACTCATCGTTACCAACAATTAAATACCACTAACTCCTAACCAGCCGAGCAGAGTCAAAGCAATTTTTAACAATATAAAATTTGATAAATTAGACATTTGCAAATGTGTCTAATTTATCAACATGTCGGTTCTCTGAACCATTCATCTACAAATATAAAATTTGTTAAACGAGTCATGTGAAATACGCCTCAGCGGGATGGATCACGGAGCCTAGCTTAGGGTATTCAACCCCTCCTATTAAACACCAATCTACTATCATATTCAAGAGGGCTTACCTGGAGACCTGGAGAGGGTTTCGGGGGTTAACGCCCCCGCGGCTCGGTCTGAGACCAGGCCTCATGGTGGATCAGGCTCTTCAACCAGGCTGTTATCTGGCCGCACGCAAGTTGACGTACGAACCACAGCCCGGTTGGTTAGGTACTGACTTTAGGTGCCTGTCCATTGCCTTCTTAAAGACAGCCAGGGGTCTATTGGTAATCCCCCTTATGTATACTGGGAGGCAGTTAAACAGTCTTGGGCCCCGTACACTTATTGTGTTCTCTCTCAATGTACTCGTGGCGCCCCTGCTTTTCGTCGGAGAAATGTTGCATCTCCTGCCGACTCTTTTCGTTTCATAGGGAACGATTTTCGTGTGCAGGTTTGGTGTCAATCCCTCCAGGACCTTCCAAGTGTATATTATCAGGTATCTCTCTCGCCTGCGTTCCAGGGAATACAGATCAAGACCTGAGGATGAGAGTTAAACCAGTTGGGATTCTACAGAGCCTGGGAAATGGGAGGCAATCATCATTGTCCATACGACAAGTTAGTTTTGTCTTAATTCGTTGGAAATAATGTTATCGTTATTTACGGTATTATGCTGCCCTGCACGCGGAAAACTCAATGATTTTCTCCTTATTGTCTCTCAAGAGTATCAGTGCACCTCTGATGAAGTGGAAAGGAGGAAAGTACGATAAAGGAGGAGGTAGAGAAGACAGTGGAGAGGAACTTTAGGAAGGAGGAGGAGGAGGAGGATAAGGAAATGAAAGTGGGGAAGGATGAGGATCGTGAAGAAATTAGGAAGGAGTTTCACGAATTCCAGCATCTGAACAGCAGATCGACAGTACCTGGCGATGCTACGACAAGTAAGTCACAATCATCACTCATTAAGGACAGCAGGTAGACTCTGGTGGTTAACAGGGGTTTAAAGCCGATGATCACACGAGGGTCGTAAAGGCTGCATGCTGCCTGTTCACCCTCAGTGAAGAAAATTTTAATTCGTATAATACACATGAAACTCTCAGCATATATGCACACTGAGAAACGTACACCTCTCAGGGTATATATCCTGGGAAAAGTAACAGGGAGATTCCAGTCGCTTTCGTGATAATGTGAGAAATCACGAAAGCTCTTGGAATTTCATTATTTTTTCACATTGGTTGCTCTGCATATTGTGATATCACCTGTTAAATGTGATCTCTCTCTCTGTCTCTGTCTCTCTGTCTCTCCCTGTCTCTGTCTCTCCCTGTCTCTCCCTGTCTCTGTCTCTTCCTGCTCTGTCTCTCCCTGTCTCTTTTGTCTCTGTCTCTCTCTGTCTCTCCCTGTCTCTCTCTCTCCTCTCTTCTCTCTTCATTATTTATATATATATTATATATTATATATATATATTATATATATTTTATTTATATATATTGTATATATATATATAATATATGTATATATTTATATTATATGTATTATATATTATATTATGTATATATATATATATATAAAATAATATATATATATATATATATATATAAAATAATTATATAATGTATGTATATATTGTGCGTGTGTGTATTCTATAAAATGTACAAGGATTTTCAACACGAGTTATGTAAATAACAGTGGATACGAATCAGAGGTCACAGTTTAATACCTACATATCAGCTGATAGTCTGAGAGAGTTTGGGTGAATTACACGGTTACTTAGACGAAGGAATTAAACCATCCATTCATGCCATTCTCACAAGTCATTTCCTCCAGAGCGAAACGTTGTCTTAACGAAAGCTTGTGTAACTTGCGTCTTGTCTTCAGACATTCTCAGTTTGATTTAAATCCTTGTTTTACAGCTTGGCCCCAGGCAATACAGATTACATACACCAAGAGTTGTGTTTCTGTGTATTCACGTTGAATATAACTCCAATCCAGATTTTACGAGAAAAAGTTTTTTGATAATGTACATGTGATTTGCAGCCGTAATGACCCACGTCCAGTCGATAAGTTGTAAACTTGACACGGCTTCTCATATCGTCATGGAGTTATAAACTGATGCACTGAAGTCTTACCGGCAGTGTGAATAAGCTCAATTTTCCTCAAACAAATATTTATGGTATTTTACAGTGGGTAACAGTGAAGAAATAATGTTTGAAAAATAAGTACAAAATATTTAGGGTAGCTCCGGTCACAGAGTTAGAATATAGCTTGAGTTGTCATATTATTATTTAATATTAGCTGTAGATTTATAAGATACTGACTTGTTTTTAGCTGCAGAACTACAAGAACTTGTATGGGTTTGTTGGTTGGTTAATGGGGCTTAAAGTATTTCGCCTACACTGTGCTGCATATCACCTATTTACCAGCATTCAAGAATACTTTGTCGTATATGAATGGCATACACTACCAACAGCATAAATAATTAGACGCGTGTGCAGCATCTGGGTATCTTTAATTTGTAGACGTCTCACCATCCCGTGAAGAATGTAGACGTAGACGCAAAAGACGAGGTAATCAATCCCTCAGCCAAGGAGTAGGTGACGCTTACCCAATACGTATAATAAAATTAATATTAATAATTAAGTGGCCGATCACATGCAGGACCCGTGTCAGGAGAAATTTTCAAATTTTTCCTGATAAAAATCTTGTCACCCCCCATCCCTCTATTGGGTAGCGTTCTACTTCCTCCTTCCCCCCCTCCTTATTCTTTCCTCTGTCCCCTGTGTATAATTTCTCGTGTCCCTGTCTGGGGTGGTGGAGATATCTTCATGAAAAAAATAAATGTTTATCCTGTGTATGGAATAGGCTGTCCAGAAAGATGGCATTTCCCAACTGATTAGTAACTCCAGCTTTGCTGGAAGGAATCCTTTGAAGCTGCCGTAACTGATGATCCTTTACTGGAATACTTGATGATATCCTAATTACCCGCTTGGAGTCTCTCAGCTCAGGCTGACAGATTTCAGTACCTTGTGTGAGCGCAATCCTGCGTGATGCAATATGGCATGCAAGCATAGTTATGTCTCCTTTACACTGTATCACCATCACATAGAATAGCATGGCAACACAATGCCGATGTATCCAGTTTTGTTTAAAAAAATACAAGAGCGATCCCTGACGGCTTAGTTCAGTTTTCTTTTTATTTACAATATTGTGTAAATTTCTGTGTGAGAACTGTAGATGGTGGGTTGGACTCCGGGTGGCGACCACACGGCTTGATAATGTGATCTTGACTCAAAGTAAATGTTGCGTTATTGCACTGAATAGCTGGGTAAAGTAATGCCTCAGCCGAGTGAAGTGAAGTCTATGATTCTTTGACGGTATGTGTGCATGTCCTTTTATTTACCGTTTTTGTTTCTGCTTTGTATTGTTGGTGGTTGTTTTCCTCCCATATTCTATAATCATAGTTTCCTCCCACCTTCTTTATTACCTTACACAACTCATTGTTAAGAAACCTATTTATTTCTGGCGATTTTATTTTTTTTTTTTCTGTCCCTCGTGGTTTGCGGAAGATCGATTTTCCATGTGCAGAATGACCCACCACACGGATTTCACGTTCTAAATGAACTCTAATGTAAATTAAGACTCAGGTACACTACATGTAAATGTTGATGGTGATCACATTTTAATGCTTATCACTATATATAATTTATTCTACTTAATGTTGACAGGACTCGTGATTTTCTTAAATTCATCCATTCTTTTATTACGGGAAAGGAGTGCGAAAGAAGTGAATGACTCGTTAGGTAAACAGCAAAAAGGTACAATACACAGATAAACCCGCACACGGAAGAGAGGAGCTTACGACGACGTTTCGGTCCGATTTGGACCATTTACAAAGTCACACATTAGCTAGGTTGATGGTGATAAAAGGACACGTTACAAAACAAGCTTTTATAGGGCACCTCTGTAATAATAATGATAATAATAATAAAAGTAATTATAATTAAAATAAAATATAAAAATAATAGTAATAATATACTACTTTGAGATTTTGCTATTCTTGAGTACCTTTTCCACAAATTTCCCGGCAGTCGCACATCAAGCCACAAACGCACTCATCTCGCGCACTGAGATCCGTGGTTCTATTCCCGATAAAGATGGCAACATTAAGACGTGTTTCCTTAAGACACCTGCTGTCTCTGTTCACCTAGCAATAAAATAAGTACCTGGGTGTTAGACGACTGGTGTGAGTCACACCCCAGAGACAAAAGTGACCTAATTTCCCCGAAATATTCTGGGTAACAAGGGGGCTTTCTGTACAGTATGTCATTGATGTCACCTGTGTTCTATATACCTTGTACATGTAACCTGTGAAGTGCTGATATATTAAGGGTGGGTAGGGGAATGGAAGGTATCTGGAGACTCAAAATCTGTAAGATAAAAGGACACAAGTGCAACTAATGTGACATTTTATTGTGGCAACGTTTCGCTCTCCAGGAGCTTTGTCAAGCTCCTGGAGAACGGTGATTCTACTAACATTATTACAACCACAGAATCTTTGGGATTATTTTTTTGAAGGAATACGTATGTTAAAATGATCTGTATGTCAGTGGTCAGAGCGCTAACAACTGAAAGGACTTGGGATCGATACCCGGGCAGGGCGAGACGCGTGGAATATTCCTTATACCCGCTGCCCCTGTTCGCCTGGAAATAAGTACCTAGGTGTTAGTCACCTTTTCATGGGTCGCAGCCTGGGGGAGGGTAGTTATTATATTTGCCTATAGATAAGCTTTAATAGAATTATTATTGAATTCACAGGAAGGGCTAAACCCGTAAGGGTATTAGAATAAAAGCCTCTTCAATTAATAGCTCTTAAGTGGATGACAGAATTGTGATTGTTTAAATATATTGTACAGTCGTCGCTTGTGTGTAAATATTCAGTGTTTACACTGCAAATATTGGTCCGTGTCTCCTCGTGAGCGGGAGGCGTTGGCTCATTAATCTTTGTGTCGGTGCACCGCCTCGTTAAGTGCCTTAGCCAGGACACAACCACTCGTCACACCCCGTCCACCTCATGGTGCCCCGCCTTGTTAAGTATCTTGACCGGGACACAACCACTCGTCACACCCCGTCCACCTCATGGTGCACCGCCTCGTTAAGTACCTTGACCAGGACACAACCACTCGTCACACCCTCTCCACCTCATGGTGCACCGCCTCGTTAAGTACCTTGACCAGGACACAACCAGTCGTCACACCCCTCCACCTCACGGTGCACCGCCTCGTTAAGTACCTTGACCAGGACACAACCAGTCGTCACACCCTCTCCACCTCATGGTGCACCGCCTCGTTAAGTATTTTGACCGGGACACAACCACTCGTCACACCCCGTCCACCTCACGGTGCCCTGCCTTGTTAAGTTCCTTGACCAGGACGGGACACAACGACAAGCTTTGTTAAACAACTTAACCAACACCGGACTCATCGCCACTGCTTCAACCGGAACACGCTACTAATTATTTACATAATTTTGAATTAGTGGTACAGGTGTGAGCGAGGTGTCCATCGCCAGCTATTTTATTTTAGTTTTCAATGATGGCAGAAAAAAAAAAACATGAGAAAATTTGGAAATCCTTTTATTTTCCCCGCATTATTTGGAGAGGAATCGACCATAAAATATCGGAAATGAGTCCAGTCAATCCTGTGTTACCTGCAGGCGGTAATACGTATATCTTGGGAATTGCTAAGGAGTCGTGTTATTAGACAGCTCCAGAAAATGGCCGGCGTTTGAGGCAAAGAGTTTAGTTCTTTCCGAAGATTAGAATGACTTACGAATGACGTATAATTTGCCTTGCCCGTACGTGAAAGTTTTTCTTTGCCAATTACTGCCTCCTGGGAAGACGTGATAACTGGCCTAGAGACTGCCAGGAGCTAGTGTGTGTGTGTTTGTGTGTGTGTGTGTGTGTGTGTGTGTGTGTGTGTGTGTGTGTGTGTGTAATATGAAGAGATTCAGGGAAACTGGTCTGCCGTACTTGAGTCCTGGAGGTGTGAAGTGCAGTGCTTGGGTTTTGAGGGAAGGTTGGGAATATTGCAGTTTGGAGGGGCATCTGAGCTGCAAAGTCGGCGGCACACCTTTGGCAAGACGGCGATGGCTTGAGTGATGGTGAAAGGTTTTCTTCTTTATCGGGCCGCCCTACATTGGTAGGAGACGGTCTGTGTGTTAATATATATATAACAAACAGTTGTGGTTGAGGTAGTAATTCGATCCCACGTCGAATTACTTACCTTTGTTTACTTACCCATAACATCACTTACAAGCGACCATAATAGAATTATTTATACTTTCATCAATGACACAGACTCGGATGTACATGAGTATTAGGTACTCTTGTACGTATGTACATAGGTGGAATATTTACACTGGTCTCCCTCCAGCAAGCTTCACCTCTATCCTGAGATTGTAAATTCAGTGTTGTTGTAAACTTTAGTCTTTTAATGTGCTGTACATGATTTTGTATTGTTCTATCATAACCACTGTGATTGGGAATGTCCTTCCATCACTTCTTAATATAGATCATTCCACTTCCTAACCACCATCAGGCTTAATAATAATAATAATAATAATAATAAATATTGATATACCTGTAATTCATCTGCTTCTCTGTTTGCCCTATAGAGTTCTCTAAGTATCTTGTACGTCGTGGAAATGTCTACCTTGATGCTTCTCTCTTCCAGTGTTCTTAGGTTTTAATTTCGTTAGTCTTTCTTGGTTTTCATTTTAGTTGAGTGAAGGCGGGGACCCTTAGTCTCTCTCTGACAGACAAAAAGTTGCTCCTACGTAATGATAATACTGAAGAGTATTACCGCTCGTGATGGCTATATTGCAGTAAGACTTATCTTCTAACATAGTCGTTTCATTTTCGGCGCGAGGCAAAGTTCAGTTGTGAGTCATGGTGGCTATCTTGTACCCACCAGCCACTGTCATTGTTGGTGGTTTATTCATCAGGAAAAAAATCACATTACAAGAGTTTTTTTCATAAGATGTTTCGTTCACTGGTGCCGTCACTGTGGCGAGAGTGCAAGAAAACGGCGGAGTCTGGGGTACATGTGAGGGTGGGGCAGTCTGTGGTCCTACGGCTGACCACGGATGCAGCTGGTTGGGTGTGAGGGAGGCTGTAGAGGTCAGTTGCGAAGAGGAGGAATACCAAAGAGGCGATGAGAAAGATAGTTTGATTATTATAATGTTATCTAGCGATCTAGCTCTGCGTGGCAATGGCTTCCCCCGGGATGAGGTTTTAGAGAAGGGAATCTTTATGGCACACGCACTCGACACACCCCGGGATAGTTATTGTGGGTGATCATAAGGCCCAGTCTTATAAACTCAGTCTATTGCTACATTAGTGGAACATGGACTGCCGCTGCCCTTCTCCTCGGGGAATGAGATGAGATGCTGCAACTCTTACAAAGGTAAGAAGATAAGTTTGATAGGAAAAGGGGAATAGAAGGTCGGCAATAAGACAGGGTAATGCTGATGGTTATAACAGAATGACTGGCAAGCTGCAGATAAATGGAACAATACTAGATCAATTCGATCGGTATGCTATCGAGCACTGTATCTCCTGCCTCCTATCACGGCGTATCTCAAAGCATATCTTTTAATAATTCTGGGGTTCACTGCCCCTACGGCAGTGACCCCCAGAATTATTATAGGAATAAGAATTACTGAGAAATACACAAATAAAATTAAGTGTATACTGAATTTAAGTAGAAGCTTGTAAGATTTATTTGCCGTCTTTCACATTCACGAGACAAAACAGACCAGCAAGCCTGTCAGAATACAAAACGTTTATAAGGATTTTATGTAACAGTACATGGCAAGAGAGTACTTATGCTATTATTTCTTTTTAGCAATCCTATATTTGTTGGGCATTGTCTAACACTAATTTACTAGCATGAGGAGAGATTGAATTGGCTGGTAAATAGAATAAGATGCATCTGCTAATCACTTCACTGTCTGGCTATTTACAGGCTTCAAGAATTCTGAGACATATACTAGACAAGTTCGTTAAGATGCGGCACTATCTTAGCGGCAGAAAGGATGCCTCTTATACTAAATCGAACATTAAGTAGTACGTAGAATGACATTGACATCGGAGGTACAAGTTCTCTGCAGTGTAAGAACTGTTTAAATAATGGTTCAGAACCGCCAGAGACGTTGCCAAGTTTTCATTTCCGATTTGTGGGTCAGTTGTGAATTGCTCCAGCCACGGCTTTCTTGTGCATTGTGTTTATTCGTTGGGACTCTTAACTGGACCAGGTTCGTTCACCAGTAATAGTGTCACAAGATGAATAGACTCGGCTACGATCCTCTGTCATTGTCACATAATTCAGGCTTGTATCATTTTTGTGATAATGGTGATATCACCTGGTTAGTAATGGTGATATCACCTGGTCGGTAATGGAGATATCACCTGGTTAGTAATGGTGATGTCACCTGGTTAGTAATGATATCACCTGGTTAGTAATGGTGATATCACCTGGTTAGTAATGGTGATATCACCTGGTTAGTAATGGTAATATCACCTGGTTAGTAATGGTAATATCACCTGGTTAGTAATGGTAATATCACCTTGTTAGTAATGATATCACCTGGTTAGTGATGGTAATATCACCTGGTTAGTAATGGTGATATCACCTGGTTAGTAATGGTAATATCACCTGGTTAGTAATGGTAATATCACCTGGTTAGTAATGGTAATATCACCTGGTTAGTAATGGTAATATCACCTGGTTAGTAATGGTAATATCACCTGGTTAGTAATGGTGATATCACCTTGTTAGTAATGGTGATATCACCTGGTTAGTAATGGTGATATCACCTGGTTAGTAATGGTGATATCACCTGGTTAGTAATGGTGATATCACCTGGTTAGTAATGGTGATATCACCTGGTTAGTAATGGTGATATCACCTGGTTAGCAATGATGATATCACCTGGTTAGTAATGATATCACCTGATTAGTAATGATGATATCACCTGGTTAGTAATGATTATATCACCTGGTTAGTAATGATGATATCACCTGGTTAGAAATGGTGGAGACGCTCGTCTGATAATTTGTCTCTGACGTATGAACCGCTGCAACATTTGTCTTACAGAAACGTTAAAAAATTATGTTGCAAGATCCTGAAAGAGAACCTGCCTAGTATCACAGTTCATGTACTCGTCTGATGAGTCTCTCTCCACGTATGTTCATGGTAGTGCTGTGGGATACGAGAAAATAAATATAGCTTGTGTTCTCGTAATATAATTATGTTGAATAGGGTGGCAGCACACTGCTGATGTACTCAGTTTCTTTTAAAAAAAAAGTACGAGTCAGGGAGTGATCCGTGAGTAAGGTGGAGCACAAGATCCAGTTACTGTGTTGTGGAGTGCGAGTGGTGATGTGAGTGTGGGGGTGACGGCCACCTAACTCAGCCAGGCCAGTATCAGACGTCACAATTGCTCTAAGTTATGCCCCTGACTTGTTGGCGACGGCCTCGTCTGTTCTCCTATGGCTTTGATTTCGCTGTGTTGTGCGCGCGCTCACCTAAGTGTATCTGGGGGGTGGAAGATTAGTACTACTTTCAGCTCTTGCTCCCACCATTTAGTTTATTTTAAAACTGTCTCTTAGGTCTGATCGTAACTATTATAGAAACTGTGTATTCTCACTTTACCTTCACTTCTCATCCAATTCTACATTTTAACTACCATAAGGAGCACTTCTTAATATTCCTATGGTTCATCCATGTATCTTCTGCTTGTACCTATATCATCCTATAGACTTCGTCTCCAGATCCTTCATTTGCTCATAGTGCATCCTTCTCAATTCTGGGTCTTGTCTAGTTGCAAATTTTTTCGACCTTTTCGAGTTTCCTCATGTACTTGACTGGGTAGGATCTCTACACTGGGACCACGTACTAGCTGATTTCCTTAGCATTTTTCATATAAAAAGTTGTGAAGGATTCCTTGTTAATGTTTCTGAATGCCTTGTTTATATTTCCTACTGCTGCATATGCCACCCAAGTTATATGTCTTGTGTGTACTTCCAGTGATACACTTGGCATTATATTTAACACCATTTTTTTAACTGATGCTTGCAGTTTCCTAGCCTGTTTGCCTATTCGGCACGACATATGTATGTCGTGCTTAAATAGTAACGCTCTTCTTGCCGAATAAGGCAAGCGAAAATTTGTGTATGCAATAATTTCGCAAAAATCATTCTGAACCTAACGAAAAAAATATTTCATTGTTTTTGTTTATTAAATTATTGTAAACTTATCTAAAATATATTTAGTTGGATTAGGCTAAATTAAATTGCGCTTGTTATAATAAGGTCAGGTAAGTTTTCTAAGGTTCATTTGGAACAAAATTATTAATTTTTACATTAACATAAATGAAAAATATGTATCGTTAAAAGTATAAGAGAAAATTTTAGAAAGAACTTAATATTAAATGAGTTCATATATATATATATATATATATATATATATATATATATATATATATATATATATATATATATATATATATATATATAATATTATTATTGTATTAAATGTCTCGTGTGCACATGCGTGCCTCTGGAAGATGGTGAAAGGGGTGACTCCCTTACCTGCCCCTGATACAGCAGCATCCCCTCCACTTAGGGGTGAGGGCCGTCCCCCCACCACTGATACAGCAGCAGCTCCGGGTGGCCGCTCTAGACCCCAGATATATAATGGTGTATTTACTTGTTAAACGGCCCTAATAAATAAGAGGCAACACGCTGACACCTCCAGTCCGAACACTACATTCCTTTGAGCCTCCCTTACCCCTCAGGCCCTCACCCTCTCACACCCTCACCCTCTCATACCCTCACCCTCTCACACCCTCACCCCCTCACCCTCTCACACCCTCACCCCTCACCCTCTCACACCTCATCCTCTCGCACCCTCACCCTCTCACACCCTCACCCTCTCACACCCTCACCCTCTCACACCCTCACCCTCTCACACTCATCACTTCTATCTCACTACCCCCCCCCTCATCCTTTCTCCCTCATAACCAACCAACTCCCTTTCAGATCCTCTCTTTAACCCCCCCTCACCTCATTTTAAGCAGCAATCGCCGGGAGTGTTGACAGTCAAACCCTCACCCCTCCCTTTTTCCTCACCCCTCCCTTATTCCTCACCCCTTCCTCATTGCTCACCCCCACTCTTCTTTATGCCACTCTCTTCCTCATCCCCCCTCTCCTCCTCACCCTGTTACACTGTAGACGTCTACTGTGTAATAGTTGTCACCGCTTGCTGTGTATTAATTTCTTCGGTGTTTCTCACGTACAAATAGGTAGCGTGTCTATCCCACGCCTACATGACGGAGGGTCGAGCCTGTGATGAATAACTCACGCGGGTTTAGCACACCACATTAATAAATAAAATAACAAATGGCAGTACCTATACTCATTGCCTTGTTACTAACGTACTTAATTTCAAGTGTTCCTGAGCGTAGTTTAAGTGCTTCATGTACACAATTCAGGTTTTTCATGTACGCAAACCCATGTTGGTTCCTGCCTGCGCTGTCCACTTCATTCTTGTACTGTTCTTCATTTACATCGATTCGCTTACGATTTTCACAGGCGAGTTAAAAATTTTGGGGGGCAAATGTATGTGTGTGTGTGTGTGTGTGTGTGTGTGTGTGTGTGTGTGTGTGTCCCCCCCGTGTCCTCAATGATTTCTACTCACTGGCTTGTGTTTACTGGGGCCGAAACTCAGCTCCTTGACCCCTCTTCATAGACTATTTCGACATGCGTTGCTCATTTTTAGTCTTCTGGACCTTACGATATCTTCTCTTGAAGCCGTGCATCGAATTTTCCTCCAGTGCCTCGTCCAAGTCATTCTACTTTTAAGCCATCTTGTCTACGCATTTGCACTCAGTATGCTGCTCCACTTTTTCATATCACAACAATATCCAGTGTGAATGGCTGGCTGCAGGAGAGAAGAGGCATGAGAACCTGTGTCCTTTGCCTTTGGGAAGAGGCGTCCCACCTGCCACCTCCATCCTCATCTAATTCCTTGGTTAGCATTCCATCTCTGCGATGCTGGAGGCGGGAGGTGCCTCAGGTAATGGTGAGGGCTGGGCCTTGTCTTATCACCACAACTACTGAACGACCTCGTTCTAATGAGGTTTTCCCAGTCCAGGGCTGATATAAATAAATAAATATTATATATGTATATATATATATATATAATATATATATAATATATATATATATATATATATATATATATATATATATATATATATATATATATATATATGTCATGCCGAATATGTAAAACTGGTCAACTAGCAAGAACTCATTTAAAATTAAGTCCTTTCTGAAATTTTCTCTTATACGTTTAAAGATATATTTTTTTCATTAATGTTAATGTAAAAATTTTTAATTTTGCATCAAAAAAATCTTAGAAAACTTACCTAACCTTATTATAACAAGAACAATTTATTTTAGCCTAACCCAACTAAATATATTTTAAATACGTTTACAATAATTTAGTACTAAACAAACACAATCAAATATATATTTCTTATGTTCAAAATGATTTTGGCGAAATTATTGCATCCACAAATTTTCACTTGTCCTATATGGCAAGACGAGCGTTGCTATTTAAGCCAAGATCGCAAGTTCTGCCTATTATTCGGCATATATATATATATATATATATATATATATATATATATATATATATATATATATATATATATAATTATATATATATATATATATTTACATACAAACACGCGTTGAAAATAAAACACATGTAATTATAGCTGTGTCTCTCTGCATTACTCTTCTTGACGATGGTGTCGTGTGTGTGCGTGTGCGCGTGTGTGTGTGTGTGTGTGTGTGTGTGTTTGTGGTTATGGACCCGTGGCCATGAATTCACTTACTTCATGTTGTGTTTCTTCCGTCGCCTTTTGTTTGTTTTGGCTTTTGTGCTTATAAGTGATGTTTTTCTTGCTGGTTGTGTTGTTAATTTCCCTCTGTTTCTCTCTTTTCATGGTGTGTTTAGCGTCAGTGTGTGTTGTTGTTTGCCCTTACTTGAAGTTGAATCTCTCCGGGTATCGTCGTGTTTGGCGACGCGTGTCAGTGGTATTATATACATGTCTTTGTTTTGGAGTTGATGTGGTGTCTTGTGTAATTGTGTCTTTGGCGTTGTGCTATTGTGTGTCGTTGTTTTGATCTTTGTGACAGTGTCGGTTTCGTTATAAGATGTTACCAGGGACCATCACTCCCACGTTCCGGCCTCAGACTTAACCTTCTCAACTGGAAACAAACATTTCATAACTTAACAGTTATTAAACATTGCACGGACACGTATAAAGATAAATGTATACTGAACGTCAATAGATGTTTATATGAAATTACCTGTCACCTTACGTTTTCATAAGACAGAGAAGACCAGCAATCCTGCCAGAGTGCGAAGCATTTAGAAGGCTTCCGTTTTACACTCGTATGACAGCACAGTAGTGCCTACCTTAATGGTGGAGCCAATTTGTGGTCGTGGTTTCTCTGTGTGATTATTGTGAAGAGCTTAGTGTTTTGTGGCAGTGTGTGGGGTGTTTCGTTGACGAGGTTAGTAATAGGTGTTAGTAGTGGTAATGACGACGTCATAGCAGCAGCAGCAGCAGCAGCAGCAGCGGCGTAGTGCTGAGTGCGATAGTAGTGGTTGTGGTGATGGTGGCAACGATGGTGGTGATAGCGATTGTAGTAGTGGTGGCAGCTGCTCTAGTGGTGGTGGTAGCTTCTCTGGTGGTGGTGGTGATGGTAGTAGCTGCTCTGGTGGTGGTGGTGGTGGTAGTAGCTGCTCTGGTGGTGGCGGTGGTGGTGATGGTAGCTGATCTGGTGGTGGTGGTGATGGTAGCTGATCTGGTGGTGGCGGTGGTGGTGATGGTAGCTGATCTGGTGGTGGTGGTGATGGTAGCTGATCTGGTGGTGGTGGTGGTAGCTGATCTGGTGGTGGCGGTGGTGGTGATGGTAGCTGATCTGGTGGTGGTGGTAGTAGCTGCTCTGGTGGTGGCGGTGGTGGTGATGGTAGCTGATCTGGTGGTGGTGGTGATGGTAGCTGATCTGGTGGTGGTGGTAGTAGCTGCTCTGGTGGTGGTGGTGGTGGTGGTGGTGGATGGTAGCTGATCTGGTGGTGGTGGTGATGGTAGCTGATCTGGTGGTGGTGGTGATGGTAGCTGATCTGGTGGTGGTGGTGATGGTAGCTGATCTGGTGGTGGTGGTGGTAGCTGATCTGGTGGTGGTGGTAGCTGATCTGGTGGTGGTGGTGGTGATGGTAGCTGATCTGGTGGTGGTGGCGATGGTGGCTGCTCTTGTGGTGGTGATGGTGATGATGATGGTGGCTGTTCTGGTGGTGGTGGTGGTAGCTGCTCTGGTGGTGGTGGTAGCTGCTCTGGTGGTGGTGGTGATAGTTGGTGACGACATCGTTAGCAGTACTGGTCATGAAAGAATTGGTAGTAGCAGTAGTACTGATGATAACAGTGTTGGTAGCAGCAGTAGTAATGATCAGTGTTGGTAGCAGTAGTACTGGTGATTTCAACGCCTCCCGGCTGCAGATAGTTATCAAGTAACCATCCCACCCATCCCCACTACTGAACTCTTCAATTACGTTAATTATATTAACCCCATAACGTCAGTTATGGGGTTAATAACACAGTGATTTTTTACGGTAGAAGAGGAGGGAGAGAGGGATGCAGTAACGTAATATTTGTACTCTGGTTGTTGGATGATGTGGGCAATATAACCTCTGACTTAAGGTTACTGCTAAATCGCAGTGTGAAGTCACATATCACACACACACACACACAACACACACACACACTCATACCTTCTCTCTCTCTCTCTCTCTCTCTCTCTCCCGGCACTCCCTCCCGCTTGCATTTTTTACCGTCGACACAGTCTAATATTTACACTGTGCTGAGGTGATTGTCTGTTGGCGACCGTATCAAAACAAGAGCGGCGAGGCAGGAGAGAAGCCACCCACACGCCCGGCCCTGACTTACGATGCTGGAGCATGCCCGCTGTAGGGCATGAAGGGCAGGGTATTGCCCCCTCTCCCGTGTCCCTCTCTTCCACTACCCACCCTCCGGAGACCCTCTCTCCCTCTACCCCTCACCCTCCTACCTCTCATCCACAGCTGTGAGGGAGGAAGGAAGATTTTCACTTCTTCCTCTATCATCTCTCTCTCTCTCTTTCTCTCTCTCTCTCTCTCTCTCTCTCTCTCTCTCTCTCTCTCTCTCTCCTCATTCTCAGGTGAGGGGGAGAAGGAGCTTTCATTTTCAACAGGTGCAACTGACAGGTGGTCTGGTAGTCTGTAAAGACTGCTAGATAGCATTGAGGTTTGGCCAGATAAACAGTATTATGGTCTGGTGAGATAGACGGTGTTGTGGTCTTGTGAGACAGCTAGGTGATGCTGTGGTTTGTGACAGCTAGGTGATGTTATGGTCTTGAGAGGCAGCTAGGTGGTGCTGTGGTCTGTGACAGCTAGGTGATGTGGTCTTGTGAGAGACAGCTAGGTGGCGTTGTGGTCTTGAGACATGTATGTGGTGTCGGGGTCTTGAAACATGTATGTGGTGTTGTGATTTTGAGACATGTATGTGGTGTTGTGGTCTTGAGACATCTAGGTGTTGTGGTCTTGAGAGACAGTATAGTCATAAGGTTCGACCGACAAATAGAGGTGTACCGGTCAGCGGTGAGAAGCAGGAGGAGGAGGAATAGAAAAAGGTAAGGGGATAGGAGGGGGGAGAGGAGGAGGAGGCAGTGAATGAGTTACTTTGTCAATTACCTTGACAGCGAAAGTGTCAGTGACTGAGGGAGACAAGAGACTCGCTTGAGATTAATTTAGTAGGCTAAGTATACTCGTTCTAGGGAGACGGGGGAGTGGAAGACAGGTGGGAGGAGGGGAGGCTGAGTGAGAGAGAGAGAGAGGGATATATATATTATATATATATTATATATATATATATATATATATTATATATATATATATATATATCCCTGTGTGTGCATTTATATATATGAGTGTGTACATGCATATGTATTCGCTTGTACTGCGAACTGTCATTAACACCCACCGTCAGACCTCAGGGTGCAGAAAACGATACACCTATATGACATCCAATTTGGTAATCTACACTTCTTAGGAACTGTATTTTTGTTGCGTGCAGCACTTGCTACTGGTTGTGTGCGCTAATTTTCATGGCAACTGGTAGAGGGTCGAAGGCAGTAATTAAAAAGATCTGATGTGACTCGTTTAGGATTTGTGTTTGACTGGCGTCACCCATGTGGGAATTCGTGCCTGGGTGTACTTGTTGTTGTCCTTATTTACGTTCTTGTCCTTACATACGTTCACTGCCTCCCAGCCTCTGTATGACCACTTTGGGTCATCGACTGGGAATACAATAAAAACGATCAAAATAATAATAATAAGCATACGTTCTCTGTTATGGAATAATATTTACTCCCTTCCATTTTCTTGAAGTCTCATATTGCTAGTGCTAGATGACAGGGATTAAAACCCTTACCATAACAACGTGAAAGACTTCAACAATATTGCTTGCGGATACTGGCTGTAACTTTCGTAAAACTTGCTCTGTTGTGGGACATGGGAATGATGAATTTATATTAGATTACATATAATTCTCTTCATTACCTGATGAATGGATTGAAAGCCGTCAGGGTAGAGAGAGAGAGAGAGAGAGAGAGGGAGAGGGAGGGAGGGAGGGAGGTAGGTAGGTAGGTAGGTTCTCAAGGTAGGTAGGTAGGTTCTCAGAAGCATGGCGGCCAGCAACAGTAATATCCCAGGGTGGAGACAAATATTTTACATTACCGACATGATTAATCCCAGTGAGTGGGCGAAACGTCGCTCTCGTGTCTTTAATCAACACCCATAAGATGAGAATTAGGAGAATGTGTAATAGTATCAGTTCTAGTAGGACTACCGTCAGTAGGAACATAGAGATAATAGGATGACCAGCGTCTGCAAGAGCAGGATTACGGGAACATTTATAAGGAATTGCAACAGTATGATGATCAACATCTACAGGAGTAGAAGCTTCACCAGTAGTGAATGGCTAGCAGGAGGAACGGCTTTAGCTGTTAGCAGATTACCATCATTTGCAAAACCAACATCTGCTGGAAGACCAGCACTTACAGGAAGAACTAGCATCTGTAGGATGACCAGTATGACGAGACACTACTCTAAACAGCAGCAGGATGAAGAATAGCATTAGAAGCATCAGCTGAAGCATGGGGAGGAGAAGCAGCATGAGCAAGTAGAGGTGCGTGAGGCGTCCCGGTGTTCACGGCATCAAAACACAGAACTGAGGTTCAGTCAATCGTAAACCCACAGCACAATGCCGCACCTCAAATGAAAGACTGCGGGGGAAGCCAATTGTGAACCAGATTTGCACGGGTGATGATGTGGCGGTGATGTTACTCTTGATAGTGAGGGTGGTGTTAGAGGCTGATTCGTCTGAATAACAGGGAAGGCAGTGACGACCAAGTAGTCGTCACAGTAACAATAGTGAGGGTGAAAACTAGTTGCGTTTAATTAGTAGTGGCAAATATCACCTCACTCAGCCAAATGGATTTAGGATACATTATATATGTAAGAATGCATGCATGCATTCATACAAATGGAAACAAAGCGCATTTATTATTACAACAGCCTCTCGATACTGCCTCGGAATGCCTGCTAGCCAAGCCTCCGAACAACATAAGTGTCATCCACACATCTGGAAAACAGGAGGAAAGATAGTCGATCTGTGGAAGTGAAGGGTAATTAGATGAGATACTGGAAAGAATTTCTTTATCACAAGGTTAGTGAGCAAGTGGAACGCATTAGGGAGGGGGTAGTGAAGGCGAACTCAGTATATGAGTTTAAATTCATGATGCTGGATATACATCACACCGCTTCATTGATCCTTTAGAGGCGGGGCCCAGGAGCTGCAGTTTGATCCCTGCAAAAACAGGCGAGTACAGGTAACACATCGCTCTCTACATATATAATCATTGATAAATCACCATTCTCTGAATTTATCAGAGTATCAATCATGGAAAGATTATCATAATCCTCTTGAGGCCCAAGTGGTTGTTGATACACGCTACATCGATCAAAATTATAGATATAATCCCTGATAGGACCGACGGGGGCCTCCGACAAGAGATGGCTGGTTGGCTTACTGGATGGCTTACTGGCTGGTTAGCCAACCGACCGGCTGGCCGAGTGGCTGCCGGCCTTCAACGAAGGTTCCTCAAAACACTGACGGGAATTTCACGGTTCGTGTTTTCTGATGGATGGAAGCAAGACACGGCAGCCAAGACCGCCGCCATCTGTAGCATCTTAAAGAAGCTTCGGAGATGAAATAACCACAGATGTTAGGGGCTGTAACAACCGTGACACCTCCAGCTTAATAAAGACAGCAACAGACCTAGAGACATGACTTTTCCTATTCAGAAATTATGTTTGTCTTTCAGTCTTACTCGCAATGTACTGTTATTTAATTCTCGTCTCACCACTTGAAAATTCACGTCAACTTCTTGACTTGGTTGGGAAGGTAGATGCCACTGGTTACCCATATCCCTCCCTCTGCTCCATCCAACCCTTCCTCTACAATCATACCTCTCCCTACCGCTGCCTCTTCCTTCCTCTTCTCATCCCCAAACACACAGGTGACCCGGACTGGGATGAGGCCGGGTGGCCGGGCGGGTGCTCCGCCCTTCTCTAATTGAGTAGGTCTTGTCGGTGTCGGCGGCAGCCGGTCGTAAGTATGAGTATCAAGGTGGGGGGCCAGCCAGTGGGGCCAGAAGGACCAAGCAACTAGGCCACTTGGGCCCTCGGGCTGGCAGGACAAGCATGGGGGATGGGAGTAAGGGGCCCAAGCCACTTTATGATATAATTGAGGCAGTTTAAGATGGAGCAGATAATAATGAAGCACACGCTCGGGTATTGGAAGAGCCTCTCATGAAGTGTGGGGCAACCAAGGATATACGAGGCAATTTTCACATGCAACAAAGACGAAAAGCGTGTTGCAGAATGCAATCTTCTTGATCAGAGCTACATTTAAGCTACACGAGAGGCAGTGTGACACTTACTCTCTGATTCTTGCAAGATTCTGAGTTAGAAACACAGCAAGAATATTTTGCAGTACAGCAAATCAGCTCTCCTATCCAAGCACAGGAGCATGATACTCCCGAAAGCAAAATTGTTTGGCCCTTACAAGCAGCGTAGATATTTTAAAATTACAAGCAAATATGTAAGCTAGCCCAATTAGAATTTATAAACCGAAGGATAAAATTGAAAATTTTGACACTGCTATGTTAAAGTTAGCTTGCGAGCTTATGTGAGTGTGGAAGAAAGAACGAAGGTAAGCTAGCATCGTGAGGAACAACGCCAGAAAAAGGGATAGATAAGAAGGGGAAATAAAGAGTGGGGACTCTTTTTACAACAGAGAATGATGCTGAGTCAATAATGGCAGCAAGTCACTATGATTACCTATTTGTAGCTACAACCACATAGCTGTGTCCATCGTGTTTCTTCTTCAGTGCCTAATCAATTTTTTTCTTAATTTCCTGTAGGTGTATCTCAGTGCCTCTTGAATCCCATTCTAGAGTTGTAACACTAGTATGCACTCGGTTTCTAATTTTATTATTATTAAACAGCTGTAGCCTGACTACCTGCGGATGGTGCTAAAATTCACTTTCGAAATAATGGTAGAATTACCGACAGTATGTTAGGTGAAGGACACAAGTGCAACTGTGACGTTTTTATTTATTCTCTTCGTGTCTTTTTTAAAATTTGTGGATATTATGGGTGATACCAAGATTCTTACAGGAGAGAAAGCCTCCCCTTTCTTTTTTTTAACACCATGTTTCGCTCAAATGTGAGCTTTCTCAATCATGACTTGAAAAGCTGACGTTTTACTCCTATCAGCCAACGAGACGTTTTTGGTGGTTTTCCACCTTTCTCTGTATAATTTTTTTTATCTCATATTTAGATCCCGTATCCCGTCCATGTTCTCCTTTGAACTGCTCACCACCGCTGCATAGTCCAGTTCTGACCGAACGTAAGTCAGTAGCTCTTCTGGCACATCACAATTCTTATTTACATAAGATTGTTTTAAAACCTGTATCTGTGTTATGAATTTCTGGCGATTTCACTTCCATTATCCTCTGGTGACACTTTTGATACCAGTGAATTCAATATTTTATCCCATAATATGTATTCGTGTTCCCGGTTATCGCTTTTTCACATTCCCAGTACACTGTATTTGCTAAAACTTTCTCATTCATCTATCTCTCCATTTTCTTTATTTATCTACGTCTTCTTCCCGAGGTTTAGTAATTATTATTGCGTATCATGTACAGAATTCGTGCCTCATACGAAATATGTTCATTTATTTTTTTGTATTCTTTCTGGCGAGTCATTTATGTAAATTAAGAACATTAGAAGGTGTCAGGTGAGGCAGCGCTATACATCTCAGCGGAGGAGTTAGAGGCGTGTATATTATTAAACTAGTGGAGAAGCACTAGATCCGTACGGATCATATAGTGTCTGGGTAAAGGGTGGGGATAAAGCTCGATACAAGGGGAGGGTAGCAAATTCCTGAATCAGGAGCCCTTTACCGGCATGAAGGTACCTACCTCCCTTTGAAGGCAGAGACGCGTGTAGCGGCAACGCCACCTCACAAAATATAAAAACAGCCCCACGCTCTACATTAATAAAACGAGCTTCAGGAAGATACAACATACACAGTGATGGGTTTGAGCCTCAGGGAAAGGCAGTCTCGCCAACCATGTCTGTATAAGGCACGAAGCTCTGTGGGGGACTACGCCGTTCTTTGATTTCTTCCTCCAAGGCTTTCCTAATGAATTGGGTTCGTAAGATTCATACTGAGGAACTTGAGAAAATATATGAAGGAACTATTAGGTGACTTTAACCTTCAGGTGAAAATTTTTTAATGATATTGATGCTTAAGCTTTGTGGTAACAGTACGCGAATATAATACTAACAGTCTTCTCATGGAAGAATCGTGGGTGTGTTCCATGAATTCCACACTCGTGCATCCACCTCCTCGGGCAAGCTGAGACGACTGATGGCATACATTATTAAGCCTCCTAAAGGTACCACACTGCAAATATTAAATTACAATGCTGATGACCTTTTACACACCCTAACTATTTGTCCGATACTCTAAATTTTTAGTTATTGACAGTATTATTAGATAAATGTGACGTAAAACTCTAAAAGAAGATGGAACACTATAAAAGAGGTGACTAGTTAAATTGAGGGTATCAAGTAAATACTCCAAACAACACTTTAAATTAGGCTGCTGTCATAGTATTGCTTGCCTTGTTACTGTTTTACAACACCTGACTGAAAACAATGTTTAGCGTTTGCAACAGAACATAGCCTATGTAACACAGCCAAGACTACGTGATCATTCCACCGAAGACCTGTTTGGAGTTGTTCATATAAATGATGCGCAACTTAAAGAAAACATATAGTCTGATACATAGAAATTGTGTCGTTGAAGCAAGAGGCGACCGTGATCAGGAAAAGGAGTACCCCAGGGCATAGAATTTCAGGAAACGGGAGAAGGGGCAATACTAGCTCGGCAACGAAGTCAGGGAGAAAATGAAGCTGGTTCTTACGTTCCCAAATACAATGAGATGAGATTCTTAGGGAATAGAGGCAGAAGTGGCTTTAATTAAGCTGATGTTCAGCTTAAGAATTGTACTCTCAACACTGTCATACTTAGATCACATCATCAGCAGTGACGGAAGAGGTAATAATATACGTAAACTACTCAGGATTATTGATGTTACTGCTCGTAAATCAGAAAATTATCCTTATGAAATAAAATAATAAACTAAGTTTTCCCATATGTCTTGCCATGCATCATACTACCATGCCTGTGGGCAACATTGATCAAGAATCGTCTTAAAACTTACTATAAGTCTGTCACAGTGATAAATATAAAAGGATTGTTTAAGGCACCACATGATTTTCTCCGCTCATAATGTGAAAGGCTTCTATATAATAGTTTTATTGTTAGATTCGTGGGGAGAGCTAAACTCATTGGGGTTATATTGCGCCTGGGGAATGGGAGTCTGTCAGATGTAGCCCAAAGGGAGGGCAGTTCCAATTCCTTGAAGGGCTGTGATAATCAGTCATGCACGTCACCTGCCTCGGTAGAAGCGGTCAGTGTGCTAAAAAAAAATAATACCAGTAAATATTATTGTCACATATACAACTCATTGTTTTTGTATATGGGTCTGGCATTATTATGCATTAAAATCCATCCTTTGTATCCTCCCCTGTTTAAATTTATTTTCCTCTTATACAATTAAAACTTATCTTCACAAGTTACACAAGACTAACGTTAGATATCATCGTCGTCATTCATCGTTGTTATCACGTCTCCTCACAAAATAGAGACACAGTTTCATACTACAGCAGTTAGACGACGACCTTTCAAGTTGAGTTGTAATCTCTGATAGGGAACAATCTCTGGTCCAAACTTTAGCTGGAGAGTGTAGACTGTGGGGAGGTGTGTTCTCACCTAGCTATGGTTACAGGGGTTGAATCTCGGTTCCAGGCTCTTCCTCTAAATTACTAACAGACAAATTCTTGGCCCTATAAGGGGAAGGGTACGCCTGTATAGTGTGTGTGTGTGTGTGTGTGTGTGTGTGTACATATGCGTCCATGCATGTTTGAGCAAAGTGCTGAAGGTCTCTATAAGCACCTTGTATTTTTTGAGATTTTTTTCTACTCTTAAAGTCCGAAGTCTTAATGTAAGAGTAGACTGCCAGAGAATTTCCTTCCGTTTCAAGTTGCATCATCTCAACTTACTAATTTGAATAACATTTTCTGATACGGTAAATATTAACACTAATGCTTTTTAATTTAACTTAATTTGACCGATGATTTTGTTTATATATATTTTCCATTATTCTTTTCTTGTATTTTTTTCAGTATTTTTATTAGTGTTTCTGTATTTATTAATAAAATAATGTTGTACATATTTTATTTTTTTTTATAATGCAGAGGTTTTTTTTCCACTGCTCTTGTGGTAATATATGAAACATAGAATATTAAATAATTAAGGTTGCAAGAAGATAAATGGCTTTGCCTGTAATAGATCCTTGTTATATTTCACGGGCATTTTAGGTCAGGAATGGAGGTTATTAATGGCCAAAGAGGGGGAGGTGTGTTGAGAGGGTGATTAACCCGAATCATTAATCTTGATAACGCGCACGCGCGCACACACAGACACACACACAGACATACACACAGACATACACACAGACATACACACAGACATACACACAGACATACACACAGACATACACACACACACACACACACACACACACACACACACACACACACACACACACACTCACTGATAACTGGTAAATAATATATACTTAAGGATAATTCTAAGCTTATAAAGGTAACTGTTGACAGTTACAAGACATTTATTTCCGTCTATACCGAATCACAGTATGAAGGATGTGTGGAGATATTATGGTTCTGGAGGTGGGAAGTAGAGTGCCCACACTCTGAAGGATGGGTGGAGATCCTGTGGCTTTGGAGGTGGGAAGTAGAGTGCCCGCACTCTGAAGGATGGGTGGAGATCCTGTGGCTTTGGAGGTGGGAAGTAGACTGCCTGCACTCTCAAGGATAGGGTGGGAATGTTGTAGTTCGGGCCATCAGCTTAAGTATGACGTCAGCACGCTTCTGGCAAGACAGCGAATGAGTGAATATCGATGAATGAATTTCCTCTTTTTGGGTCACCCTGCCTCGGTGGGAGACGGCTGGTGCGTCAAAAAACAATTTTGTATGTAACTGATGTGTTATTTATATCTTTAATTTCATGTATGTCTTTATGTACTTAGTTACATCTCTTATATTAGATTAGATCTTTGTTAATTATGTATTAATGTATATATTAATAGGTTTTTTATCCATACATATATTAATCACTGATTTCCGTTTCTTACCCTTTCGTTATCCAAAAATATCTGACTTGTGGAGCATTTCCTGATCCTATAACATTCAAGAACTGATTAATTTGTATCCCTTATACGTCCGAATATCTTTATACATCACACAGGATACATACAAATTAGATGTACGTCTTTTACTGTATATAATGTTTATATTACTGAGATTTTAATTAAATTCCTACTTTATGGATCAAAGTATTCTTGACTGGTGGTGAACAGATGGCATGCAGCTCTGATAACCCCCTCGTGTAGTCAATAAGTTTTAAGAGCCATTAACCATCCAACCATCTTCATAACCCTCTGGTAATTAGTTTCTTTTTCCTCTTCAGGTACGTTCCGTGGAGACTCTTCTGTGATGGACTCCTTAATAAGGTCAACTCAAAAGCTCGTTTTTCCTTTTTTGTTTTTTTTCTTTGCTTGATTTTGCCTTGTAGAAAATTTACCTTGACGTAAAAAATACCTTTGATATATATATATTTTTTTTTTGCCAATGTTATTTAACCACGCGAGTTAAAAGCCTAAATACATGAGAGTTCATGGGAAGGACAGCAGATGACTTTAAAATCCACACTGAGGCAATCTGCTGAGGAAAAGCACCTACTCCTGTCTAGATGAAGGATTATCAAGGACTCTCATGTATTACTTTAGCCCTGATGATATCACTGTATATAGTTTAGGAGGGCAGCAGATCTGATCGAGTAACCGGAGGTTACGCCATGATAGTGTTGGCTCGAGTCCATTCAATTGTACAACGCAGTTAGTCAACTATAACCTTTAAGATAGCTAGAGGATACATTACCAGACCTGGGAACACTTCACAACTAACCTCACAAACTGTCTTGGCTTAACAAAGCTCCTGGTGAGCGAAACGTAGCTGCAGTAAATAGTTTTGTTACGTACATAATCAAGGATCGAGAGTAAATTAGACTACTCTTCGGTTCATTATTATTGTCTGGGATGACCCGAGACGTCGTTACCTCTCAAGGGATGTCCCTTGATGTCGGTGGGGTGCTCTTGGTCCAAGCAACCGGGCTTAATCTCCCTTTCCTTAATCTTCCCCTCCCCTTCCCTGGATCGAACGTGAATCCTTCCTACAATAAAAATAATTTATGTGAAGTACTGACGTTAGTTACTTGACTCTGTTCTATAACTCATAAATAACCATATAATCTAGTTCTATTGATTATGTTACAGAATTATTATAAGGCTGATTAAGCTGCGATAAAGTATCATCATTGTAATATTTATACCAGCTGCTACACTGAACTTATAAGTTAATCCCTAATGTCTCGAAGCTAATATAATACATATTTTTTTATCATTAAGATTTAGCTTTATTGGAAATCATTACACATCGCTTACCAATTAACTTTATGTGATAAGGAAGTCACTGGCCCATCAGTGCTCCGTTTGTAGTCTTATTTATATCGGTTATAAATAATAAAGAGCATTTGCTGTCACGGAGTAATTATACCCAACGATGGATGTCCAGGTAAATATATCCAGAGGTATACACAGTATCTGATGGGCTGATAGACCAAAAAATTGTGTAATGTTGTAAATGGATTCAAATTGTTTGGAAAAACACGTGAGCGAACGTTAGACATTTGTATGTGATCAAGCGACTCAAGGTCCTTGTATCAAAACGTTTTCTAATATATATATATATATATATATATATATATATATATATATATATATTATATATATATATATATATATTATATATTATATATATATATATATGTGTGTGTGTGTCCGTGTGTGTGTCCGTGTGTGTCCGTGTGTGTGTCCTAGCGTTTGCTTACGTATTTTACAAAATGTGTCCAATAATATGTGGTAAATAATGCTGGGGTATATACTCGATGAATATATACCCCAGGTGAAGACCCCGGGTATCAGTGGCTATTGTCTCGTGTACCATCGTCCTTGCCACACTAGAGCAAAACACCCGTCGAGGTCTTCCTGTTGCGTAAATATGCACGCACCTGTTTGTTAGGTTTGTTCCCCAGTGAGCAGCTGGCCTGCTCGAGGTTGTGTGTCGAGTTTGGATTGGTAACAAACGTACGACGCGTCTACACCGTGTGCATCTCACATCAGGGTTTAATTAGCTGCTGGGAGAAAGTGAGATGTCCCGTGAGATGAATGGCTGGGGTGAAAGTACTGTTGTTTATGGGGAAAGACAAAGGCGAAAGTTTTAGTACTGGGGTAGGTGGTGAATCTGGTGAAAGTGTGTGTGTGTGTACTCACCTAATTGTGGTTGCAGGGGTCGAGACTCAGCTCCTGGCCCCGCCTCTTGACTGGCCGCTACTGGGTCCTCCCTCTCCCTGCTCCATGAGCTTTATCATACCTCGTCTTAAAACTATGTATGGTTCCTGCCTCCACTACACAGCTTGCCAGGCTATTCCACTTCATAACAACTCTGTGGCTCAAGAAATACTTTCTAACATCCCTTTGACTCATCTGAGTCTTCAGCTTCCAATTGTGACCCTTTGTTTCTGTGTCCCATCTCTAGAACATCCTGTCTCTGTCCACCTTGTCTATTCCACGCAGTATTTTGTATGTCGTTATCATGTCTCCCCTGACCCTCCTGTCCACAGTGTGTGTGTGTGTGTGTGTGTGTGTGTATGTGTATACTCGCCTAGCTGTGTTTGCAAGGGTCATAAGAGAGCTCCAGGCCCCCATTTTAATTACAAAAGACTGTCTTTACTGGCTCCTGGCCTGAAAAATTATTTTCTTAAAAATTCCAAAGCATTATTCGCGTCCTTGCCATGCATCATCACCTTCTCTATCCCACTGCACCTCAAACACCTTGGGACTATTAACTCGTGTCAAGTCTCTCAAGTATTTAAATACGTCCTAATAGTTCTTTCTGCTTCCGCATAATCTTCCAGTTCCCAAAACAGTCTCGTAACAAATCTTTCAATGTTCTTGTCTTCCGTGAGTCTCCTGTTTAATACGTTCTGTTATTCTGCGCAGCTTAAATTATCTCTCTGGTTGCAGACGTCTGATTTACCTTTCCTCTTCATTATTGTGACTTTAGTTTTCTCTTCCGCTCTCTTGATTTTTTACATCTTCATTTGCTTACTTCTCCTACCTCTATTTTCCTTCTCTTTCTCCCTTCCCCTCTTCTCGTCTTTCTTCTCCACCACATCCCGCCACTCGACCCCTTCAGCATACCTCTTTTCCTACTGTCACTCCTCCTCCTCCATCACTCCTCCCTCTGCATCCCACCTTCATCTGGCCAGTTATCGCAGACCCTGACACAACACACATTTACTTGCTATCTGATTCCGCTAAATATGTCTAATTAGTGGAGCATAAAAATTAAGGAGACTTACAGTACTTGCATGTGTCTGTCACCTTCCCCGAGCCTTTCCCACATGCGTGGGGATGCGCAAACTCTTGCATATATAACTGTAGGCATGCGTATGCCTGCATAAGCTTCGGGTCTATCAATTTTTCTGTTTATTCATTTAAGATCGTTTGTGACAACTTATTTTGAGAGGACCTGGAGGAGATCCGTAATTATATTGTGATAATGTATTCATGTTTGTGATTTTTAAATGTCGCACTTGCTTACCCATAAAGATATACTCACCTACACATATAAACACACACAGGTAGTGTAGGCAGTTGCAGAGGGAGTAAATAATTTATTTTATTAATTTTTATTAACACACCGGCTGTTTCCCACCAAGGCAGGGTGGCCCGTAAAAGAAAAACTTTCGCCATCATTCACTCCATCACTGTCTTGCCAGAGATGCGCTTACACTACAGTTATAAAACTTCACTGCTGACACTGTACTTCCCATCTCCAGGACTCAGATCTGGCCTGCCGGTTTACCTGAGTCCCTTCATAAATAATACCCTGTTCACACTCCAACAGCATGTCAAGTCCTAAAAACCATCTACCTCCATTCGCTCCTATCTAACACGCTCACGCATGGTTGCTGGAAGTCCAAGCCCCTCGCACACAAAACTTCCTTTACCCCCTCCCTCCAACCTTTCCTAGGCCGACCTCTACCCCGCCTTCCCTCCTCTACAGAGTTATATATTCTCGAAGTCATTCTATTTTGTTCCTTTCTCTCTACATGTCCGAACCACCTCAAAAGCAGTTTACAAGCTGGGGGAATGCTTACAAGAACATCCGCTTTACAGCTCTGGTGGGCAGAAACTTAGTCTACATAGTGATTAATCAGACCACCATCGTATCCAACACTTACAAGATTTATTCGCGTGTTCGTAGACACACAGCCTTGCCATAGTGCCGGAAACACTGAAAACGATGAGGAAAGTCGCGTGTCATGGCAGGAGACTGACATAGACATAAGGAAGGGCAGGTCTCAAGGGAACAATCACTACATCATCAATCACTATATCATCAATCTGGTTTTGAAGCTAAAAGGTGTTGCGCTAAGGTGGTGTTGTAAGGATAGTGGTGGTGTTGCACAGGTAGTGAAGTGTTCCATAGAGGCAATTTATGGTGTGTGTATGTAGCGATGTTGTGGAGTGCTGGTGGGTGGACCATCCTGATGGAGTCCTCAGTCACGGCTTACCTGGAGTTTACCTGGAGTAGGTTTCGGGGGTCAACGCCCCCGCTGCTCGGTCTGAGACCAGGCCTCATGGTGGATGAGGGTCTGATCAACCAGGCTGTTACTGCTGGCCGCACGTAAACTGTCGTACGAACCGCAGCCCGGCTATTCAGGTACTGACTTTAGGTGCCTGTCCAGTGCTTGTTATTATTATTATATTATTATAATTATTATAGTTATAATTGTTATTGCTATTGTCATTTTAATTATTAATCACATTCACGGGGAGCGCTAAGCCCGTAGGAGTGATGCAGCAGGGTTTGTGTTCTTATTTTCTCCAGCTCTCTGGTCCCACCCTCTTCCTCATCTTTTTTCCATTTACCCTTTTCTTCTCCTCTCTCGTGTTTTCCTCTTTTTCGTATCCTTCCTTCTTCATCGAGTTGCTGTTTTTATTTATCTCTTCATTTTTGTTCCTCGTTTCCTTTCTTCCCCATCTCTTAGCCCTTCCATCTCTTCTTCCTCTTTACTTCTCCTTTCACCTTCATTGTTTATCTTCTCACTTCTCCATTTTTTGCATCTCCTTTTCTTCATCTCCCTTCCATCCGCTACTTCCTCCCTTCTCCTCCCATTTTCCTTCTTTATCTCCCCCCCTTCCTTCTCCATCTCCTCCCTTTCCCATCTCCCCATCTCCCTACCGTCACTCTCCATGTCCATCCACACTTCTTCCTCTCCTCCACTTCAGACGATCTTCGTTTTTCTCCCACCGTTGTTGAGTAATAATTTTAAAAGACTACTCACAAGATGCGGCGGTGATAATGGTTGCTGTAATGGGTTTTTGGGCTCCACGCCCCACACTTCCTCACTAATTAATGACTGCGCACAATAAATGAATTTTTATTATGCTCAAGATAGTGATAAATACCTATAACCGATGGCTGCTGGTCGCCTCTTGAAGCCCCGTACTTCAGTCTGACCAGCCGCAGCCCAAGACCAAATTAGTTTAGTTAATATATAACTTTCCGGACAGGTTAATTAGCATGATTTGGTAATGATTGCAATTGCCTGCCCGAAAGTGAATTGGATAGCGGTATTTTAGTAGCGCCTTAATTACTAAAGGAGCCTTATCGGCGGTGTTATGTAGATTCGGAGTGATGTGTCGGGCTGCCGCTGGTAAGTTTCTGGAGCCACTGTGGAATTACAGGGGAAAGGCGGGTTGTTTGTGGCAGGAAGGAGAGGGTCTATACGCGTAGGTGTATCTCTCTCAGTGTATATATACCGAAAGGTGTATATACACTGAAAGACATACACCAGTTTACCGAAGACCAGTGCTAATGACGTCCAGTATTGGTGAGAAAATGCTCGTGCATTTACATGGTCATGGCCTCACACCAGGCCATGTTGCTATGGCCCAACACCAGGCTACGTTGCTATGGCCCAACACCAGGCCACGTTGCTATGGCCCAACACCAGGATACGTTGCTATGGCCCAACACCAGGCCACGTTGCTATGGCCCCATACACCAGACTGTGTTGCTGTGGTCCCACACACAGACGTTTGTTATGGTCCCACACACCAGACTGTTGATGTGGCCCCCACACACCAGACTGTATTGTATGGCCCCACACACCAGACCATTGCTGTGGTCCCACACACCACTCTGTGTTGCTATGGTCCCACACACCAGACTGTTGCTGTGGTCCCACACACCAGACTGTTGCTGTGGCCCCACACACCAGACTGTTGCTGTGGCCTCACACACCAGACTGTTGCTGTGGCCCCACACACCAGACTGTTGCTATGGTCCCACACACCAGACTGTTGCTGTGGTCCCACACACCAGACTGTTGCTGTGGTCCCACACACCAGACTGTTGCTGTGGCCCCACACACCAGACTGTATTATGGCCCCACACACCAGACTGTGTTGCTATGGTCCCACACACCAGACTGTGTTGCTATGGTCCCACACACCAGACTGTACTGTTATGGTCCCACACACCAGACTGTTGCTATGGTCCCACACACCACACTGTGTTGCTATGGTCCCACACACCAGACTGTTGCTATGGTCCCACACACCAGACTGTGTTGCTATGGTCCCACACACCAGACTGTGCTGCTTATGGTCCCACACACCACACTGTGTTGCTATGGTCCCACACACCACACTGTGTTGCTATGGTCCCACACACCACACTGTGTTGCTATGGTCCCACACACCAGACTGTTGCTATGGTCCCACACACCAGACTGTTGCTGTGGTCCCACACACCAGACTGTTGCTATGGTCCCACACACCAGACTGTTGCTGTGGCCTCACACTCCAGACTGTGTTGCTATGGTCCCACACACCAGACTGTTGCTGTGGCCTCACACTCCAGACTGTGTTGCTATGGTCCCACACACCAGACTGTTGCTGTGGTCCCACACACCAGACTGTTGCTATGGTCCCACACACCAGACGCTGTGGCCCCACACACCAGACTGTTGCTGTGGCCCCACACACCAGACTGTATTGTTATGGCCCCACATACCAGACTGTGTTGCTATGGTCCCACACACCAGACTGTATTGCTATGGCCCCACACACCAGACTGTGTTGCTATGGTCCCACACACCAGACTGTGTTGCTATGGTCCCACACACCAGACTGTGTTGCTATGGTCCCACACACCAGACTGTACTGTTATGGTCCCACACACCAGACTGTGTTGCTATGGTCCCACACACCACACTGTGTTGCTATGGCCCCACACACCAGACTGTGTTGCTATGGTCCCACACACCAGACTGTTGCTATGGTCCCACACACCAGACTGTTGCTGTGGTCCCACACACCAGACTGTGTTGCTATGGTTCTACACACCAGACTGTGTTGCTATGGTCCCACTCACCAGACTGTTGCTGTGGTCCCACACACCAGACTGTTGCTATGGTCCCACACACCAGACTGTTGCTATGGTCCCACACACCAGACTGTGTTGCTATGGTCCCACTCACCAGACCGTTGCTGTGGCCCCACACACCAGACTGTTGCTATGGTCCCACACACCCGACTGTTGCTGTGGTCCCACACACTAGACTGTGTTGCTATGGTCCCACACACCAGACTGTTGCTGTGGTCCCTCACACTAGACTGTGTTGCTATGGTCCCACACACCAGACTGTTGCTATGGTCCCACACACCAGACTGTTGCTGTGGTCCCACACACTAGACTGTGTTGCTATGGTCCCACACACTAGACTGTGTTGCTATGGTCCCACATGCCAGGCTATGCGTCTACGACCCAACACCCCCAGCACAAGACAGGCATTTTTGCTTTTCATTAAACAAGACCATGTACATTAACATCTTTCTCGACAGCTTCGTACGTGAAACAAAAGACAGCTATGTGTCGCCTGTCATATTGCATCACAGTGGACGGTTGTGGTGCTCAACTAAGTCCGGTTGCCAGAAAAAGACACAAGTTGCAGAATGAGCTTTTATTGGGACAATAAAAGTTTGATAAGTATCTACACTGACCTCAACGTTGTCCCCCCCAAAAAAAATTAGGTCTGCAGTCTCTCTCTCTCTCTCTCTCTCTCTCTCTCTCTCTCTCTCTCTCTCTCTCTCTCCAGTGCTGTGACTTGCTCGAATTTATGACACCGCGGAATTTTGTCCTGTTAAAACACGCACATGTGTGCATAGACTACTGCGTACACAGGCGTATGTACACACAGGCTTGCTCGCTGTGTTTGCCTGCTTTTGTAAGTCCATGTGTACACTTTCTGGCGCACACACGCCTGGGTTATGCACAATCATAAATTCACACGTCACAGTACATATGACTGTACATGTAAATGAACACATGTTTGAGTGTGCTGTCCTTCATATCATAGACATAAACATCTTAGGTCAGGAATATGACAAAAATGATCGTAATGAAAATTATTAATAAGGAAGACCTTTAATAACAGCAGTTTTTGCCATGTCCCTGATATTCTTGCGACCTTGAATTTACATGTACTTCTAGTGTGTGTAAATTTACCTATACCTTTAATGTATGTATATTCAACCCATTCTAGCAGCACGAGTGATGCTCCTGAGCCTTAGAAAGAAGTTAGGTTAGGTAAGATTCACCACGAAACGGGACAAGCGTTTCCTGACGCGGGTCTTAGTCATATGATGATCCGCAACTGGAGCTTTTTGTCATCTGACTGAGGCCTTCCGCTGGCTTACCCCTCCACCCCTTTAAGTAGTACGGATATAATACTTCAAAAAGACATGTGTACTTTGTGTGTATCTAACCCTTCGCTAAGGGTTAGATGCAGCTTCCCCAGGTGATCCCACCTGCTTCTGATATTTTTTTTTATCACTTCTAATTGTTTTAGTCAGTTTGATTAAGTATCACTTCTTAAGTAATGGCAATGTTTTTTTCTTTCTTGTAGTAAATTAATGGTCTTCGTAGTTTATTGGACGATCGGGCGCACACGCACGCGCTAACACACAGGCACATGCTAACATGCATACAGAAACACTCGCATATACACACATCCTGCAGCTATGACTCGACCCTTGCAACCACAAATAGGTGAGTACACATACGCACAATCAGTCTCACTCATTATGGGGTGTGTGTGTGTGTGTAGATCAGTCCTCATCATCTAAGTATCAACCCGCAAACACAGATCAGTGAGTAAACACATGGAAGGGGGCGGAAGTGTACTGGCAGGAAGCAGCAATTATTCTTGCCTACACTGACAATAACAGGTTGGAGCTTTGTAGGATTAGTGTCTCAGCACCTCTGTAAGATTGGAGTCTCAGCACCTCTGTAGGATTGGTGTCTCAGCACCTCTGTAGGATTGGTGTCTCAGCACCTCTGTAGGATTGGTGTCTCAGCACCTCTGTAGGATTGGTGTCTCAGCACCTCTGTAGGATTGGTGTCTCAGCGCCTCTGTAGGATTGGTGTCTCAGCACCTCTGTAGGATTGGTGTCTCAGCACCTCTGTAGGATTGGTGTCTCAGCACCTCTGTAGGATTGGTGTCTCAGCACCTCTGTAGGATTGGTGTCTCAGCACCTCTGTAGGATTGGTGTCTCAGCACCTCTGTAGGATTGGTGTCTCAGCACCTCTGTAGGATTGGTGTCTCAGCACCTCTGTAGGATTGGTGTCTCAGCACCTCTGTAGGATTGGTGTCTCAGCACCTCTGTAGGATTGGTGTCTCAGCACCTCTGTATGATTGGTGTCTCAGCACCTCTGTAGGATTGGTGTCTCAGCACCTCTGTAGGATTGTAGATGAATGGTTCAGGGAACCGACAAGTTGATAAATTAGACACATGTGCAACACTTGGGTATCTTTAATGAGGAAACGTTTCGCCACACAGTGGCTTCATCAGTCCATACAAAGGGGAATGGTGAAGAACAGTAGGAGTAAAACAGATATGAATGGCAAAAAACACAAGGGAAAAATAACAGTAGTTTTGTAAAGAACTGAAGCTATTTTTGAGCACCTTCTCATCCACATTAATGTATCTGTGGAGATAACTAGACCAGTATTTACCTGCATCAAGGTTGTTAGATGACTGTTCTTAGAGTCCATGCGAAAGCTTAAGTTTACGCTGACGGACAGGTCTAATGGCGTTCTTCTTGGGGTACATCCGCAGAAACTGGGTCTGTATTACACTGAGTGGTTGAGCTGGACGTCTGAAGACTGGTGCACTGTTGGTACTGAGAAATTCACGAATGTCAAGGAATTCACACTCAGGAAGATCCTCATCAATATTAAATGAATTCTACCATCAATGCATTCTTTGTCGTACGCGTGAAGTTTCTATCTCTCTCTCTCTCTCTCTCTCTCTCTCTCCACAGCATCATAATCAGAATAAACACAAGCTTTGCGTGTACGCGTTGTGTTGTGGTCTATTACCCAGCTGGTGTGTGCTGATGACACGGCGCCTCGACCATCCTGTCCATCAGATAGCTGCACACCACTTGCTCATTTTCCTTTTAAAGATATCGATAGTGACAGGGGACACTGTTGTTTTTTCCCCCCGTGTGTTGCTCCTCTTGTCAGGTTGTCGTCACTTGTGTTCAGGAAACCTGGAATTCAGACTTGTCTTTTTTTTTTTTTAACTCTGAATTCCCTTTAACATAGTTGCCTTGATGCCAGGGAAGAGCTCTTTATTAAAGGAAATGGAGAAACCTTCCCTTCCTGGAATCAAACTTGATTAATTTCCTTGCGCGCGCGCACACACACACACACACACACACACACACACACACACACACACACACACACACACACACACACACACACACACACACACACACACACACAGCAAGATATTGTCCCAGTAAAAGAGTCTCCAATTTCTCTCTTCCTCCAGTACACCTGATGCATCACACCCAACAAATAAATCCTCCAGCTTACCCGTCCTCACTTTTCTTAAAGGCAGTACGTTATCTCTGGAATAAAATACAAAATATCCTTGACACACAGCCACCAGACCAATGATATTTACTGTCGAAGACAATTTAACTTCTATTTATGCATAATAGTTTAACCAGTCGTTGAATTGTTGAGTTAATGATCTCGTTACGTGGTTAATGGTCGCGTTTTACGTACAAAGTAACAGTAATGTGCAGCCATTGACACAGGTGTGCTTTGAATTGTATAAGGTTATTGTCGCATTATGTCATTAGAGGTTGGATCACATGTTTAATGGTCCTTCGAGTGGGTAATGGTCGTTTAAGGCCATTATTAACCTCGCTGCATCCCAGTTGTAAATAATGCATGATTAATAACCATCTGCCTGATTACTGACCATTTTATAGAGGAGCTGAGACGTTTGACGTGAATATAGTGTTACTAGACCACAAATGTAATGAAAAACATTATGGCGGATAAATGGTTCAGAGAACCATTTATCTCTGTACCAGACTGAAGAAGCCACCACTTGTTGGCGAAACGTGTCACACCCAAGTGTTGTACAAGTGTCTCAGTTATCAGTAAACTTTACACGGATAATGCTACATTACACTGTTAATGACTGCATGGTTAATGTCCACATTATACTGTTAATGGTTACATTATACTGTTAATGGCCACATTATACTGTTAATGGTTACATTATACTGTTAATGGTTACATTATACTGTTAATGGCCACATTATACTGTTAATGGCTACCTTACGTTGTTAATGGTTACTTTACACCGTTATTAGCTACATGGTTAATGGCCACATTATAATGTTAATGGCCACATTACACGGTTAATGGCTACCTTACGTTGTTAATGGTTACTTTACACCGTTATTAGCTACATGGTTAATGGCCACATTATAATGTTAATGGCCATATTACACGGTTAATGACTACCTTACGTTGTTAATGGTTACTTTACACCGTTAACAGCTACATGGTTAATGGCCACATTATACTGTTAATGGCCACATTACACGGTTAATGGCTACCTTACGTTGTTAATGGTTACTTTACACCGTTAATAGCTACATGGTTAATGGCCACATTATACTGTTAATGGCCACATTACACGGTTAATGGCTACCTTACGTTGTTAATGGTTACTTTACACCGTTAATAGCTACATGGTTAATGGCCACATTATACTGTTAATGACCACATTACACGGTTAATGGCTACCTTACGTTGTTAATGGTTACTTTACACCGTTAATAGCTACATGGTTAATGGCCACATTACACGGTTAATGACTGCATTACACTGTTGATGACTGTATTAAACGAATAATGGCTACATTATACGGATAATGGCCAAATTACATTTAATACTGGCATTACACGGTTTGAGCTATATTATCCGAGTTAGTGGCTATATGCTTTACAAATTATTAAATTACACGTTCACGTTACAGGCTATTCCATTCTCTTTCTCTTTACATGGAATTAATAATAATGATTATAATTATGATTATTATTATAACAGTCTAAGGCTTCCATATATTGTATAAATCTTAGCACTTAGGAGTATGTTGTGTTTCAACGTTTTTGCAACATTTAACGTTTTCTTTAAACCTGGAGTGCCCTATTTTGTATTGAGTTCATCTATTTTACCACTGATCAAAGATGGGTGGCGAGGGAAGTGGAATGTTCAGATGGACTAGGGTGGAAGGCAAATGTTTTTTCTGGTATCCTTTTGTGATTTTTTTTGGGGGCTACTCCGAGGCTGTAACTCCCCCATCCCCCACCAAATTTACGCTTGTGTAGATATATTTTTAACTTATACTGGACAAACATTCATGTTCAGCGACTTGTGTTGCATGGTAGTGATGCAGTGCCAACATCAGGATAGTATATGTGGTAGTGATACTGTGCCAACGTCAAGATAGTATATGTGGTAGTGATACAGCGCCAACACTAAGATAGGATACATGGTATTGGTACAGTGCCAACATCGATACATGGTAGTGATGCAGTGCCAACGTCAATATAGGATATGTAGTAGTGATACGGTGCCAACGTCAAGATAGGGTAAGTGGTAGTGATACAGTGCCAAAATTAAGTGCCAAAATTCCACTGACAATGGCCCTATCGAACGATTAAGTACCAAATATTTTACACAAATAACCCGCACATAGAAGAGAGGAGCTTACGACGACGTTTCGGTCCGACTTTGTAAATGGTCCAAGTCAGACCGAAACATCGTCGTAAGCTCCTCTCCTTTATGTGCGGGTTATTTGTGTATCGTTCCAGTCACGGCATTGTGCCTTTTTTTTGTTAAATATTTTACCTCTAATTGCAGTATTATGTGGTTAGCAGGTCCATTGCTCTGTTGATGATCATGCTAAATGATTATATTATGCGGTTAATGATTATACTACACGATTGATTATAATTCACAAATGATTATATTCCATGATTGGTTAACGGCTATAATTTACAGCTAATCAATATATTTAGTCACTATGTCATGGTTAACAATATCACTGGCTATATTACACGGCCACTGGTCATAATACACGAATAGCGGTCATAATAAACGGTTAAGTGGTTATATGACTCTGTTGAAGCTGATATGACAGTCATTTGCAGTTTTACAAGGCTGTGTGGCGGGTTAAACAGTTTAGTGGAAGCTTTGGAGACAACGGTAGACTTTCACGCATAATAAGGTGTTGACATATTCTAAGTGTGTGACTGTCCTGTCTCGCATTCTACTATATTTGATACCATTACTTGCAGGTACTTGGTACCATTGCTAGAAGACCACCTTAGTGCAGATCATTTTCTTGCTGTGGTCTGGTATTGCTCGAATAATTTCTGTCAGGGGGAAATGATCTAACATGCCGATGGCATGAGTTGATTTTCAGTGCCTTTATATTAGTTCCCTGAAATAATAAACCCAGCGTTAAATAGCTGATCTCGTATTATAAATGGCTAAGAAAGCCGAATGAGGTGGATAGAGTCGCTTGTACAACACCTGGATATCTTGCTGAGAATGAAGACAAAGATATCCACCCAAGCGTTGCACAAGTGTCTTGATCTCTTGTGATAGTAAGATTGACCTGTTGTGATCTTACATGTTCTAGTCGCAGTAAGACTGATCTTGTGCCAGAGAGACTGGCGACCAGTATTAGTGAAAGCCATATTTTCGCCCAGGGTTAGTCACAGGCCATTTATTCCCTCTCTCACGGTTTGGAGGATCGAGCCCTGGCTACCCATTGTGCTGAATGACCCAGATGGGTCTAGCGCTTCACGTGCCATGGACTGTTGACTCGAAGAGGGGAATATGTGGTTAATATAATGTGGATAATAGCGCAAGTTTGCCCACAATTTTGTTGACTAATTTAACCCGTTTTTGATAAAACTCAACTCTTGCTTCTGCTGCTGCTATTGATGCTGTTGTTACTTGCTGCTGAGGCTGTTGTTGTTGCTGCGGTTCCTTCTGTTTCTCAATGTTTGTTTTCTTCTTCTTTTTGATTTCCATATTTTTAACCTGATTCTTCTCCTTTTAGCACATTCGTTTCTTCTGTACATTCTGCTTCGCCTGCTTCTGCTTATTCGTCGGTCTCTTCTGCCTCCTCCTCTTCTGCTGTTTCTTATTCTACTTCTGCTATTACTGCTTCTTCAGGTACTTCAGATGTTGTGATTATTAGCATACTGACAGCAAGCACCGTTAGTGAGGCAACTTTCTCGACCCAAGCTCTCTGTGTAACACACACTTCTGGCAGGGCCAGGAGCTATGAATCCACCCATGTAACCACAAATAGGTAAATACACACACACACACACACACACACACACACACACACACACACACACACACACACACACACACACACACACACACTGTAATCGTACAACACTCGTCAAACGCAATAAGCAAACACAAACACGAGGAATAACACATGAGAAAAAGAGAAGGAAGCAAGGGATGATGGTAATGGAAAAGTGTAGGAACAGTCAAACGATGGTAATGTGTGGGGAATCATCGCCATCGTGACTGTTATCGTAGCCATCATCGCGTCATCGGCAAGACCTGTGGGAATTGTTGTAGTGGAAGACGGTTATCGGGGCGCCCGTCAGTAAATACCGGAGTAACTAGCAACACCTTGTTCCCTGCAGGTGCTGCTGATATATTTATAGTCCAGAAGTGTGGATGGGGTGGGGAACCTGTGGTGTGGGAGGAACCTGTGGTGTGGGAGGAACCTGTGGTGTGGGAGGAAACTGTGGTGTAGGAAGGAACTGTGGTGTAGGAGGGAACTGTGGTGTAGGAGGGAACTGTGGTGTAGGAAGGAACTGTGGTGTAGGAGGGAACTGTGGTGTAGGAGGGAACTGTGGTGTAGGAAGGAACTGTGGTGTAGGAGGGAACTGTGGTGTAGGAGGGAACTGTGGTGTGGGAGGGAACTGTGGTGTGGGAGGAAACTGTGGTGTAGGAAGGAACTGTGGTGTAGGAGGGAACTGTGGTGTAGGAGGGAACTGTGGTGTAGGAAGGAACTGTGGTGTAGGAGGGAACTGTGGTGTAGGAGGGAACTGTGGGTAGGAGGGAAGTGTTCTGTGGTGTAGGAGGGAACTGTGGTGTAGGAGGGAACTGTAGGTTGGTTAGGAGGGAACTGTGGTGTAGGAGGGAACTGTGGTGTAGGAGGGAACTGTGGTGTAGGAGGGAACTTGTGTAGGGATGGTGTAGGAGGGAACTGTGGTGTAGGAGGGAACTGTGGTGTGGGAAGGAACTGTGGTGTGGCAGGAACAACACTACCGGTATAATAAATGTTCATCAAATTTTCGGAACATGGATCCTAGCTGCTTCTAATACATAAAAAAAAAAAAAAAAACTTCCAGAGGAACTGTAATTATAAGTATCACTGATGATTTTGTAAGTAATGAGAACAATAAGAATGAGAGAGAGGAGAGTCTGCGAAAGTGGTTAAGAAAGTAGCTACAGTAATTCACTGCTGTTAGTTTCATGGCAATGCTATTAAGTAACACAGAGTGGAGTGAATATTTAATACAGCCTGGAAGATGCGACGGTGCGGACAACATTGGAGAGAGCTCTGCCAGTAAGCATCACATCAAGCTTATCGTCAGGAGTACTTATCATGCGTATAACATTAGGGGCGAGAAAAACACGTGATTAAAACTAGGACATATTTATTAGTGTTTACTCACGTGTCTTTCTAAACCAAGCTGTCGGTATCTATGGTTTCTACCAACCTTAGAAGCATATGCAAAATTAGGTAACGTATAAACAGTATTTAGGAACCGTATCCAAGAATCATGCAGACGTGATACGTCAGGTATTAGAGTACGCTGTGCAAGCTTATGACGAAAGAAGAACCTTGCCTGGCTATTCCATAAACATTAAAAAAGCAAACGAACGTCTGAGGTTTATTTTTCTCTAAAAGCCGAGTGATGGCTGGTCCAAAGGCTCGGGAAACAAGCAGTGAGTTAGAGTACAAGTCAATATGTGTCGTGCGAGACAGTGAGTGAGAGGATGAGCATGCAAATACTCTCGAGAGATTCAGAGAGTCGTGAGGAATTTAATACCGATACCGAGAGGAATGGGCTACGAGGACAGAGACGAGAAATTCTACCTAACAAACCTAGATCAAAGGAAGACTGATCATGATATATAACATTCTTCAGGAAGAAGTTGTTTGAGATGCGAGGAAAGGGGCCTATGGAACATGACCAGTAAAAACGCCGATTAATCACTGGGGCTTGAGTAGATACCATTTCATTCCTCATGGTAGTAAACAGCTGAGGCAAACACAATATACTCGTACCTGGCTGAAAGAAGGTATGATGGGGCCCCTGACGGCATGAATCAGTGTAAGCGGCCAGTGAACACAAAGATCAGAAAATGAATCGACCCCTGGGAACACAACTAGGTGAGTACATGCAGGCACACGCGCAAGCGTCCACGCGCATCGCCCTCATATAAAAGAACTATACCTAGCATTACGAGGCAGGAAGAGCGTGGTTAAGTGTTGTGTAGCTGTCAGCGTTGAACACTGGGTAAATACAGCCTCACAGTGACGGCTAGCGTGCTCATCACTGATGGAAAGGTTTTTGATTGCTTCGTAACAGTGTCCGCCGCATCCTGCAGGCAATGAGGGTAAAAATCCCCGCCGTCCCTGAAAAAAAAAAACTTGTTGCGGACGTGAATGATGCAACGAGGTATATTTCTCCCGCTAACAAAATATTTGTAGGCGAAATTTATGACGTCCTGGGAAACGGCAGTGTCATGTTCAACAAAATTTGATTCATACGCAGTTTGCTATCTCATTGTACATGAGGGTCACAGGGCTCTGAAACACAGCTATGTCATATTCCACTACACAGGACGGACTACAGACACGAAGTAATGTTATTTGTCAGCCTGAGTTGGTAGACTTTTCATTAGGTTAGGTAAGGTTTGTCAGGAAACAAGACAAGTGTTTCCTGATGTTAGTGTTAGTCATATGATGACCCGCAGCTGGAGTTTTCGTCATCTGACAGAGGCCTTCAGCTGACTTACCAACAGAAGCATTCCATTGTGAGTGCAACAGCTATGGAAGCATCCGAAAGTCAGCGCTACAGTTTCAGGACTGGCTCGCCATGCCTTTGGGCTCCCATCCATCCTGCGAGTCTAGCCTCCAGA
>NC_069421.1:17405954-17513454 GCF_026875155.1 Cherax quadricarinatus | reverse complement strand
TTCAGGTTTTTCTGTGTTAAATTAGGGACGCCTCGTCCGATCGAGCTGCTGAGATAATATGCAGGAAAGTGGTTTTGTAAAGCTGGCGTGGAATGCAGGACGTATTCCAGTGAACAGAGAACTGGGTTAGTTGTGGCTACCACAAACACCTGCCAATGCGCTCGGCGCACGCCATGGTCACCAGCATATTTTGTAAACCCAGTTTTTTTCCAGCCATAAAGACTGTCGAATTAACGTCCCATATATTATTTTGTTCCCGTTCCCGTGACCTTTTTTGCAGTGTTCTTCAGCGGTACCATAATGTTAGCACTGTTAGAGCTTTATGGTCTTATTTGATAATGATTTAGCATATAAAGCTCTAACGGATCGAAACGTTATCACGTGTCACTTTCCTTCAACATATGGTGTACCTGGAGGGCGTTACCAGGAGGGTAGGGGTCAGTGCCCCCGTGACTCGGTCCCGGACCAGGACATTCACTACCACAAATGAAAACGAAATGAAGCATTAATGTAAAATAAGTTAGGACTTAGGTGGATTGTCAGGAACTCGTGAATGACGCTTAGAATAAATCTGCCGTAACGCAAGGTTGCGTTTAATGAAGCGAGAACAAGGCAAGACACGCGTCGCAGCGTCACTACCTGGGAACTACCGCAACTTGAGCTGTTTTAAAGCCAAATGGTAAAGATTATACGCCTCGTGATTGGTCACGACTATTACAGGCTCCGAATCATGTCTGTATGGAGGGTAAAAGGAAAAAAATGGCTCTGATAGTGGTCACAAGCTATGGAGCTGAGAGTCTTTCAGAACTCTTGTGGCATGAAAGCCACTACAACCGGGAGTGCGTGTGTATAATATGCGATATTAAATAATGAGATTTTGATATTCATAAATGACGCCCTTTGAGAGCCTTCTTCGGCTTAGGTAATAACCATGGGTATGATTATTATAATCAAAGCTCTGGGTAGGAGCCGTGAGTGGAGGTGTGGGAGGCAGCCAAGAGTTGGGATGTAAGAGGGAGTCTTTTGTGTGTGTGTGTGTGTGTGTGTGTGTGTGTGTGTGTGTGTGTGTGTGTGTGTGTGTGTTAGAAAAGGGGACACGAAGTTTTCTCATGTACGAGAGGCTGCGATATCCTAAGGCGGCTTTTAGCGCCCCCATCAAGATATGAGAGCAGCGCAAAGTGCGCTGACAACGTCTCGATCGGCTGATAGTGTATTACAGCAGGCGTCGGCAAGGCCTCCGTGGACGAGGGAGGCGGTGGGGAAGTGAGAGCATTCTCTCATGGTAAATTATCTTGAAGAACCCTCACACAAGTTTAATTTGCTACAAGGGATGCCATCAAACGCCTGTCAGGACCATTCTTAATAAAGTGATGAACGATATTAAAAGAAGAATGATTCGTAATACCGTGGCTGGAGCAACACACAACTAACCTGGTGGATCAGGTCTTGATCTACCGCGAGGCCTGGTCATGGACCAGGCCACGGGGGGCGTTGACCCCCGGAACTCCCTCCACGTATACTCGAGGTAACCTGCAGTACTGTGGCTGGAACCACACGCAACAACTGCCACGTTCCCCCAGGCCCTAGCACAGGCGCGTGTGCCTGGAGGGATAAAAATGACAACACTTTACGCTGCTATCACCTACAGATTTATTGATTCAGCCATCTACCAGCAGGACAGATCCTGAAGTGAGTGGACGGTGGGGGCGTCTACTGGAATGGACTTCAGGCAGGTAGACTGAAGATATATCGTTGATTTACAGTTCAAAATTCCGGGCACTTCGTGAATATAAAGTACAAGAAGGGGCGGATCTACCATGAAACTATTCAACTTAAGCTTCAGGGCCCTTAATCCCAGAGGGGCCCCAGAAGCAAGTTTAGCACATATTGCTTAAAAATTTTGGGTCTACTGTATGAAAAGGTGTTGCGAAGGGGCCCCCCATAATAGTTCAAGCTTCAGGGCCCCAAGAATGTAGATCCGCCACTGAGTACAAGCATACAACATAAGAGGTATCTAGTGAATTATAAAATAAAATTGTTGGAGGAGTTTGGTTGTATCCCACTACCACAATACCGAAGAAAGTACCTCAACTCTGTGACACAACGTTCGTTTCATAGCTATATAACGTGGGTTCACTCCCGAGCAAGACGATACATGTCTCCTAACACCAGCTACCTCCTGTTAACCTAGCAGTAAAGAGATGCCTAGGAGTTAATCGGCTGTTATGGGTGACACCCTGTTGAAGACCTAAGTACATTTGTGGTATATAGGTGTGTGGGTGCTGCGGGTGGGGCTGGTAGTGTGAGTGCTGTGGGTGGGGTTAGTGGTGTGGGTGGGGTTGCTGATGGGCATGGATAATGGTAGTGTAATGGAAACTCAACATTTCCCGTCCATCCTTATAGCTTACTCTCTGTTGCTCCTCTGATAACAGCGTTGCAGATTCATTACTAGCCTTAATGCAAGTTCTCCACGTGTGGTAATTATTATTACATTCATGGGGGCAACCTCTGGGAATGGGAGGCAATTAGGTTCTGTCCAAGGAATAGGAGGCCGTGTCCAGTTCCAATCGCAGGCATCAAGACGCCTCCCAGGTGAGGATAAAATGGATGATGTACCGACATCCGTGTGAACCTGACTCTTCAGACTGATTCCCCTACCCTTTCTGCTCTCTAGCCTCTATCCAGTATTCAATCTCGGCCCATCACTCCACGTAATCTCCAGTCTTTCCACCTACCCACCTTTTTTTATTCGTTCTCATGCGTCTCTCTCTCACATTCTAGCCTCTTTCATCTCCCATCCATCTGTTTTACCATCTTTGCCCATTCATACAATAATTCCCTTTTATTAACTTCTTTGCTTTCATTCTTCTATTCCTTCCGCTCTCTGTTTTCCCTTATACAAGGCAGTTTTCCCATATTTCCGAACCCATTCGCTCATTCTTTACCCTTTCCGCACCCACTCTCGCAAATATTTTTCCCTACGCCCATTCCTCCCTTCTACCGACGCCCATTCCGTTCTTCCGCCTGTACTCATTGCCCCATTCCACCCAACGTACGTGTGTGTACTCTAAAACTTTGAATTACTCAAGCATTGTTAATAGAAGCATCAGTCTGGGCACATCAGCGCTCAGGCAGACAATTAGAATATCCGCCACGACTCTTACACTTGCTAGTTGACTTTAACTAAGCCAAATGACCACTTGAAGAGGCGGTGAGCGTACCGAGGGTCGCATACGGTGTACCAAATTGGCGCAAATTAAGGAAAGAAGGCCCAGGAAGATCTCCATTACCTCACGTACTGAATAGGGAATTGCCAATTAGCTAAGAGGGAATGACAATGAGGTATGCGCAAGGCGGGCAGTTGGCCACGCTCTCACAGGGCAAGAACACCCTCGTGGACAAGTACACAAGTGTGTTCTTGAGCAAGAATACCATCATAGACGCGTCCACGATGGTCGCTCCTTCTCTCCCGTTTTCTTCAAGGGGGTTATGCCTGGACGCTGGTGAAGCCCTCATGGTCCAGAGAATTGAAGCTACCTTTCCCTTTCTCGAACAAAACTTATATTGTCTCCCATCTCCCCAGGTGCTGCATAACCCCTAAGGGGTATAGCACTTTTCCATGAATATAGTAATCTTTCCGTCACGATTGGTGTGATTATTTTTGGTTATACTCCCCGAATTGTGGTTGAAGTGGTCTAATCTTGGCTTGACTCCTAGTACCCTCCTCTTATCCTTCAAATGGCCGGCCATACTAACGCCTGGCCTTTTGGGTTATATCACACGGAATCCGTGGATAAGGGCACTTACATAGTTTGGGACATTATTAAGGCTTGTCGGTGTCGCCATTCCATTTACAACCATTCAACATCTGTCAATCAAATCTTGCGTAGTAGTAGGCTACGGTGCAAGTTTCACGTTACCAGACACAACAACAGTCAAGCAGAAGAAAACGTTAGCAGCATTGCTTATATTAACAGAAGTAGTTTCAGGGTTACAGTTGTAAGTTTTCATACCCAGAGAGGCACTGAATTAATTCTAAACCTTAATTGCAGTAACAATAAAACCCTTTCTCCTGTGCTGTTTGAATATAATCACAGTGACAGTAATAACCCCTTCGCGTATGTTGTTTGAAGACTTGAGCTGCGTCAGTGATCAGAGATAAAGCCTCCCGTGATTGGCGGATGCAGAATCGAGCCTGCACCACTCCTCGTGCTGAAGTGACCCCACGGGTTTGGTGCTTCGTGAAATGCAATCTACAGTGTAGAACATACCATAGTTTTAAGATATTTCCCGTATGGTTTGCCGTTGTTAGTTTTATCAGTTAGCAAACAATCTTCAGAAATTTGAACAAACAATTGTCTTCCTTTGCTTTATAAGAAACTTACGTACACTTGAGAGCTCCTTATTTTATATCTCTTTTCTTACAATTATGATACAAACCTCCATAAGGACCCTTTTTAAAAATCAAAATGATTTTGTTTCTTCTCTAGTGCCACAAATTCAAAATCTCGGCAATACGAGTTGAGCTGTGTTTGTGTGTGTGTGTGTGTTTGTGTACTCACCTAGTTGTACTCACCTAGTTGAGGTTGCGGGGGTCGAGTCCGAGCTCCTGGCCCCGCCTCTTCACTGATCGCTACTGGTGTGTGTGTGTGTGTGTGTGTGTGTGCGTGTGTGTGTGTGTGTGTGTGTGTGTGTGTGTGTGTGCGTGTATGTGTGTACTCACCTATTTGTACTCACCTATTTGTGGTTGCAGGGGTCGAGTCTTAGCTCCTGGCCCCGCCTCTTCACCGGTTGCTACTGGGCCCTCTCTCTCCCCGCTCCATGAGCTTTATCAAACCTCGTCTTAAAACTGTGTATGGTTCCTGCCTCCACTACGTCATTTTCTAGGCTATTCCACTGCCTTACAACTCTATGACTGAAGAAATACTTCCTAATATCTCTCTGACTCATTTGTGTCTCAACTTCCATTGTGGCCTCTTGTTTCTGTGTCCCCTCCCTGGAACATCCTGTCTTTGTCCACCTTGTCTATTCCACGCAGTATTTTATATGTCGTTATCATGTCTCCCCTGACCTCCTGTCCTCCATGTCGTCAGGCCGATTCCTTAATCTTTCTTCATAGGACATTCCCCTTAGCTCTGGAACTAACCTTGTCGCAAACCTTTGTACTTTCTCTAGTTTCTTGACGTGCTTTATCAAGTGCGGGTTCCAAACAGGTGCTGCATACTCCAGTATGGGCCTGACATACACGGTGTACAGTGTCTTGAACGATTCCTTACTAAGGTATCGGAATGCTGTTCTCAGGTTTGCCAGGCGCCCATATGCTGCAGCAGTTATCTGGTTGATGTGTGCTTCCGGAGACATGCTCGGTGTTATACTCACCCCAAGATCTTTCTCCTTGAGTGAGGTTTGCAGTCTTTGGCCACCTAGCCTATACTCGGTCTGTGGTCTTCTGTGCCCTTCCCCTATCTTCATGACTTTGCATTTGGCAGGATTAAATTCGAGAAGCCATTTGCTGGACCAGGTGTCCAGTCTGTCCAGGTCTCTTTGAAGTCCTGCCTGGTCCTCATCAGATTTAATTCTCCTCATTAACTTCACATCATCTGCAAACAGGGACACTTCTGAGTCTAACCCTTCCATCATGTCGTTCACATATACCAAAAATAGCACTGGTCCTAGGACCGACCCCTGTGGGACCCCGCTCGTCACAGGTGCCCACTGTGATACATCATTACGTACCATGACTCGTTGTTGTCTCCTTGTCAGGTATTCTCTGATCCATTGCAGTGCCCTTCCTGTTATATGCGCCTGATCTAGCTTCTGCACTAATCTCTTGTGAGGAACTGTGTCAAAGGCCTTCTTGCAGTCCAAGAAGATGCAATCAACCCACCCCTCTCTCTCGTGTCTTACTTCTGTTATTTTATCATAAAACTCCAGAAGGTTTGTGACACAGGATTTGCCTTCCATGAATCCGTGCTGGTTGGCATTTATACTCTTGTTCCGTTCCAGGTGCTCCACCACTCTCCTCCTGATAATCTTCTCCATAATTTTGCATACTATACACGTCAATGACACAGGTCTATAGTTTAGTGCCTCTTTTCTGTCTCCTTTTTTAAAAATGGGAACTACATTTGCCGTCTTCCATACCTCAGGTAGTTGCCCAGTTTCCAGGGACGTGTTGAAGATTGTGGTAAGTGGCACGCACAACATATCTGTGTGTGTGTGTGTGTGTGTGTGTGTGTGTGTGTGTGTGTGTGTGTGTGTGTGTGTGTGTATGTGTGTGTGTATGTGTGTGTGTGTGTGTGTGTGTGTATGTGTGTGTATGTGTGTGTGTATGTGTGTGTGTGCGTGTATGTGTGTGTGTGTGTGTGTGTGTGTGTGTGTGTGTGTGCATGTGTGTGTGTGTATGTGCGTGTATGTGCGGTGTGTGTGTACTCACCTAGTTGTACTCACCTAGTTGAGGTTGCGGGGGTCGAGTCCGAGCTCCTGGCCCCGCCTCTTCACTGGTCGCCACTACGTCACTCTCCCTGAACCATGAGCTTTATCATACCTCTGCTTAAAGCTATGTATGGATCCTGCCTCCACTACATCGCTTCCCAAACTATTCCACTTACTGACTACTCTGTGGCTGAAGAAATACTTCCTAACATCCCTGTGATTCATCTGTGTCTTCAGCTTCCAACTGTGTCCCCTTGTTACTGTGTCCAATCTCTGGAACATCCTGTCTTTGTCCACCTTGTCAATTCCTCTCAGTATTTTGTATGTCGTTATCATGTCCCCCCTATCTCTCCTGTCCTCCAGTGTCGTCAGGTTGATTTCCCTTAACCTCTCCTCGTAGGACATACCTCTTAGCTCTGGGACTAGTCTTGTTGCAAACCTTTGCACTTTCTCTAGTTTCTTTACGTGCTTGGCTAGGTGTGGGTTCCAAACTGGTGCGCGCGCGCGCGTGTGTGTGTGTGTGTGTGTGTGTGTGTGTATGTACGTACCCACATATTTGTGGTTATATGGGTAGACTCACAGCTCCTGCCTCACCTCTTCGCTGGTCGCTACTCCATGAGCTTTATCGTATCTCATCTTAAAGCTATGTATGGATTCTGTTTCCACTACATCACTCTCCACAATGTTCCACTTCCTTACAACTCTATGAAGAAATGCTTCCTAACATTCTGTGCCTCAGGTAAGAAACATATGCAACAGTTAGATATCTTTATTTCGATGTGTTGCAGTGTCTGACAGATTGAACATTAAAATGGTATAAAATACCGACAGGTTGTTAGGTAACAACCTAACAACTTGTCGGTATTTTATACCATTTTAATGTTCATTCTGTGACTCAACTGAGTCTTCAACTTCCAGTTGTGATCCCTGATCCATTGCAGTGCCTTTCCTGTTATTCCAGGCAGGTCCTTTAGCTTTGGCACTAATCTTTTGTGCGGAACTGTTGAAAGCCTTCTTACAGTCCAAGAATGTTTGTGTGATCACCTAATTGCTCGCCTAATTGTGGTTGCAGGGGTCGATTCATAGCTCCGAGCCCCTTCTCTTCACTGGTCGCTACTAGGTCCACTCTCTCCCTGCCTCATAAGCTTCATCCTGCCTCCGCTACATAACTTTCCACACTGTTCCTCTTCCTGACAGTTGTATGACCGTGTGTGTGTGTATTCGCCTATTTGTACTCGTATATTTGTGGTTGCAGGGATCGAGTGTGTATGTGTGTGTATGTGTTGACGTACGTAAGTACGTTGGGCTGTTCCATAAAGTGGCTGGATGACGTGGATATTTGTGGATGACAGAGGGAATGTTCACACAGCAGGCAGATGAATACTACGGCAGTGGGTGAGTAATATTCATACAAGACGCTCTGCTAATGGGCGGCAGGTTGAGAGCATTGAATGAATACTTGATGTGAGGCCAATAAAGAGATCTCAAACTTTCTGCTATCAATATATTAATAGCGTACCTCCTGCTGCTACCCTGCGGTTTACCGAGGCTGTAATACCTCCCTCACGTACGCCACTACCACTCTATATCAACATGCAGATGGACACGCGGTTGCTGTCAGAAGGTTAAGAACAGGCAGCACCAGGTAGCCTCGTCACTTAGGGACGAACACGAGTATACGTATGTTTTTCGACACTCAAGTGAACCTATTTTTCAGAAAGCCTATTGGTAGAAAAAGACACTAATGTACAGTTTAGGACATTTATTGGAGGAAACGTTTCGCCACGAGAGGCTTCTTCAGTCCGCGCTTTAATAAAGAATGTTTTTACACATCTCGGTATCACAATACCATTTTTCAATCTACTGGTAGTAGGCAACTTGATTCTTACGACTAGTCTGGAAACTGTAGTTTGTCGTCTACCACATTCAGTTCCTTCCACCTCAGTACTTCAAGAGCATTGTCTCGATTTAGATTCACTTTAAGCGTTTAACCCACGTGGGTCATTCAGCGCAAGACGTGGTGGAGGCTTGATCCTCCGTCTGCTGAGCGCCAGAGAGACGAGTTACCTTTTTTTACTCATCGATATACTAAAGCATGTCTAACTTGCCCATAGCTTCCGTAGCTTTCATCTGAGTTCCTTTTTTTTTCTCCCCCAGGTCCAGTTATTTCGTTCTGTTCTCATGTCAAGTCTCTCAGTGTCTACCTTACAATAATAATGTCTTCCGTGGTCGTCCTTTCTTCCCAAGTCACAAGCCAGTTACAAAAGAAAAACAGATATTAAGCCAGACTTTTAGAAAGCCACCCGTTCATCGACCCACCCACAAATCCACCCACGAACCCACCCAAGGTCTCGCCCACCCACTTACCTCACTGCAGGCCAACGTCTCTTACTTTTATGAAAACAGGAGACAAAAAAAACACAAGTAAAATAATAAAATAATACCATTATTAAAGCAAAAAAAGGAAACATGAAAAATGTATTCCTCTTGGAAGCCTAATGGAAAATATAAATAAAAATATAATGGACGAGTATCAGTACAAAGAACAATCTCCACAATGGTGAGAATATCTGTCAGTCAGCTGGCAGGCTAAAGTATCTGGTGCAGGATGTAAACAGATGTAGATGGGGAATGTCCGGCACTGTACGTCAGCTTCAAGGCCAGGTTTCGCACTGGGATGGGAGTATAGAGTGGAAACAAGTTGAGCTGAGGGCCTCCGTCTGGAGGTCGTCGGGGCGCCCTTCAAGACAACTGACGATGCTTGTAGGTAGGTCGTCTTCTCTGTCCAGTGGAATCAGAGAGAAACTTAACTATTTGTTACCGTTAATAAATACACTTTCTTCTTAATCTTCAAGCATTGCGATCTCAGAACAGGTAATCATCGCGATGTTAAACAAACAGAACGTAGTACACAATGCAGTTAAAGCCATATTCCAGGGGACCTGCCAACTTGTGTATGAGGAGAGTAGAAGGCTGGGTGAAGTAATGGTCGGCCATTGGTCGGGTCACAAGGTGAAGGATGAAAGTAACAGAAGAATTAAAACCTCCACGACACCAGGTGAATGTCACTTCCCCCCCCCCCGTCCCTCTCCTTCACCCCAGTCAGATTAGGGGCCTAAATCATAGGTGGCTCAGTCAACGCAGTTCTTCCCAGAGTAATGGTGAGTAAAAGCAAGCATCTAAACACACACACCCTCTCTCTCTCTCTCTCTCTCTCTCTCTCTCTCTCTCTCTCTCTCTCTCTCTCTCTCTCTCTCTCTCTCTCTCTACAAAGGAATCTTTTCCTCCCTTCTCACCCACCAAACCATCCAGCCAGCCAGCTTCTCACTCGCCCAATTCCTCCAGCAATTCAGCCAGCCACCGACCCTCCTAGAGAGCAATCCATCTACCCACCAATCCACCCAATCACTCATCCAAGCACCCATCCACAAATGCAACCACCCACCCACACATCATTCCAGTCAGTCAACCAACCACCCAGGCACTCTCTCATCCACCCACCTATTTAACCAGCCAACAAGTCAGCCATGTAATGAGTCGGCCAGCTGGTACTTGGTTTTGGCCGCAGTCATCGCGGCCGCTCTCCATATACGCTTCTGCGCTTTGCAATGCTAATAGCTGACACCTTGATGCGCTACCTCATCGGCTTTCGTACGGCAGCTGACGAACTGGGAAGGACTCAAGATAGCTGAGTACCGAGGATGGTCATGAGAGAGAGAGAGAGAGAGAGAGGGAGAGAGAGGGAGAGAGAGAGAATATTTTTAATTATGTGGAGCGCCTGGCTGACAGTCTGATTCCATACAAGAGAGGAAAGACAGAGGATCAGTTCGGTTCCGTGGATCAAGAGCCCATCACCCGGGGAAAAGTTTTACCTTATGTCAAAATCTGCTGAATTGAATATACATATAACCCGCACATGGGAGAGCGAAACTTTCGACGACGTTTCTGTCCGACTTGGACCATGGGCTTGGAATAGGCTCGATTACATTGTGATTATGATACCGGTAATTGTATAGTAAATTACTCACGATAGTTGAAAGTTGGTATTGACAAAAATAAGAAGAGTTGGAAATTGGTATTGTCAGTAATAAGAGATGAAAATTGGTATTGACAATAATAAGAAGAGTTGGAAATTGGTATTGTCAGTAATAAGAAGGTTGAAAATTGGTATTGACAAAAATAAGAAGAGTTGGAAATTGGTATTGTCAGTAATAAGAAGGTTGAAAATTGGTATTGACAATAAGAAGAGTTGAAAATTGGTATTGACAATAATAAGAAGAGTTGAAAATTGGTATTGTCAGTAATAAGAAGGTTGGAAATTGGTATTGTCAATAAGAAGAGTTGAAAATTGGTATTGACAATAAGAAGAGTTGAAAATTGGTATTGACAATAATAAGAAGAGTTGAAAATTGGTATTGTCAGTAATAAGAAGGTTGGAAATTGGTATTGTCAATAAGAAGAGTTGAAAATTGGTATTGACAATAAGAAGAGTTGAAAATTGGTATTGACAATAAGAAGAGTTGAAAATTGGTATTGACAATAAGAAGAGTTGAAAATTGGTATTGACAATAAGAAGAGTTGAAAATAAAGTAGCAGCTTAGGCTCGGCAGCGTTAAAAGCCAACGAGGGGAAACAAAGACACTGACATCAGAGAATCCTCTTAAGAGAACGTTTTGCCCAAGTTTGGGCTTTATCAAGGATACGGGAATGTTCAAATGCACCGCCTTAGAGGACATAAGAGTGCCTCCAAGTGAGGCTCGGAGAAAGACAAATCTTATACGAGGTCAGGAAATAAGCAAAAAAAAAAAAAAACCGAACGATTTTAGTGTTTTGTGAACCAGTCATATTATCTCTGTCTATTTGTCTGTCTGTCTGTCTCTCTCACCTACACTATGCTTTTTATTTATACTAACCATGTGTGGGTTACTCGACACAAGGAGAGGTGCGGACTCGATCCTCCGTCCGCTTCCACTCTCTTAAGTTTCGTCATTTTTTCATCACTTTTCCTGACGGAAAACAGAACTCCCTGCTTGACCATTGCAAGTCTCCATTTTTCTTTTAGATTTTTTTTCTTTACATATTTTTTGTTATCTATACTCACAATTTAATGACTGGTGAAACACCACCAGCTCGCTGCTCTAGTCCCTCAGTCATATTTGGTTAGGGAATTTTCCTGCTGTGAATATCTTAGTGTGTGTGTGTGTGTGTGTGTGTGTGTGTGTGTGTGTGTGTGTGTGTGTGTGTGTGTGTGTGTGTGTACATACGGCCAGCAGCACATATGCGGTGTCTAGCACTATCTCGCACGTGGGAATAATGACGCGATTTAACTACGTGTGTTAAATCTCAGCCCTCTAATCTCAGACGGAGAGTGAAGCCAGATCTCTCTCTCTCTCTCTCTCTCTCTCTCTCTCTCTCTCTCTCTCTCTCTCTCTCTCATCTCACTCTCTCTCTCTCTCTCTCTCTCTCCGCGACTTCCTTCCGTGTGTTGTCCTCTCTCATCGTTCTCCCACGCTCTTCGATCTCTCCTCTAGTCAGTGCTCTGTCCTTTCTTCTCCCTATGCTTCTCCCTCTTTCATCATGCCGGGGAATTCCAGAGTTTGGGGCCGGATGGGGGTTGTGTCCCTTGTCGAGTGGTTGTTTTGCTCCCACAGCGGTCCTTCAAATTACTCCGTAGCCTTGAGGAAGTCAGTCATTCTTGTTGCGCTGTTTTATTACATCCACATTAAGCATTCAAACTCTGTCGAAATTGCGCCCGCAGTGTGATATTGACTATGCTCTTAAGTTTGTAAGGCTGCACATGCAAATGGCCAGGGGCGCTATGCAATACTCATGCCGAGAAATGGTTGAACATTTCTTAGAGGGTGATCGAACGTGAAATTTTAATTCCCGTTAAATCCCATTAAATATATTCAAGTTTGCCTTTTTTTTACCTCTTCTCAGTGACATTAACATTTAATGGCTGATGCGTCTCTCGGACGGGATACTACCCTTGAAGTTTAGTTGGTAAGCGGGCAAGTTTGTCATGCTAAAATCGTAGATGGTCGAGCGCTATGCACCCCAATACCAATCCCGTAGGTGGTAGTCCAAAGGATGCGTATGGAGTGCATAGCAAAAATGATTAAACTCAGGACCGTTTGACTTCTTAAGATGGTCGAACGTTTTGTTAATACATTGCCAAACATTGTGACAGCGTGGTCATCTCCAGAGTGTCAGCCTGTCACTCCAAGCACGGGAGAATAAATACATTATTTAAAGGGTCTAAAATCTCCTTGGTATATACACTTTTGAATGATTTTATTTCCTGATAATTCCACAAATGAGTGAAGAGAATTTATAGAAAACCAGTATTTAACAGTATAATCATGCCACTTCACACTGTCTCTTCATTCCGGCCGAAGAGACCATTGGATGTATGAACATAACATAAGAAAGGAGGAACACTGCAGCAGGCTTATTGACCCATACTATGCAGGTCCTCCACAATCCGTCCCACTAACAGAATATTTGCCCTACCCAATTTTCAATGCTACCCAAGCCATAAACTTTGATAAATTAGACACATGTGCAACAATTGGGTATCTTTAATGAGGAAACGTTTCGCCACACAGTGGCTTCATTAGTCCACTGTGTGGCGAAACGTTTCCTCATTAAAGATACCCAAGTGTTGCACATGTATCTAATTTATCAACTTGTTGCTTCTCTGAACCATTCATCTAAAATAAGCTTTGATTATTTCATTTACTCAAGTATCATTTAGTCTAATAACTTTATTATGCACCCTTACCCATGGTGTGGGAGGTAATCAAAAACTTACACACACACACACACATAATGGGTCCAGGGACTGGGCCCCCAAAGTTTTGATAGCTAAACAAATTACAGTGGTAATGAACTCTGTGTTTATATCTGGTTACAGTCGTAATGAGCTATTTATGCAGACAAGAATTCAGTCACAAAAATATTAGCGTAGCTTATATGTGGTTTTTGAATTATTTATATCACCTTATATTTTTGCAATATATGGTTGAATTTAAAAATTTCTAAGTCGCTATTAATAATTTACAATAGGAAAAGTCAGGGGTATTTTTTTCACTATGGATAAAATACTTTGAAATTTCTTGAACAGTAGTGAGTAAATTTTCTCTGAATTCATTCATTTGATCGCATTCCAGCACATAATGAAGTTATACGTGAACTATTTGTTTTAGCTTCCAGTTGCAGAAACCTGGAATTAATAACATGGGAAATACTGGAAGACAAACATGGGTAAACATAAGGTTAAGTCTTAGAACCTTTGTGTGGACATTGTTAAACTGTTCGACGTCTTTATACTACCACTGGTGTCGACATCTTTTTTGTCTTCATATCAAGGGCGTGTCTTGAGGTCTCCTCAGCTCGGGTACTCATGCTGGGCGGACAATTTCGTGACTCGAGGCTTTCCCAATCATCACAAGTTAACAGTAATTATATGAGCCTTGTAAATTATACGATTCCACAAAGATGTTAAATTATATAACTTAACACAGACGTTTGCAGTATTTTGTCTGTTACTGGGCAACAGACATAATACTGCAAATAGCTTTGAGTTCTGCAGTTGATGCTCGGAGTGTCGCTGTTGATTGTTGGTGCAGCAGCTGTAGGTAGTTAATGGCGTATGATTAACTGTGTGATTGTGATTTATTGTGAGTGATGATCTGCGTTAATTGAAGGTGACGTAGAGGTAGTGACTCGCATGATGGATAATTTTAGTATTCTTTTTTCTAACTAAATTATTGATTACTGAGTTCTTGTGTGTGTGTGTGTGTGTGTGTGTGTGTGTGTACTCTTCTATTTGTGTTTGCAGGGGTGGAGTCTTAGCTCCTGGCCCCGCCTGTTCATTGGTTGCTACTGGGTCCTCTCTCTCCCTACTCCATGAGCTTTATCAAACCTCGTCTTAAAACTGTGTATGGTTCCTGCCTCCACTACGTCACTTTCTAGGCTACTCCACTGCCTGACAACTCTATGACTGAAGAAATACTTCCTAACATCCTTTTGGCTCATCTGACTCTTCAACTTCCAGTTGTGACCTCTTGATTCTGTGTCCTCTCCCTGGAACATCCTGTCTTTGTCCACCTTGTCTATTCCGCACAGTATTTCGTATGTCGTTATCATGTCTCCCCTGACCCTCCTGTCCTCCAGTGCCGTCAGACCGATTTCCCTTAACCTTTCTTGTTAGGACATTCTCCTTAGCTCTGGAACTAACCTTGTCGCAAACCTTTGCACTTTCTCTAATTTCTTGACGTGCTTGATCAAGTGTGGGTTCCAAACAGGTGCTGCATACTCCAGTATGCAGCACCTGTTTGTGTGCGTGTGTGTGTGCGCGTGCGTGTGTGTGTGCGCGTGCGTGTGTTTACGAAGTTGTGATAGTCTCAGCTCCTAGCCAAGCCTCAAATTATTATTATTATTTATATTATTATTATTATTATTATTATTATTATTATTATTATTATTATTATTATTATTATTATTATTATTTACCCCTTCTCCTGTACGAATTTCTGTTTAGATCACCCTCCAACTGAGGGAGGGTGAGCCAAAAGAAAAACTTTCGTTTTTCTTTTTGGGTCATCCTCCCTCGGTGGGAGACGGCCGGTGCGTTAAAAAAAATATATTTATTTTATTAACACAAGGTAGAGTGGTCCGAAAAAGAATAACTTTCATCATCATTCACTCCATCACTGTATTGCCAGAGGCGAGCCTACACTACAGTTATAAAACTGCACCTCCCATTAATATTATTATTATCATTGGGAAGAGTTAAGTTCGTAGGGATCATACATAGCCTTAATACTGTGTATGAAGACCACCACCTCCCTCCCTCACGAGCTCATCCCATTTTGCATTCCCTCTCGTTTTTTTCTTACCATCATCTTCTTAGTCTTTCTCGCTATACTTTGGTGAATTTTCCGAGCATCCTGTACATAGTTATTTTGTCTCCCCTGGTTCTTGTCTTTCAAAGGTCAGTTACATTAGCCTCTCCCTATAGTTGCAGTAATTCAGTTGCGACAAGTCTACGTGCACATCTCTGAGCATCCTCGACCATTTGAAAAGAGTTTGATCATGTGTGAGTTTTATGTTTGTGCTGCATACTTTTATAGGCCTGGTACATGTCGTGTAGCTTGTCTTAGAGCTTTTTGTGGTCCGCATGCATTCTTTGCTTGTGCTTAAAGGCTACACGGAGCAATAGATTCCTAGTGCTTTCGTGACGGTAGTAATCCAGAATATTGTTTGTGTCTTTATTAAATTGTACTCACAGCAGCTTCTCGCTCGTGTTTAGATGGGCGGATACCGTGACAACAGCGGTTGCTGTGAGAGCAGCAGGCGCCGTGACAGCAGCCACCGTGACAGCAGAGTGGCAACCCCTGAGGGGAGCCAGTGCTTCCCCAGAAAGCAGACAGCAGAGCCAGATAGCGTCGTGTTGGGTCTCGTTTACACTGCTGATCGCTCACGCCCCGCCGAGCAGGATCCCACTGTGCTCACGGCCTGGGAATGCCGCTTCCCTAGAGGCAACCCACCACCAAAAACTCACCACCAGCGACCCACTTCCAGTGACCCACCTTCATCGGCTCCACCTCTGAGGTCGTCAGGTTCGTGGAAACCAGTGCGAAGTGGTGGAAATCAAACGTGAATTAAAGAAGGGCATTTCCTTTCCCGATCCTATTCTTTTTGTGTGGCATGAGACTTGCTTAGTAGTCCGCAATCTTAGTATATTCATCGCCTTAAATTAGCTCTGCAAAGTACCATTGAAAATATACATTGCTACTGGTGTTACGGCTTTAGTAAGGAAAAAATAGTCGTGAATGGGAAATGCTGTTAACAGTAAACTAACAAATAAATGCCATACCCACATGGATTAAACAGCCTCTGAAAATAAGACATTATTAATGCAATAAACTGCATGCCATTTCTTATCCACATACTTTTCACTGTATATTACTAATGAAAAGCGAGAAATTCAATGTAATAATGTATAAACAAATTGAATTTTTGCAATCCGAGATCCCTTACATGTATGACTGCAACTACCAGGGGGTGGGGGGGGGAGGGAACAAGTGGAAGGATTCAGCCAGCCACAGAGTGGTCATCTAGGAGGATCAGGCAGAACCACCATTGTCGCTTGAACCAATAAAGTGTGAGCAACGTTTTCTCGACATTGTGAAGGGAGGCGGCCAGCAGGGTAGTAACTCAAGAGGACCTTGGAGGAGGATTAGCCGCGCCAGGAGACATCTGGGTACGGACGAAAACAGATACTGGGTATGTAACCTTCAGAGAGCACTGGAGGTAAATAGGACAATAAGGATTATTAGCATTTTATAAAGAGACGGGAAGCGGGTCCCATTTTGACAGATATTATCTCGCTTTTGTTGCTAGAGGATAAAAAAAAAAAAAAAAAAAAGCTCAGAAGCCCTTGGGACAGTGACCTTTCAAGAAGTGCCTTGATGCTGGTGAAATGCTCTTGATTTAAATAATTGGAGCTACCCGTCCCTTAAATGAATCAGACCTGATTACCTCCAGTACTCCAGACGCGGAATGATTCCACAAGAATATCTCAATAACTGGAACAGCGAGGAGAGAGAAGCTTTTGAAACAGCGAGGAAGCAGACATTAAAGACACGGGGAAATGCATCACTTATACGAAGATCTCGCTAATAAAAAGAAAACGCTTTCCGTGAAGCCTCTCGTTTTCATTTATACAACATACCGTCTTCATGTATCTTAAGAAGCAACAGTTGAAGTATGAGGCGTATCATTTGCAAGAAAGCACTGAGTCCGAATGGGTTACAGACGGCGTAAAGTATTAGGATTTTTACTCAGAAATATGACAGGTTTCCCCACGGAAAACTAATGTCGGGTGTGACAAATTAATGTATATAATTACCGGACAGTGTCGCTATGAACTATAAGTATTGTTCCATGATACGACAAATGCCAGTGTACATAAAAGGCTTAGTAGTTGCAGAGGCATTTCCTTTTTCTTTCTGGAGAAAGGGAGGGATTTTCTGGCATACCGAATGGTTTTGCTAGGCATAAATGAATGAGAGGTGCAGAGGGCCGGGCTTGGTAAACACACTGAAGAATAAAACTGCAAAACATCGGTATGCAAATGTGAGTGTGTCAGGGAGGCGACAGGCGAACATTGCTTTAATGAGTTTTTCTTGTTGAGGGTTTTTGAACATCCCCCACTGTGGCGCATGGCCATGTTACCTTACTGGCCAACACCACTGTGGCGCATGGCCATGTTACCTTACTGGCCAACACCACTGTGGCGCATGGCCATATTACCTTACTGGCCAACACCACTGTGGCGCATGGCCATATTACCTTACTGGCCAACACCGCTTCCAGATCCCCCACGTCCTCCTCCTCCTCCTCCTCTTTCTACTTCTCCACCTCTTATTCATTAGTCATCTGTACTGTTACTATTACTACTGCTAATCATCATCCAGCTTTTCATTTAGTGACACCAACTTCTACAATTCCTCTTTTAACTTCTTCCAGTTCCACTTCTAAATATTCTTCCTCCTTCAGGCCCAGCTCGTCCAATTTATCATCCCCCTCCAACTTCTTATCTTCCTCCTCCAACTTAACCTCTAATTTATTCTCCTCCTCCACCATCGTCACCCTCTCTTCTTAATTTTCTTCTAAAACATTTTTCTCCAGTGGGTCTTCAAGCATAACCTAAATGTCGACTTTAATAACACTATTGTCAAGTTGGCTCCTCGTTCCATCCAAGAATCAGCCTTGATTATCTCGGTGCGCGCGCGCACACACACACACACACACACACACACACACACACACACACACACACACACACACACACACACCACACACACACACACACACACACACACACACATATATACATATATATATATATATATATATATAATATATATATATATATATATATATATATATATATATATATATATATATATATATACATACACATATACACACATATACACACACATATACACGTGTGTGGTGTGTGTGTGTGAGAGAGAGAGAGAGAGAGTGGTACACATTCCCCTGGTCAATGGGCCTTCTGTAACAGACGATGTCGTTGATTTCCTCCAACAGTTACAAGGTTCGTGAAAATGTTGCTTGTCTCTCAGGTAAGCTGCAGATACGAAAATTAATTCTTAAACACCTGTGCATTATGAACTGTTTGGGGATGGGATGGTAACGTCAACAGTGTGTGGAAGTTTCTCTGCATCTTGTCTGCTCGTGTCGTGTTCCAGTCTCATGCTAATTACTCTTGAAGAGTCACTCGCGGTGTAGGTATGTGCTCGCTAGGTTGTGGGATCGGGGATCTGCAGGACGCACTGAGGATGTGTCGGGACGCACAGAATTAAGGGTCTGGAACGCACGGTGTTGGTAAGACGCGAATTTGTTACATTTGAAAGTAAGAAGATGAGATTAGAAATTAGAGAATTATTGTCTTTTGTAGAGAAGGTAATGCAACGTTGAGGTTAAGAGGCACGTCAGTTCCATTGTCTTGTAATGTTATTTTACCCTATAATCTACCTTGTCCGTAATTACTATCGCATTTGCTTTGTTTTCGTAAGAATCTTTCCTTAATTCATGGTATAACTTAACAAATATTTGAAGAGAGTAGCTGGGACATAGGGATGAGGCGTTGGGACGTAGGTGTGAGGTGTTGGTACGTAGGTGTGAGGTGTTGGGACGTAGGTGTGAGGTGTTGGGACGTAGGTGTAAGGTGTTGGGAGGTAGGGGTGAGGTGTTGGGACGTAGGGGCGAGGTGTTGGGACGTAGGGGAGAGGTGTTGGGACGTAGGGGCGAGGTGTTGGGACGTAGGGGCGAGGTGTTGGGACGTAGGGGTTAGGTGTTGGGACGTAGGGGTGAGGTGTTCGGAGGTAGGGGTGAAGCATGGCAACTTTTGGCTAGATTACTGGGTATGCAGAAAATGTCAGTGACGGGAGGTATTATAAGATTCAGCACTTAGAAATTGATTTAGAAACCAGATCACACTACTGACTTTTTAGATGCTGTTATACTAAACACAGCTCAGTATTACTGAATGCACTTAAGATCGACCGAGATTGAGAGTGAGTGAGGGCATGAGAAATACAAGAATAACTTAAGAGATAGTGATGGGTGGAGGGCAGGAAACACACTATAAGTGAATTAATTCTGGCATGCGTGGTGTGTGAGTGAAGAGGAGAGAGAGAGAGGCTGTATGAGAGGCATACCTGATTGGCTGGTGGGTGGTCCTATTATTTGGACTGAGGTTCGAATTTCAAACTAACGAGTCACTTGGCAGTGGAAGGTAGAGTATGTAAGGATTGATGGTGTTTTTAATAGTACTATTAGTAGTGAACTACTATTAGTAATAGCAGTAATAGTGTTTATAGTAAAAGTAGTAATATAAGCAAATATTAGGTAGTAATGTTATTAAATAATCGTATATTCCAACAGAAATAGCATAACGATAGATCTTTGCTATGGCTGGGAGTGCTAGGAGAGGACTACGTGTGGTGTCTGGATGCTTAAGCCATGAAGTAGCTGTCAGTTTAATCCCGGTAATGACCACAAATCCCCCAGTCTTAGGAGCAGCCAGGAGAGCCGGGAGAATTAAAAAAGTGGTCCGTAGTATCTTCGATGAACCAGTTGGCCCAGCACCATCCTGAAATAGATTCTTGACTATTTATCGAAACATGTTTTCTTTGAGGGGCTCGGCTGGATTCCTACTCTCGTTTTTTTTTATATATTCAAACAGAATACGCTTCGCCATGAATGTTTTCTTTTATTGAATTTTGCTGCGCGAATTTAATGATAGGACGCTTCCTTTCATTTTATAAGGAAGCAAATGAGACCTAGTCATATTTATCTGTGATGTTCCAGGGTCTGGATCAGAATATTAATAGTGTACAACACAGAAAATTATTGAATTACATTTGTAACACCTGGCCAGGTGTTACACATCTGTCTCTTAGCCGTAAAGGTGTTAAAACTGGAGGCAGGGGAGGTAGTCAGTCCCACAGTCTTGAGGAACTGACTACCTCATATACGGTTACTGGTTGGTGAAACGTCCTCAAAATAGACATATCCAGGTGCTACACATAATTCATCTGTCAGGGCCTGGTTTAGCGTGCTGTCAGCAGACTGTTAGTTAAGTTGTCACTGCTGGTCTGTGCTGTTATGACTACCTGTTGTTACTACTGGAGAATAATCATTAATGTGAATTGTATAATTCATTCCTACGAAAGAATGATCTGTTATACTACTGACGCATGAGAATGGTATAATTACGCATAATGTTCTTATTCCTCATGTAAAGTATCCTTATGTACACAGATCAAAGCACACATTCTTTCTAAATTATACAGCTCACGTATATTAACGTAACATTAAAATTTTTTAAAAGTATACTCTCTTTTCATACGTGAGTATAAATTAGATTTTGCAACATCTCTGTTTAAACATTTGGTTCCTGGATACCCTCTAGCAGTCACAAGAATATCCCTCTCACCATGTGCTAACATTGAAGTTACTGGGAAAGGCTCTGGGACTTGACATTCAACTTTTCAGATGTGAAATCGTCTCAGGTCAGTGCAGTGATATCTAGAAGATGCCTCAACCATGTCCTTCAAATGGTTTTTCAAAGCATTGCGGCCCGATAGTCTTGGCCGTTCTTTGCCTTTAAGAGAACCTTTTTCCCTCAACCTGCCTGCTGCAACTCTTTCAACATTGCATAGCTCCTGACGACGCACGGAAGTGCGAAAGGCCTTGAGTTAGTGTTTTCATCCCCCGGTGCCATGTTTATATATATATATATATATATATATATATAATATATATATATATATATATATATATAATATATATATATTTTATTATCACACTGGCCGATTCCCACCAAGGCAGGGTGGCCCGAAAAAGAAAAACTTTCACCATCATTCGCTCCATCACTGTCTTGCCAGAAGGGTGCTTTAACACTACAGTTTTTAAACTGCAATCATTAACACCCCTCCTTCAGAGTGCAGGCACTGTACTTCCCATCTCCAGGACTCAAGTCCGGCCTGCCGGTTTCCCTGAATCCTTCATAAATGTTACTTTGCTCACACTCCAACAGCACGTCAAGTATTAAAAACCCATTTGTCTCCATTCACTCCTATCAAACACGCTCACGCATGCATGCTGGAAGTCCAAGCCCCTCGCACACAAAACCTCCTTTCCCCCCCTCCCTCCAACCCTTCCTAGGCCGACCCCTACCCCGCCTTCCTTCCACTACAGACTGATACACTCTTGAAGTCATTCTGTTTCGCTCCATTCTCTCTACATGTCCGAACCACCTCAGCAACCCTTCCTCACCCTCTGGACAACAGTTTTGGTAATCCGCACCTCCTCCTAACTTCCAAACTACGAATTCTCTGCATTATATTCACACCACACATTGCCCTCAGACATGACATCTCCACTGCCTCCAGCCTTCTCCTCGCTGCAACATTCATCACCCACGCTTCACACCCATATAAGAGCGTTGGTAAAAACTATACTCTCATACATTCCCCTCTTTGCCTCCAAGGACAAAGTTCTTTGTCTCTACAGACTCCTAAGTGCACCACTCACTCTTTTTTCCCTCATCAATTCTATGATTCACCTCATCTTTCATAGACCCATCCGCTGACACGTCCACTCCCAAATATCTGAATACATTCACCTCCTCCATATTCTCTCCCTCCAATCTGATATCCAATCTTTCATCACCTAATCTTTTTGTTATCCTCATAACCTTACTCTTTCCTGTATTCACCTTTAATTTTCTTCTTTTGCACACCCTACCAAATTCATCCACCAATCTCTGCAGCTTCTCTTCAGAATCTCCCAAGAGCACAGTGTCATCAGCAAACAGCAGCTGTGACAACTCCCACTTTGTGTGTGATTCTTTATCTTTTAACTCCACGCCTCTTGCCAAGACCCTCGCATTTACTTCTCTTACAACCCCATCTATAAATATATTAAACAACCACGGTGATATCACACATCCTTGTCTAAGGCCTACTTTTACTGGGAAAAAAATTTCCCTCTTTCCTACATACTCTAACTTGAGCCTCACTATCCTCGTAAAAAACTCTTCACTGCTTTCAGTAACCTACCTCCTACACCATACACTTGCAACATCTGCCACATTGCCCCCCTATCCACCCTCATACGCCTTTTCCAAATCCATAAATGCCACAAAGACCTCTTTAGCCTTATCTAAATACTGTTCACTTATATGTTTCACTGTAAAACACCTGGTCCACACACCCCCTACCTTTCCTAAAGCCTCCTTGTTCATCTGCTATCCTATTCTCCGTCTTACTCTTAATTCTTTCAATTATAACTCTACCATACACTTTACCAGGTACACTCAACAGACTTATCCCCCTATAATTTTTGCACTCTCTTTTATCCCCTTTGCCTTTATACAAAGGAACTATGCATGCTCTCTGCCAATCCCTAGGTACCTTACCCTCTTCCATACATTTATTAAATAATTGCACCAACCACTCCAAAACTATACCCCCACCTGCTTTTAACATTTCTATCTTTATCCCATCAATCCCGGCTGCCTTACCCCCTTTCATTTTACCTACTGCCTCACGAACTTCCCCCACACTCACAACTGGCTCTTCCTCACTCCTACAAGATGTTATTCCTCCTTGCCCTATACACGAAATCACAGCTTCCCTATCTTCATCAACATTTAACAATTCCTCAAAATATTCCCTCCATCTTCCCAATACCTGTAACTCTCCATTTAATAACTCTCCTCTCCTATTTTTAACTGACAAATCCATTTGTTCTCTAGGCTTTCTTAACTTGTTAATCTCACTCCAAAACTTTTTCTTATTTTCAACAAAATTTGTTGATAACATCTCACCCACTCTCTCATTTGCTCTCTTTTTACATAATATATATATATATATATATATATATATATATATAATATATATAATATATATATATATATATATAATATATATATATATATTGATTTAGAACCTCGAGAGTTGGCAGCAAGGGAGAGTGACGTAAGGAAGAAATCATTTATCATCACTCGCTCCCTAGCTGTCATTCCAGAACACGAACATGGTGATCCAAATAACCACACGAGCCGCGACGTACTCGGGACAACATTTAAATACAGAATTGTATCAGGATTCAAACTCTGCCAATTAACTATCTACAAAAAGTGCCGAAGGGACAGACCTGCTACTGGGAATATATCATTGTAACAAACCCGCAGCTTTTTTGTTGTGAGGGATACCCCTTCTGTCGCCAACACTTCTTATACACAAAGGTGAACTTGTTCGTATATGGCACTGTGTGCTAGCACTTGAGACTGTCTTCTAGCACTTGGGACTGTTTGCTAGCACAAAGGACTGTCTGCCATCACATAGAACTGTCTGCTAGCACAAGGAACTGTCTTCTGTCTGACGGGATTGTCTGATTAAACTTGAATCTGGTTGAGGACGAGGACTGTACGCGGTATATGACTTTCAGATAAATCTTTCACACTTTCCGGACGCCTATTGGGTTGGTTGAGTCAGATTAGTGTGTGAAGTTTTAATCTTACCTACTGCACGATAACTATTAAAATTCTGTTTCGGCTGTACAGAGATGAGAGTAAAATCTGGGTATATACAGTGTTTCTCTCAGTGCATATTCATTAAGGTATAAAACTTTAATAGTATCTACGTAGTGTGGCGTTTAAATTGGCCGATAAACCCTTATGTTTATCTTTGGTGTAAATTTTTTAATAAATGTGAACCTCGAATCAGAAGATTCGGCTATTAAATATTCTCTGGAGAGAAAAAATGTAAAAAGAAAAAGTGAAGATAGAAGCAGTAATAAAAATAATGCTAAAAATATATATTTAAATGTAAGAAATAAACAATATTATTAATGTTGTGAGAGTTTAACGCATTTGTACATTAATTATTTCACTTGTCAAAATAATTGCTGCTGACAACCGTCCTCTTTCTTAATTATTCACCACCTCTCTCTCTCTCTCTCTCTCTCTCTCTCTCTCTCTCTCTCTCTCTCTCTCTCTCTCTCTCTCTCTCTCCCCTCCGTCATCCTCCACCTGCCTCCGTCACCCACTTGTCCTCCCAATCATCCAACCATCCACATCTTCGCTAAACCTTTATCAGAGGTGAGATTCCTGAGCCTGTAAAACCCTGTCTTGAAAAGTTTCTTGAAAAGGCGACCCGCGTCAACACCACAACAACAGCGCAATAAAAGTGGGAGATAGAGGCGTGGAATAGTGTTTGGGAGGGAGAGGGAGGAGCCGGAGGGAGAGGGTAGAGGATGTGGAGAGAGAGAGAGAGAGAGAGAGAGAGAGAGAGAGAGAGAGAGAGATAGAGAGAGAGAGAGAGACAAGTTGAGCCCAAGATTGTTGAGAAGATGTGCAGACCAGCTAGCAGCACCTCTAACTCGCATCTTTCAGCACTGCCTAGTACAGTGTAAATGGCCCTCTCCATGGAAAGAGGCAAATGTAGTCCCTGTTCACAAAAAGAAGAGCAGAGCAGAAATCAGCAACTACAGACCAGTGTCACTCCTGTCAATCACTGGTAAGATCCTTGAGACAATAATCTCAAGACAAATGACAGATTTTTTTGACTACCACTCACTACTTTGTGATCGTCAATATGGCTTCAGGAAAGGTTACTCTGCTGCTGATCTGTTGTTAAACCTCTCCACTAAGTGGCACCAGTCACTGGATGAATCCAAAGTCAGCTGTGTGGTAGCACTGGACATTGCTGGCGCTTTCGACCGGGTGTGGCACCAGGGCCTCTTAGCAAAACTTCAAGCACTGGGAATTGCAGGCTCTACGCTATGTCTCCTCAGTGATTACCTTCATGGTAGATCTCTAAGTGTAGTCCTCAATGGAACGGAATCAGCAAGGCATCCTATTGGGCAAGCGTTCCACAAGGAAGTGTGCTGGGTCCACTGTTATGGAATGTCTACTTCAACGACCTTCTTCATCTCATCCCAGAATCACATGCATATGCAGACGACTGTACACTGACATTCACTTATCCAAGAGAAGAAATGCCAGCTGCTCTAAGCACATCAATCACCAGCTGAGAGCTATATCAGCTTGGGGAAATAGATGGCAAGTAACATTTGCACCTGAAAAAACGCAAATGATGTTCGTCTCTAGGCACCATGATGGTAATGCTGGCGCAGTAGTAAGGATGAATGGGACGATGTTGGACCTGGAGAAGAAGTTGATATCCTTGGGGTGAAATTTGACTCCAAACTAACCATGAAGAACCATGTTGTAAATCTTGCAAACAAGGCAGCCAGGAAGCTTACAGCACTTCGCCGTATCTCGCATCTGCTTGACAGTAGGGGTTGCAAGATCCTGTACGAGGCACAAGTACGCTCACACCTTGAGTATGCTCCACTTTCTTGGGTTGCCTGCCCCCCCTCTCATCTGCGACTGCTTGACAGAGTAGAGAACAGAGCAAGACGTCTCATCTCTCGCCTGGACCCATCCTGGATAGATCTGTCATTTCAGCAGAGCCTTCAACATAGGAGGGATGTGGGGGGCCTTACTGTTATGTACAAGGCCAATATTGTCAAAATACCACACTTGGATCCACTTCGAGGACAGCGTGAAACAAGCTTTTATGCCACAAGACGGCAGAAAGCAGCAACTTCACTCTGGCTGTACCCTTCTCCAGAACATCACTCCATCTGAGATCATACATACCCAGGATGACTCGAGTATGGAACACATTCGTACAGCATAATGATGTCAACGAGATAACGTCAGTTGATCAAATGAAAATGCTGGCCCACAGATGGCTCCAACTTCATCCTGTTCCCTACTTGTATGTCTCATAACAAAAATGCTTTCAAATGAGCTGATGTAGGTAACAGCTCTTAGCTTGCCAATAAAGTTAGGAATCCTTAACCTGTAAATAGCTGTCAATAAAGCTAGGGATCCTTAACCTTGTCAAACCCTGTGTAAAAAAAAAAAAAAAAAAAAAAAAAAAAAAAAGAGAGAGAAAGTGGGAGTAATAAGAGGAAAGAATTGGTGGGAGATGTGTTAGGTAGAAGGGAGCAGTCAGTAGGAAGGCGAAGGAAGAGTGTGAAGAGGGAAAGGAGGGAGAGTATGTTGCTGGAAGAGGCGATCATCACAATAATATCTTACGTACTGTGTCTATTGTAAGTGTCGAGGTTTTCTAAAGTAGTCATAGTACTACTACTACTACTACTACTATTACTTTCATTCTACAACAACTACTTTAATCTGGGCTGTTCATGATAAACTGATCGTCCTGGGTAATTTGCAGTGTAACGTCATTGCTCTGCGTTGTATCTAGTTGAATTCGTCACTCGTAAAATGCTCGTCGAACTGGTTCTTTAAGGACTGCATTGTGTGTATATTTTCAGTCTCAGTGTTGGCTCTGTTGCTGTGTCCTGTAACTCCGAACATAAACAAGGTAATCCACACTAGTGTTGCACCTCTTGTCTCGGAGTTTTATGCCATTACCTGCAGTCAACCTACCTTGAGGTTGTTCCGGGGGTTAATAGTCCCTGCGTTCCGGGCCTCAATCAGGCCTCCCGGTGGATCAGGGCCTGATCAACCAGGCTGTTACTGCTGGCCGCACGCAATCCAGCGTACGAACGGGTTGATGAGGCACTGACTTTGTCAGTGGAATGTATGTAGTATTTTAGCAGTTTCATAGTAACGGCTTAGGAATGTAAGCAACGTATCCACAACATCTCGAACCCCAGGGGTCTATTAGTAATCCCCCTTATGTATGTTGGGAAGTTATTGAACAGTGTTGGACTCCGGACACTTATTGTGTACTATGTTCTGTGTTATAAAATAACTTTGCACATTCAATAGTTCTTCGTGTTTGAATTAATCAATATTTTTAAATCTTGAATACATGAATGAGATCTCGTGCTCCCTTTCTTTGGGAGAATAAATTGTGTCCATCGATCCTTTCTTCACTAGGATTTTCTTAATGAATAAACAAGCTGTGGTGTCCTTCTGTGCACCTTATCCAGTTCATCTTCACCTTTAATGATGCGTTTACTGTGGCACTGAAGATATATGGTGCCACCAACTGTGCCACAATATGCACTGTAAAACACTGGTGGTACTAGAGATATTGTACACCAGATGTGGCACTGAAAAAGGAATGCATTAAGTGTGTAAATAAAAAAAGGACACAGCAATTACGATACTGGAGATGTGGAAGAGGAATTTGCCATTATGGATATGGTAATCCAATTATAAATATATTAGTGTACCTCTGATATGCCTTGAGTGAATTTCCAGAGTTTTTCTACAACCAGAGCCCGGCCTTGGGCCAGGCTCGTCTGGTATTTGATATTTACAATTAATAAAGTTTCAGTCGTCTGTGTCGCCCTACAACCCGTACAGATGTGCCGCATTTTTTATGAATATTATAACAATATTATAACAATTAGCAGCAATAATAGTCGGAATATTTGCCTTATATTTGCGAAAGTGTGTAATTTTTATGTTATAAACATCTGAGTCTTGATTCTGCGACGTGTTTATTATATAATAGCAATAAATGTAAGATATTTGCCAGTGATAGAAACCAAGAGGCGCCTGTGTTGTGTGCTTACACTGTGAGGCACCTGTGTTGTGTGCTTATACTGTGAGGCACCTGTGTTGTGTGCTTATACTGTGAGGCGCCTGTGTTGTGTGCTTACACTGTGAGGCACCTGTGTTGTGTGCTTATACTGTGAGGCACCTGTGTTGTGTGCTTACACTGTGAGGCACCTGTGTTGTGTGCTTACACTGTGAGGCACCTGTGTTGTGTGCTTACACTGTGAGGCACCTGTGTTGTGTGCTTACACTGTGAGGCACCTGTGTTGTGTGCTTACAGTGTGAGGCACCTGTGTTGTGTGCTTACATGTGAGGCACCTGTGTTGTGTGCTTATACTGTGAGGCACCTGTGTTGTGTGCTTACACTGTGAGGCACCTGTGTTGTGTGCTTACACTGTGAGGCCCTGTGTTGTGTGCTTACACTGTGAGGCACCTGTGTTGTGTGCTTACATGTGAGGCACCTGTGTTGTGTGCTTATACTGTGAGGCGCCTGTGTTGTGTGCTTACACTGTGAGGCACCTGTGTTGTGTGCTTACACTGTGAGGCACCTGTGTTGTGTGCTTATACTGTGAGGCGCCTGTGTTGTGTGCTTACACTGTGAGGCACCTGTGTTGTGTGCTTACACTGTGAGGCACCTGTGTTGTGTGCTTACACTGTGAGGCACCTGTGTTGTGTGCTTACACTGTGAGGCACCTGTGTTGTGTGCTTACACTGTGAGGCACCTGTGTTGTGTGCTTACACTGTGAGGCACCTGTGTTGTGTGCTTACACTGTGAGGCACCTGTGTTGTGTGCTTACACTGTGAGGTGCCTGTGTTGTGTGCTTACACTGTGAGGTGCCTGTGTTGTGTGCTTACACTGTGAGGTACCTGTGCTGTGTGCTCACACTGTGAGGCACCTGTGTTGTGTGCTTACACTGTGAGGTGCCTGTGTTGTGTGCTTACACTGTGAGGCGCCTGTGTTGTGTGCTCACACTGTGAGGCACCTGTGTTGTGCGCTCACACTGTGAGGCACCTGTGTTGTGCGCTTACACTGTGAGGCGCCTGTGTTGTGTGCTCACACTGTGAGGCACCTGTGTTGTGCGCTTACACTGTGAGGCACCTGTGTTGTGTGCTTACACTGTGAGGCGCCTGTGTTGTGTGCTTACACTGTGAGGCGCCCGTGTTGTGTGCTCACACTGTGAGGCGCCCGTGTTGTGTGCTCACACTGTGAGGCACCTGTGTTGTGTGCTTACATTGTGAGGTACCTGTGTTGTGTGCTTACACTGTGAGGTACCTGTGTTGTGTGCTTACACTGTGAGGCACCTGTGTTGTGTGCTCACACTGTGAGGCACTTGTGTGCTCACACTGTGAGGCACCTGTGTTGTGTGCTTACACTGTGAGGTACCTGTGTTGTGTGCTTACACTGTGAAGTACCTGTGTTGTGTGCTTACACTGTGAGGCACCTGTGTTGTGTGCTTACACTGTGAGGTACCTGTGTTGTGTGCTTACACTGTGAGGTTACCGTGTTGTGTGCTCACACTGTGAGGTTGTGTTGTGTGCTCACACTGTGAGGCACTTGTGTGCTCACACTGTGAGGCACCTGTGTTGTGTGCTTACGCTGTGGGTCACTGTGTTGTGTGCTCGCACTGTGAGGTTACCGTGTTGTGTGCTCACACTGTGAGGTACTGTGTTGTGTGCTCACAGCTGTGAGGTACCTGTGTTGTGTGCTTACACTGTGAGGTACCTGTGTTGTGTGCTTACACTGTGAGGCACCTGTGTTGTGTGCTCACACTGTGAGGCACCTGTGTTGTGTGCTTACACTGTGAAGTACCTGTGTTGTGTGCTTACACTGTGAGGTACCTGTGTTGTGTGCTCACACTGTGAGGTACCTGTGTTGTGTGCTCACACTGTGAGGTTACCGTGTTGTGTGCTCACACTGTGAGGTACTGTGTTGTGTGCTCACACTGTGAGGTTACCGTGTTGTGTGCTCACACTGTGAGGTTACCGTGTTGTGTGCTCACACTATGAGCACCTGTGTTGTGTGCTCACACGTGAGGTACACTGTGTTGAGGCTACGCTGTGGGTGGTTGTGTGCCTCAGCGGGACCTGTTGTGCCACATGATACTATTGTGTGCTCAACTGTGAGACACGTGTTGCTTCGATCAACACGTAAGGTTACTTGATTTGCTCCCTTAGTTGTGTTGTGTGTGTGGGTTGTGTTGTGTGTACTGTGGATGTGTGTGGCCAGCAAAGAGAAGAGAAACTGTTTTTGCTTCATTATTCCTGTTGTTACTACCTGTGTTAATGCGGCAAGAGGTTATGTTGTTTGATTAATGTGATTTACACTTTGCTCAACACAGTCCAGACAGCGCATGTGCAAATTGACATTGATTGGAGACAGCAGCGACTGTGCTGCCAATAAAATTTTACATTATATTAATACTGTCCTTGTTAACGTATCAAGCTTTGTGTGTGTGTGTGTGTTGTGTGTGTGTGTGGTGTGTGTGTGTGTGTGTTGTGTGTGTGTGTGTGTGTGTGTGAGCGACTCTTCAGCTGAGAGTGACAGCTGCTAATCCGCTTGTAATAGCCAAGTTAGTAAAACATTTGCGGGTTTAATTAAATTGTCTCATGGCTCACTCCAGCATCGAATAACGTCAATTCACTGGAACATCGTAGTTTTCGTCTTCTCTTGTTAAAACATTTATTGGTCGTTTTCGTTCGACAAGGGCCAGTAAATGACGTTTTCATTCCTTGGGGTGTCGATGTGTGGCTGGTCAGTGGCCCCTTCCTGTCAGTAATCCAGTTTTAAGTTCATTATGAAGTAAATGGCATTGTACAGTAACGATCCAACTGCGATAAAACGAGATATAATCGTTGTTTTGTCTCTCTACATGGCGTGGGACTTCACAGAGAGAAAGAGAGAAAACACAGCTAGCCTTTACAACACTGAACTCGGAAATCCATATCTGAAATTTTTATAATGTAATCACTAACGTTTTACAGCCGTGGGCCACGTAGTAAGGTCACAGTTTTGTTTTACAAGCTTACACATTCCACCACAGGTAGAAAGTAAGACTTGGCACAACAAAGAGAAGTTGCTCCCGTGACTTCCTCAGGCTGACTGACACGGAGAAGGGGTATCCCCTGGTTAATTATTCCATTCCTAGGGAAACACTAACCCAGTCAGGGTCGTACTTCGCCTGGAGAATGGGAATTAATCGGGTTTGATCCGGAGATGGGAGTGGTGGTTCTAATTCCTAATATAAGGGGCACTTGACCAGGGACAATTCACCCTTCTTAACTATTCTTCCCTAGGGAAGAATGAAAAAGGAAGGAAAGCGAGAATGAAAGAGGGAGGAAGGAAAGAAGAAATGAAGGACAGGGGGTTAGAAGGTAATCTGAGGGGTCGTCACTCTCCTTATTCGCGTCATCCCTGAATTCTCTCTATCTCTAAGAATCTCCCAGCTCCCCTTCCGTTCCTCTTAATCCACGTCTTTGTGTGTGTGTGTGTGGTGTGTGTGTGTGTGTGTGTGTGTGTGTGTGTGTGTGTGTGTGTATCATCATCCTCTCATCTCATACACCCCTCACACTAGACTTTCCCCTTAATCTTCCCTCATTGATCTTTCTCGCCCCCTCCCTCTCCCCAGCTCTCTCCTCTCTCTCTCTCTCTCTCTCTCTATCACACACACACACACACACACACACACACACACACACACACAGCAGAATTTCTCCTCTCAGCCATCATCATGCAGGACACGGGTGACAGACGCTCCCTGTAGCTGTACACACAATATAACATAAATACCTCAGATCTTCAATACTGATTGGGCGATATCTAGTTGTTGTTTTTTAACCGATATATCGATACTTAATTTTTCTGCCGGTACCCATACCGGTACCATCAAAATTAACCGATACTACCTACCCTACGATACCCACCAATAATCTGGTGCTTTCCTATGGTCTCGAGCCTCAGCAGAGTTAGGAGTTGCATAGTCTAGTGTACATTATTCTCATTCATCTTTCTCGTTCATCTTTCTCATTCGTCTTTCTCATCTTTCTTCATCTTTCTCGTTTGTTTACCTTCAAACTTTCTCCCTCGTCTCTCATACTTCGTTCTCACACGTCCTCCTCATTCTTCTTCCTCATTCTTGTTATTTTCTCATTCTTCTTCCTCATTCTTGTTATTCTCTCATTCTTGTTATTCTCTCATTCTTCTTCCTCATTCTTGTTATTCTCTCATTATTCTTCCTCATTCTTGTTATTCTTTCATTCTTCTTCATTCTTTTGTTCCCTCATTCTTATTCCCATCATTCATTCTTCTATCCATCATTCTTTCTCCCATTCTTCCTATGGCTCATTATTCGTCTCATTTGGTATTTTCCTCTTTTTTCAAATCTTTTCTCTCTCATTTTTCATTTATCATCTTCTCTCATTCAACTTCATCCTTCTTCATTCTCCTCCCGTCTCTCCTCACCTCTCAGCTTTCTTCCTCCTTCATTCTCATCTTCCCTCGGTTTTTATTCTTCCTTTTCCGTTCCTCCTCCTCCTCCTCCTCCTTCTCCCTTCTCTCATTGGTTCTCATTTACTTCCAGTAATAGCAATAACAATGAGGTGGTTGTTTTGCCTTCAACACTTCCAGTGCTTCATTAACATACACACGAGGCTGGAACATAAATGGAAGACCTGCGGTGTCTAATTCTTGATGTGGAGTAGGTGGGTGTTGATATTTGGGGTTTGTGTTGGGGGTTGGTGTTGGGGGGGTTCATGTTGGGGGTTGATGTTGGGGGTTGATGTTGGGAGGTTGATGTTGGGGGGGGGTTGATGTTGGGCGCTGGTGTCGGCAGGAATAAGGTTTTAGGTTGATGATGGGGTGGGGATGTTCAGGTCGACTGCACTGCTAACGGAAGGTTAACGGCAGGGCTTCAGCGGATGGCAGCAGGCAGGTTTCAGGAGACTGATGGAAGGTTTCTGGTGGTAGTTGGCAGGTTTAAGAACACAACGTCGGTCTTTAGGTGGACGGCCGATTTCAGGAGGTTGACGACTGGTTGGTTCTCGCAAGGTTTCAGGTGATCGGCTGCAGGTGATGGAACACAGGTTTCATGTCAACAGCAAGTTTCCTGTCAACGGCAAGTTTCACCCTATAGACTTCAAGTTTCAAGTAGCGACGGAAGGTTCCAGGTAGTCAACGGAAGGTTTTAGGTAGTGGACGGAAGGTTTTAGGTAGTGGACGGAAGGTTTTAGGTAATGGACGGAAGGTTTCAGGTAGTGGACGGAAGGTTTTAGGTAAAGGACGGAAGGTTCCAGGTAGTGGACGGAAGGTTCTAGGCAGCCTACGGAAGGTTTCAGGTAGTCGACAAGTACCCCTTGTAGTTAGATGCGCCTCTTCTTCTCGACACACCTGAGTGCTTAATTGCACACCAGATTATCGATAGCCTTTTAATGCCCAAGATTTATACATAGCGTCATTAATTTTCTTCTTGATTACTGTTGTTGTATCATTGCAGCGTGTTCACTAGCTTCAGCGATGCACGAGCTGCCCGCTTTTTTGCCAGGGATTTGTTGCTGATGTCCCTATGATTAAATAATTAAAAACCTTTGTAATAACATACATTCTGTATGATAAACACATTGTATTAAGATAAGTACCGAAGCAAATATCTCTTTCTCTTTCTCTCTTGAGTCTACAAGTCTGCAGACTGAAATACCGGCTTTAATAATGTCGTTCTGACCCGAATGCCGCACTGGAGCGTCCTGGAACGCAGCCCATTGACCCCTCCAGAATTCCATGAGGACAATTCCCATTCCAGTCACAAGGCTGGAAGAAATGGGGTTGTGTCTTAATTCCAGGGCGCTGGGGGGCTGAGCGGCGTGAGGATGAACCTGGCTTGATGGACGGCGTCGTTATTGAAGCTGGGAGTCGACAAAGACGCCAGTACCAGCCAAAAAAAAAAGTGTCTTCCAGTTTCCAGCGAGGGAAGGAAGTGTTTGGTCAGGGGCTTCCAGGTAGCGAAGTAGCAAAGGCTGACGAGTTACTGGAGCAGCTGAGAACGTGGAGTTGCCAACCCTCTAGTGTTTTATGTTAATGACTCCAGTTAATGTGGAGGCCAGGGAAGGTACCAAAGCCAGGAGTTTTATGTTACAATACTTAGAGAGGAAATAACGGGGAATTTGTTTTAACAATGCTAGTAAGAGAGAGAGAGAGAGAGGTAGAGAGAGTGAGTGAGTACGAAGGTAAGAATAGAAAGGAGGAAGGAATTAAAGGAAAGGAGAAGCAATGAAAGGGAAAAGGAAGGGCACAGGAGGGAGATATGAAATTGGTTGTAGCAGGAGATGGAGAGTGAGAAAGGGTGGCGGAGGGATGACTAGAGAAGAGGGAAGATTGGAATGACTGACAGGGACCCAATCTGGGAGGGATCCAACTTTTGCGAAGTTTTGGTAGCGTGTGGCACAGAACGGAAGTGTGTGTGGAATGATTAGTGGGAACCTTACTCCCCATCGGGAAAGCATTGGGGATGTAGACTAGGTAGTCCTTTTCCACATCCTACCCACGTTGGGATTGTGGGATGTGGGTTAGGTAGCCCCGTTCCCCTCCCTTTACAGGTTAGGATTGCGGGATGTGGGCTACCTGGAGGTTACCTGTGGCCGTTTCCATGGGTTTACCCGGAAATGACTAGAGGTGTTGCTGATCAACCAAGCTATTGGTGCCCTCCACACGCAGCCCAATGTGTGCACCACAGCCCGGCTGGTCAGGAATTGACTTGAGGAACTTATCAAGCTCTCATCTGCAGACATCTGACTGGTTTGTTGGTAATTCCCCTTATGCATGAACGGAAGGTGTTAATAAGTCTAGGTCCCATTACATTCATCTCGCTCTTGCTCTTCCTTGGAGATGGTTGCACTGTCAGTCAAGTATTTTTCAGTGTGCAGGTTTGAAACCAATCGCTGCTGAATAAAAGACTAAGATACTGAACATCGGCTTCTAGACCGACATTGATTGCCTCGTGTTCCACAGTCTTCTGTGTATAACTCGGCAAACCTGAGGGACTGATAACTTAATCTTTTACTGTCGTCGTATATCATCTATGTATTGAAGTAACAAAAGCCACTGATTAGCGAATAGTCTTCATACAACGATACTCAGCTGTTGCAGGTATGCTCTCCGGGTGTTGCTTATGAAGTACTTTTCTCTCTTACGTTCCAAGGAGTACTGGTCAAGGATAGCCCAGTTCCCATCTAATAGGTTCGGACTGAGGGATGTGGGCTGGGTAGCCCCATTTCCTTCCTCCACAGGTTAGGGCTGTGGGATATAGGTAAGCTAGCCCAGTTTCACTCCCTCCCAAGTTTATAGTCTCTCCCTACCAGATTTCTCACCAGACGATGAAAGTCAGCGGAAGACAGATCAAAGTATCACGATATGAAAATGATTAATGGCTGAAAAGGTCAATTCCGGCTTGCAATTGTTAACAGCGCTGGTGTAATGGAAGCGGCTGTAGTCCCCCTCACATTAAGAGAACGGAAATGCATTGCAGTCACGGAAGCCAGGGGAACACTGAGCACTTTTCTCAGCCCCAACACTAACGTCCCCCCACCCACTTCAATTTCTCATTTACCCCAACTTTCCACCCACTCCATCTTCCCACCCACTCCACGCTCCCATGTTGCGTTTTAGGAATGTGAAAGCCTTTGTTTAGGCAACATTTTTATAATTATAATATTAGGTGGACAATTTAGTTTGTTTATCATCATATATTTTTAACAGATACGAGAGATTTTTACGTTACATTAAGGTGTATTTAGGCCAAGATGGGGTAATGTGTGTGTTGGTAATCTTTATGAGGATGCATTTTTTTAAAATTGCTTTATTAAGGGTGTGTGAATGTGAAATATACATTTATACACGAGACACCGAATAGCAGATCCGTATTTAGTGCTTATCAAATCCCACAACTTCCCCACAGTTATCTGCTGCTTAACTTCCACTCGGTAAGAAATTCTCATGCACTTTCAACAACAACTCATGGATCCGATAAGCGTTGTAGGACACGCTCTCATTACAACATTTCGCTTAAGTCGATGAACTGACGTGCTACAGCTCTACACAGAGCGAAACGTTGCACCAATGAATGATTATCCTGTAGAGCATGTCTCTTCACCCTTGCCCAAATTTCCACTCCACCTGAAACCCACATCCACCCCGCCCCACCCATCGTGCAACCTCAAACCCACATCCACCCCGCCCCACCCATCGTGCAACTTCAAACCCACATCCACCCCGCCCACCCATCGTGCAACCTCAAACCCACATCCACCCCGCCCCACCCATCGTGCAACCTCAAACCCACATCCACCCCGCCCCACCCATCGTGAACCTCAAACCCACATCCACCCTGCCCCACCCATCGTGCAACCTCAAACCCACATCCACCCCGCCCCACCCATCGTGTAACCTCAAACCCACATCCACCCCGCCCCACCCATCGTGCAACCTCAAACCTACATCCACCCCGCCCCACCCATCGTGTAACCTCAAACCCACATCCACCCCGCCCCACCCATCGTGCAACCTCAAACCTACATCCACCCCGCCCCACCCATCGTGTAACCTCAAACCCACATCCACCCCGCCCCACCCATCGTGCAACCTCAAACCCACATCCACCCCGCTCCACCCATCGTTCAACCTCAAACCCACATCCACCCCGCCCCACCCATCGTGCAACCTCAGATCCACCTCACGTCCCAGAAACTCCTAAATCACACAGTATTGTTCCTCGTAACCACTCATTGACGTCCACTTAAAAGCTTTCACATCCTGGGCACAGTTTAATACGACTGTCTTAATTGGCTGTCTTCAAGTGTGATTGTATCATACACGTGTGGAAATGACGAAGCACATGAGGCTTTGGAAGCCCAAAATATACCTTGGTGAGGCTTAAATTATTCCTTGCCTCATAATGTGTAAACTGTGTGGGCGTAATGATGCTTGACTGGCAGGGTGTTGAACTTAAGGATTAGCTGATCAGAGAATGTAAGTGTTATTTAGTTATTATTTGACGACATTGAGATTAGCCTTTGTGCGTGTGTGTGTGTACTCATCTAATTGTACTCGCCTAATTGTGGTTGCAAGGGTCGAGACTCGGCTCCTGGCCCCGCCTCTTCACTGAGTGCTACTAGGTCCTCTCCCTGCTCCATGAGCTTTATCATACCTCATCTTAAAGCTATGTATGGTTCCCGCCTCCACTACCTCACTTACCAGGCTATTCCACTTCCAGACTACTCTGTGACCGAAGATATACTTCCTAACATACCTTTGACTCATGTGGACCTTGAACTTCCAGTTGTGACCCCTTGTTTCTGTGTCCCATCTCTGGAACATCCTGTCTCTGTCCACCTTGTCTATTCCACGCAGTATTTTGTATGTCGTTATCATGTCTCCCCTAACCCTCCTGTCCTCCAGTGTCGTCAGGCCGATTTCCTTTAACCTTTCTTCGTACGACATTCCCCTTAGCTCTGGAACTAACCTTGTCGCAAACCTTTGCACTTTCTCTAATTTCTTGACGTGCTTGATCAAGTGTGGGTTCCAAACAGGTGCTGCATACTCCAGTATGGGCCTGACGTACATGGTGTACAGTGTCTTGAACGATTCCTTACGAAGGTATCGGAACGCTGTTCTCAGGTTTGCCAGGCGCCCATATGCTGCAGCAGTTATCTGGTTGATGTGTGCTTCCGGAGACGTGCTCGGTGTTATACTCACCCCAAGATCTTTCTCCTTGAGTGAGGTTTGCAGTCTTTGGCCACCTAGCCTATACTCCGTCTGCGGTCTTCTTTGCCTTTCCCCGATCCTCATGACTTTGCATTTGGCGGGGTTAAATTCGAGAAGCCAGTTGTTGGACCACGTATCCAGCCTGTCCAGGTCTCTTTGAAGTCCTGCCTGATCCTCATCTGATTTAATTCTCCTCATTAACTTCACATCAGTGTGTGTGTGTGTGTGTGTGTGTGTGTGTTTGTGACTGAGGGTGGGTGTGTTTGTCTGGCTCCGAACACAGGGCCCTATCCTAGTTCCCGTTCACTCTTACGTCTACTGAGGTGCCTACTTACTTCCTCTCCCGCTGCACCTGCAGCAGTGGTTATCGTTACGGGTCCTTGCGTGGTTAGCGGATATCTCTACTGATTCTGATCAGACTTCAGCGCTGAATGACTTTTATTTTTGGCTGCGGAACGCCACAAATCTTGTAGTGATTCACCTTTTTTATTTCGTTTGTATGGATAACCACTAATTTGGGCCCGGTACCCAATGTGATTGCGGAACACGAGTCCTACTCCAGAACTCCCTTGTGGAGGCGGAACACGAGTCCAGCCTTCTGAACCCCTTGGGAAGGTGGAACACCCGTCCAGCCTCAGCATCCCAATGATTTACAGCCTTACAACACAGCTGTAAACCCTGGCTGGTCTTAATTACTTCCCTCGGGAGAAATATAACTTCTAGACGAAGACACACCTCTTACAACTTTCTTCACGGAAGAAAAAACGTAGTTTATATGGAAAAGAGAGTTGTATAATAAGTTTCTTTAGCTAATGTTGAGATTGTGATTATTTTGAGTTGCTGCTGTTGAAGTTGCGTTTATATTGAACTATTATGTCTCTTGGCCCAGCGAATTAGTGCCTCTTTGCCCAGCGAATTAGTGCCTCTTGGCCCAGCGAATTAGTGCCTCTTGGCACAGCGAATTAGTGCCTCTTGGCCCAGCGAATTAGTGCCTCTTTGCCCAGCGAATTAGTGCCTCTTTGCCCAGCGAATTAGTGCCTCTTGGCCCAGCGAATTAGTGCCTCTTGGCCCAGTGAATTATTGCGTGTACTTAGACTAAACCCTTCCATGGTTTACCATCTCCGTATGCCCTTGAACCTGTATTTTTTTGACATATTTTATTTGTTGCTCGAAACCCATGGGAGTCTTTCACTGCAGTGACTCGAGGCTCGATCCTCCGTCTGATTATCGTGAAAGAGATACTCAACGTAAGTCTCTGCTAACCCTCATAACAGTTCACTTGTGTATTTAGATACAGTGTGTGTACATCTAATTACATGACATGTTAAAAAATATTAGTTTAACTTGAGTAATGTTAAAATGTATATAAACATAGATATACAAAGAGACTATGGGTGCCTTGAGGGCACTTTCGGTGGCACTGTCGGTGCCACAAATGGTCTGTATACATTTCAGAATTGACAGACACACTAGATATGGTGAAGGATGAATTAAGCCTAAATGCCTTCCACATCCCCCCCCTAGGCGCTGTATAATCCTACGGGTTTAGCGCTTCCCCTTGATTATAATAATCTCTCCTCCTCATCCCTCTACTCACTCCTTTATTCCTTCTCTCCTGTTTCTGCTACTCTTGCTTCTACCCCACCTCCACCTTTTCTTCCTCTTCACGTCTGTCTTCCTTCTTTTTGCTATATTTTTTTCATTATTATTGTGGTGTTTTAGAGGCTGGCAGGTTAAATAGCTGTTATCCACGATAAGATCGCTTGTAAGACCACTTGTGAGAGAACAGCTGTATTTTTGTGACCTTTTAACTTAGTTTATCCCCAAAATTTGTCAGGACAGAACGCAAAGGGTGAGAAAGAATATACTGCTAGTACTACCTATAAATTTCTAGGTCCGCTCATCCAGTTCCCCCCCCCTGTCTCTCTCTGTCTCTGTCTCTGTCTCTGTCTCTCTCTCTCTCTCTCTCTCTCTCTCTCTCTCTCTCTCTCTCTCTCTCTCTCTCTCCTTTGCCTTACATAATGTATTGAATTTTTAAAAATGTGTCGCGTGTTTCTAACAGCCTACATGAGCTTTCATTTTTTAAAATATACAAAAAAGAAGACACTGTGGTGTTAGGAGGGAGGGAGAGAGAGAGAGAGAGAGAGGTAATAGTAGTAGCAGTAGTTTATGTTTTTTCATTCCTTTCTCTTACTTCCCCCCCCCCAATGCATACTTCCCTCTCCTCCTTACACCCATCTCCTCCCCCCTTCTCCTTCCCTACATCCCCTCAAAAATCTTGAAGTGCAAAGACATCTGTAACGAAGAATCAGAAGCGTGGTTGTTGTAGGTTCGACAGTCTTGTCCCGGCCCGGGTCTTCTCCAGGTGGTGGCCCGGCGGGTTGCGCGATGAAACGTAAACACACACTTATGTATGTTACCTTCAAGATGTGTATGGAAAGGACGAGAGGATGCTGGTGTAAGTTGGACTAAGAATGAATTTATAAAACCAGGGAATAGTGTGTCGTCTCAGGGACGTCGATGAGCAAGCAGTCTCAGGCTTCAGTAACCATGATGAGGATAGAAAAATGTTCTGAAATACGGTTGTTTCTGCAGGGTGTCCGGGTCACTGTTGTGTCCGTTGAAGTCGTTGAAAGTACTGTAGTAATGTGGCACTTGAAGTGAGGGGCCATAATCCATGGGGTGAGGGCCCTGACCCATAAGGTGAGGGAGGAAGAACAGTGATATGAGGGGAAGGGGGCCACCCCAAGGACAAAGATGAAGTGCTGTATCATCACTTCTCTCATCCCCTCACTTCATTGAAAGCGATGAAAGTTTATTGCTTGATTTATCTGATCACGTTGATTTATCCGATCAAGTCAGGACGGATAATAAACACAAAATCAGAGTCCCTCTGCAATCTTGCGTCTTCGAAGATGTCTTTGAAGTAGCCACAAGGATCCAGTTTCTGAGATATAAATTAAATCTTTTGGTATAGTTAGAAATACAATTAGTGTGTGTCGTAATTTTTGAACGATGGATCAAACTTCTATCACTCTTGAGCTAAATAATATACACTGGTTTAGCTCACAACAATTAGAGCAACGCTAATGTGCGCTTGGAGAAGATCGTTCAGAGACAGACGCACGTAAAAGCGTTGGAAAAGGAAAACGAACCCTGTATTATGAGGAAGGGTTGACTGAGGAGAGCCGCTGCAGGGAGGGCGTGTGTGGCCGCCCACGTGCTCGGGATGAATGGAAGGCGGCGCTGGTGGTGGTGGTGGTGAAGGTCAGGGCTGCTGCTGTAGGCTGCTCGATCAGCTATGTGACGCTCTACACGCCAGGCACGTCGTCTCTACGTGACCTGCCCCGCCCCGTCCGTCACCACACCACGCGCCCTCCCTTACCCGCTCCACGCCCCACATGCCTCACACATACACGCACCCCACCAGACTTCCACCAGGGGAGCACTGGATCATTTGACCGATGCCTCTTGCTGACTTACCATCTACCCCATTAAAAAAAAAGTCAACATTGCATCATATATTCATATCAGTTCCTAGTATATAACTTCCACGAGCTAGCACATTGCAAAATCGAAGCGCTCAAACGTCTTCAGAGCATACAGGCGAGGAAGACGCAACTGCAGCAGGCAGTGGCAAAGTGGTAGTCAGACCACGTCTTAGGTTGGGCCTGGGTCTGGGTCTCGCCAGCCAACACGTATCGCCCTCGTCACACATGCACGCCTCACACATGTAAATAAACAGTGCCTGGGGAGGGTCGGGTGCTGCAAGACGCTGTCTGGGGAGTAGAAACTGAACACTTCTTCCAGTTCAAGCAGTGAGGTGGGGCAGAAGGTTACTAACTTGTCTCTGGATAACCTAGTTTTATATAGATCTTGTAATTAAGTGAATTCCTGTTCCATTAATATTTTCGTGATGCTATAATGCGGTTTGACAGAGGATTCAGTATTTTTTTCTTAATCACAGTCATTAGAGTCATAGTCTGACGCAGATGCCTTTTACTTAATACTCCAGAAACTCCAACAGATTTATTTTTTTTCTCCGTTCACATTGGTGTGTTTGCCCACCATGACTTCCGCCGAACTGAATTCCTCCTATGAAATATTGAGTTGTGGATACGATGAACTTTCTGGCAGGTAGTGTAACTTACTGTGCAAGAAAGAGAACGCTCATTTTCTTATTCCTTGAAGCTTAACCAGGAGTTTCTCATTCGTTGAAGCTTAACCAGGAGTTTCTCATTCGTTGAAGCTTAACCAGGAGTTTCTCATTCGTTGAAGCTTAACCAGGAGTTTCTCATTCGTTGAAGCTTAACCAGGAGTTTCTCATTCGTTGAAGCTTAACCAGGAGTTTCTCATTCGTTGAAGCTTAACCAGGAGTTTCTCATTCGTTGAAGCTTAACCAGGAGTTTCTCATTCGTTGAAGCTTAACCAGGAGTTTCTCATTCGTTGAAGCTTAACCAGGAGTTTCTCATTCGTTGAAGCTTAACCAGGAGTTTCTCATTCGTTGAAGCTTAACCAGGAGTTTCTCATTCGTTGAAGCTTAACCAGGAGTTTCGGTAACCAACACATGCTGCTTAAGCGAAGCATTGTGATGAAAACAAATACAAAAATACGATTCATCTGGCTTTCTAACATAGACGTTAGAACATGCAAAAACTGCAACAGTAACACTACTTGCAATTTAGTGTTGATACAACTTATAACAACGCAGGAAGCTACAGGTACGTTAAAATTGACAATGCAAACTGTTAAGCGACAACCATCCATTTTTGGATTCTACACCCAAGCTCCTTTCTTATTCTCCACAAGATATTCCTCACCCACTGCTCACTGTGTACGGTACTTGATCACTGAATGACCTTTTGGTCCTCCATCGCTCTGTAAATTTTAAAACAGCCTTCGCGACTGTGTCCGTCACGTTCAATATCATGCAAGGTCTCGTTTGAGTTTCTGGGTGCAACTGAGGACACATCCGCTACCACGTGCCTGAATGGATGTTGTGTTCTCCTGGTCTCAGGTCCATGCACACATGTCAGCTTCGACGGAGGTGCATTATGGAACAGCAGCGCTTGACTTGTACGATGCTTGCATACAGCGAGACAGGTGAAGTACTGTTACAACTCCAAAGTCTACACATGGTTTACACATTAAGATGTATACTTACGTATATATATATATATTTAATTATGAGGGTTTATTTCTTACATTACTTAGGTTTAAATTGTAATTGCTTCTGCTGGTTGTGAACTGCTACCATAATGATCAATTTGCTGTCGATAAGTTTAAAAAATAAAATTTCTTAAACGTACTTGTGTGCCAGTTACCTCGAGCAGGTGAATAGACTGGTAGCCGACTACAGTCTAAGTTCTTTCTGTACTTTAAACTCCACAAGCTGTTACCCTAATTCAGCTTAGTTTCAAGCCTGGCACTTTGCAAGGTCTTTTTGGTGCACTGTTTTACAGGATGTGGCACATTTTGGGTGACTAACACACAGGTACCCATTGACTGCTAGATACAGTAGGAAGAGACGCAGAAAAAGAAGTAGCCAGAGCCCTTTGCTTGTGACCAGAAAGCCACTCGTTGTACTGTCGTTATGAGTTAACACTAGAAGCCTTTTATTGTCTTGTAGATGTAGCGATTACATAATTTAATACCAAATCAGATACGTTTTTTTAACCAGATTGTATTTTGTTGTTGCTGTCTTCATATCTTCTGCCTCAAGATATCTGATTCACTCGTTTACTATTACTCATTTCAACGATTAACAGTAACATCATAGTAAAATACGAACCATCATGTTGTTAGTGCCTCTTACTGTTAAGCAGCATCGTACACCACAAACATGATAGGTAAGTATGTAAGTTCATTTTATACAGGCACGCATAAATACAATTATACACAAATTATCATACATAAGTAACATATGTGTAACTTACCTAGAATAACCCAAGTAAGTTTGACAAGTGACATTTCTACTGGGGTCTTGGTGAACTTCAAGAAGCTCTTGGCTTCAGCAACTTTAAACTACAGAATACCCGAACTTGAGTCAAAGGTTATAAGCTTGCTACAGAATACCCTTAATGACGTTACAGTTAATACCTTAGCACTTAACACTGCTCAGATACCTTTTTCATTAGAATCATTCCAGCAGGAGTGGAGTTCAAGGAAAATACTCGCATTCCAGGACAACCTTTCAGTGAGACTTCGCTTTATGTGGAACTTCATCCAGTCATGATAGTGTTCTGACAGAGGGAAACGTGTCCCAGTAAAAACTTGTTCTGGAACGTTTGTTTCTCTTCCTAAATACTGGCGGCGGAACGGCAGTCGGATCCAGGAATGAACTTCCTTACACGAAACACGACTTTCAGCAGAACTAGAAAAATAGGAGTTAGAGAGGGTTAACAAGTAGAGAAGACAAAGTTCCATGAGATAGAAAACGAGATGTGAAGACTTAACGCAAAATTAAATAGGATTAGATGAAGGAAGCTGAAGATGGAGGGAGGCTGAAGAGGGAGTAGGAGGAAGGCAAGAATTAATACATACCGGAATTTGTGGGGGAGGATTTGGCTGTGTGAAAGAAGATAGATTACATATCCGAACAGATAAAACTTGCGATTTTGGCTTAAATAGCAACGCTCTTCTTGCCGAACAAGGCAAGTGAAAATTTGTGTATGCAATAATTTTGCAAAAATCATTCTGAACCTAAAGAAAAATATTTCATTGTGTTTGTTTATTATTAAATTATTGTAAACTTGTATAAATATATTTAGTTGGATTAGGCTAAATTAAATTGCGCTTGTTATAATAAAGTTAGGTAAGTTTCCTAAGGTTCTCTTGGTACAAAATCATTTAATTTTATATTAACATAAATGGAAAAAATATATCTTTAAGTGCATAAGAGAAATTTTAGAAAGGACTTAATTTTAAATGAGCTCTTGCTAATTTACCTATTCGGCATGACAATATATATATATATATATATATATATATATATATATATATATATATATATATATATATATATATATATATATATATATATATATATATATGTGAATGATATCTTCTACACAGAGTAAACAGTTTTAATTACTTCAATTTCTGTGTTCAAGTTGCTGGAAAAATGTTTGTGTGCATCGTTGGATAACAGTGGGTGCAATTGCCTTAAAGTTCACATTATTGCTTAAATTGCGTTGTGCTTACTTCATATTGGCTGCTGATTCCTTGTCATTTTTTAAGAAAGTAATCGCGGATTATATTCTCACGCTATAATAATAATAATAATTGCGTCCAGGTGCTGGTTTTTGCTGTGTTAGGACCTTCAAATAGGAACAGGTGTTGGGAGCCCCACATGGGCGGTGTTGGGGCCCTCAGACGTTGGGCCCTGACATGAAAGCAGGTGTTGGGGGTTCCTCACGTGGGGTAAGTGTTTGAGTCTACATATGAGAGCAGGTGTTACGTGTGCCCAGGTGGGAGCAAGTGTTCGAGGTTCCACATAGGAGAGGGTTAGGGGCCCTGAGGAGGACGCAAGTGTTAAGGGCCCGTGGGCGCAGGAGGATGTTGAGAACACAGTTTTTCACCGGCATATAGTGGCCAATCCTTCGACTTATACATTTGTTGACAGTATTAACCCGGGTCATTCACAAGCAAGGACACTCAAATTCCTTCTGGTATCCTCAAGGAGCCGTTCAGTATAGCCGTGTCTATGGGGAAACTGGGGAGACTTTAGCTGAAGGTCGTTCCGGGGGTCAACGCCCCCGCGGCCCGGTCCTCGACCAGGACCAGGGCTTTAAAGTGCCATGCATCGGATAAATGTAAAAATTACGAATATCCACCAAGGAAGAACTTAAAAGTCTTCGACGCTGAAGTTAAAATACGGAATATACACAAAATACGGAATATACACAAACGGAAGAAAAAGAGAGAACTCAAAACTCCAGCATCTCAAGTTACCAATTGATGCTGGGGACTAGACAAACGAGCGGCGGTGTTTGCAGGAGAGGGTCCTACATGCAGCTGGCTGTATAGCGGAGCGGGACTGCTATCGGCTACGGGAATTCCATTCTTACTGCTTGCTGTGGAGTGTCATTGTTTCCAGACGCACCATCGAGTTTTTTCCCTTGGCAAAGCTTGACTACCTTCAACGCTGTCAAGGATTCGTGGTTAAAAAAATAATTTTATTTGGATTTACTCACATTAATTAATGGCGGGCTTGACTTAATGGGTAAATATACACGAGATGGTCCGGCGTAAAAATTATATCATGTGTGGTGTACAGAGAAAGAAATATTAATACATTAATTAGATAAGTGATGCACAGTGGAAAGGGATTTGGTTTTTCTGGCAATGGCGACCACATCTCATTTGAGCGGATGCCAAGATGCTCCTTCGTGATAATGGCTAATTTCTCCAGTGTCCTAATCCCAGGCTTTTGGCCTCCACCTGTTAGGGCCGATTAAATCCCTGTTGGGACGAGGAGTCGGTATTTGCTTGTTTACCGTTTGCGTAAGAAGGGGGAAGGGGGTACATTTGAATAAATTATTCCGGGCTTATTTGCTGCTTGCGAGTCAAAACTCTTCAGCTGTCTTTGTGGGAGCGAAAGAATGATGTAGGTGGATTGTGGGGTGGGTAATCTTTTGTGCTACTAGACGAATAGGAATTTTCATATGAATAGTAACTGGAGCCGCTGTATTGTAGTTTAGTACTAGCATCACCACCATAGACACCCATCAATCTATTTCTTAGCCGTACCAGATGTAGAAAACATCTTAAACTCATTATCATATTGGCTGCATTCCAGTCGTCGGCTCTGTTGCCAAAACTGGACTGTCGCACGGCTTTAAAGTTGAAGATTCAAACTTTCCTGCTCGTGCTCTTGTGCAGTTTATGGCTTCCTCCTTATCCTGCTGATCATTTGCTTTTAAAAGAGTTATCTCGACACCTCCCAGTGCGAGGGCTAAGCGTAGGTGAGCATCATGTGTTTGTTTATATCACTCAAAGACTGGTTGCATCTGCATATCAGGTGCTGTATCGAACTCTCACTGGCTGAGGATCTCGCCAACCATATCTGTCCCTGCTCACAGCTTGTCAGCTTTTTTTTAAGTTGATATGCTGAGGCCACATTCCTGTAGCCCTCTTAAGACATGTTCTGGCAGTGCATCAAAACCTCATTTTATTGATAGTAGAGCTTTCCTACCTCCACAACTTGTCGAATTTTTTTAAGCTAGTTGAGGCCACATTCCTGCAACCCACTTAAGGCTCGTTTTGGCAGGGCATCAAAACCTCTATTGATGTAAGAGCTCGCCTACCTCCTGGCTTGCAGTCGGCTAGGACCCGTTCTAGGCGCAGACAGGTCCGTCAGCATGCAAGAGGGACGCTGGGAGCTGCAAGTCATTGCAACTTGCTGCTGTTGATGTCAGTGTGACGTCACTTGGGCGGTCATTGTGATTCGCGGAGCGTTGCACCAATAGTGGTCACGTCCTGGGGCGCGCGTGAGGCCTCACCACGCGTCTGATAGCCGTCTGCTGCTGCTGCTTCTGGCACTATATTGGCAACCTATCTTCCAAAGAGAACGTGTGTTTACACGCTAAAATCCATGGCGAAGGCATCGATGTGATCGCCACAACGATCGCTGTGTGGGTAACTAAACTTCTTCGATGGTTTTACCCAGCCTCTGCTGCACCAAAAGAATATAATTCTTGGCTATTATTATTATTATTATTATTATTATTATTATTGGGGGTGGGGATTACGTTATTAGAATTAGTTATTTATGTTAATTTATAATGGTGAACGCAGAGAAATTGGCCAAGATCCACACAGTAGAAAATTTATGTTGTAGATATATTCTGAGATTTTTAATGTTGGTGATGACTCTGGTGTTGGTGGTGATGCTACTGTTTGTGGCGATAATGCTACTGTTGGTGTTGGTGGTGATGCTATTTTGGTGGTTGGTGATGCTATTTTGGTGGTTGGTGATGCTACTATTAATGGTGATTACTGCTGGTGGAGATTATTGACGCTACTCAGGAAGTGCAACAGTTGATTCTGCAGTTGCTGATACTGTTAGAAATGATTCTGCTGGCCTTCAGCAGTGTGCGCTTCGCCACCCTTTGCTCGTGGCACCGGTGATTGTTTTTGATGGCATCTGTGGAACTGTTTGCGCTGTTGGCATCTGTTGTTGGCTTGAGGGTTGTTGCCGCTGCAAACACTTACGGGAATGATAAAGTTGTCAGCACTTCTCTCTAATTATGATTCCATACAGTTGATGCTGGTTCTCCAGTTCTCGTGGTTCTCTTCGACTGATGTTGATGTTACTCGACTTCCAAATGTGTCTTTTCCACCTGAGAAAGAAAAAATAGATGTTTTAAAATATAAAAAAAGTCACAATAAAAGTCACAAGAGAGAAAAAAGGAGCAGCAGAAGCAGCAATAACAAAAAATTTTCCATTCCGCGGGAGTGGTTAAGAAACAAGTGGAAACATGAACAATAATATCAGAGAAGAGTGGCTGCATGGAGCAGAGGTAAGATGAAAATGAAGATGAGCCGTAACAAACAACGGGATATGGAAAGGTTCAAAGGTATTGAAAATGGGGGAGAAAGGGGTGTAGTAGTACTGGAAAAGGGGTGGTCACGTACGAGGCCTGCGTGACTTGGTCTCCATGGCCGCTACGAAGGAGGATAACAGAGGGCGCTGACGTGATGCCATCTCCAAACTGACGGCGTTCCATCTTTTTATAGCGAGTTTTAACATTGCTGTCGAGTTGTGGAGAGGAGGCTGCGAGGTTGTGACCAGAGGGATGGCGCTTGACGCTGTGGTTTTTAAGGAAAAATCACCTGTTATATTCTAGTGGTTCTGGGGACTATCTTCCTTGTGGTTCTGTCTCATCCCGGGCCTCCTAGGACGGAAATTAAATATTGCTAAATTAAGAACAATTAAGAAGCACTTTAGAGAGTAAAGGCATGTATATACCAAATATAAGCAGAAGTTTGTAAAGTTAACTTGTCGTTTTACGTGTTCATGAGACAGAAAGCAAAGATCAGTAATCCTGCCAAAATTAAAAAAAAATCAAGTATTCCATTTCACTCTTATTTGACGGGAGGGAGGGTAGTACCTCCCTGCATGGTTGCTGTTTACCAGCCTACCACATATTACTATCTGACGCTGATGTTTGCCATATGACGAGCCAGATTCAGTGATGTCGTTGCCCCTAGGATGGAGGTGTGGCTAGAAACAACCACTGTTCTGCCTTGATCTGCATGGTAATGTCTGGTATTACTAGAGCTAATTCTCTAGAGGTCAGACGCTGCCTAAAGAATGGGCGAGGGGTAATTTCAATTCCTTGAATCAAGAGCCCTTCGCCGACATCTAGGCACCCTTCCTTAAAAAGAGTGGTGTCTACTAACAAATGCGAATGTGGTAGCTATTGGTCCTGGGTCAACCAATAGCAGAACGAACACTGAGTTTGTGTTCGGACTCTGGGGGACTGAGTGACTACGGGGGGTCTCAGCGCCTGGCCAGTTTTTGTTGTATTGTTGGCCGCTAATGCCTCATATTTTGGGCACGTTTGCTGGCGTGTAGGAATGGAGGCCAAATATTACGACTTTTCTCCCAAGCTCCCCCGTGCTTGGGAATGTATATGAGACAGCCAGACTTGTTTGCCTGAGTATCATGCTGTTCCAGTGCATTAACGAAAATATTCCATCATGGCAAACAGCCTTACTGTTCAAGGCTGGCTTAAATACCTTTACAGGGATTAGAAAGGAAGTTTTGGGATTCGAAGAGAATGATTTATTTGTGAACACACATCTACAGAGGAAAGTGATGAACGTGTGAACACAAGAAAAACGTTCAAGTATTTCCTGAAGTGGATTCAAGAAAAATCGCAGTGTATATAAACTGAGACATACGGCTCTCGGTGTAATGTATATCTGCCAGAGCAAGTTGCAAACTTACCCAAGAAATCACATCATCCCATCCTGACAATACCTTATTAGTTATCTAGTGCGTCTGTTTCTAAACTTTGTATGCAGTTACACGTTCCTTAGTTTCGTTTGAGTAATTTTAAATTAGGTTACGCTACTTAACGTTAATTAACCTAAGTGTTCGTAATTAAAATATTTAGTAAGTAATCTTTAATAATAAATACAAATATAGAATGGTTAACAGCGAGAAAGTAAACACACACACCACGCCCTGGCGTGGCCAGATTCATTGGTAACTTAGCGCTCGTTGGTATGATTGGGACGAGCTGTTAAGAGGGTCGTAAGGCTCAAGGTCGCGGCAGGGCTACACGCACATGGTCCGTCTCATCAGAAATTCAGGGTTGGCTCTGCTCTGGAAAACTTGGCCATGACCTTCAGAGTCATTCTGAGCGGTCGTGTGACCTCTCTGCTAATCTGGTTGCCTGCCTCTGTATTCTGGGACACAGCGAAAGTCTTCACAAAGATTTATTCCTTGCATATTGTTTCAGAAATGTTTTCCAAATGAATATGGGATATTCACGCTGAAGGTTCTGATGTTGTGCACTAGATTCGAGGTATTTATATTGACTTTTTTTCTTATTTTTTGCTGATTTTGCTGAGATATAATAATAAAAAAATGCAAATTCATGTTGTCCTTTCACTTGTGCATCTGCTGAAGAGGATCCCAGAAGGGAGTCGAAATACGTAGATTAATCAGTCACTTGAGCATGACCCTTATCGGTGTAGCGCTTTATTTGATTATAATAATCAGTTTCTTGAGTTTTTCAACATGTCGAATTATTAATGAGCATCGACAAGAGTTCACTACAACTCTAGTTATTTATAAAAATGTAATTTTCAGCACCAGCTTTTTATTCTATGAAATTAATTTTCATTGCCAGATATTTTTAATGTAACATAAGAAGGAAGGAAAGGTGTAACGGATCGGTGTTAACATTGTGCGGCTGTTACCGCCAGTTGTAGGAAGTAAACAAACCTGGTTTGGAGGAAGTTGTAGTGATGGCGTGTAAGACCCGTGACGGGCAAGGGTAACCAGTGGAAGGACTTCATTAAGATGCGAGGACGCTTCTCACCTTCGAGTGTGCACGTAAAGGCCACGACGAGAGGACGTGACCCGGCCCGACCTCCATCCATAGGACCCCCTCACCCTGCTTCATACCCCTCGCTGTCTAGCCCCTCCCCATGGCTCTACCAACCACAGCACACCCCGCAGTCACCACCTGCCCTCATTACTGCCCAGGAGGAGTGCCGCACGCCCCTCTCGCTCGTCTAGCCAGGGTCCGGAACAGAGGAACGTGCACGATGCTTACACACTGATTTTGTTTACTACCGCTGGAAATAAGTATCAAAAACGTGTGTTTAATATAAAAAGTCAGGAAGTTTTTATTTTTGCTACCGTATTATTTTTTATTTTTTACGAATTATAAGTGTATTAAGATCTGGTTAATGACGCAAACAAACCCAGTGGGAGACCAGAGAGAACGGTGCTCTCATCGGAAAAAGTTCTAGTATATATTACGTTGAAAGTAGAATACTTCAGATAGCAACACGTAGAGTCTAAAGGGGATTGGAAGTTTGACTCGAGACAGTATACCATAATTTCTAATGTTGAGTGAGGATAGTTAGGTCCTGAAGCACTACAAAACAATGATCCTATCCACCCTGTCTTGCACTTGTAATGTATCTCCTGATACACTCTTCCTGTGTGTGTGTGTACTCACCTAGTTGACTCACCTAGTTGAGGTTACAGGGGTCGATTCATAGCTCCTGGCCCCGCCTCTTCACTGGTCGCTGCTAGGTCACGCTCCCTAAACCGTGAACTTTATCATACCTCTGCTTAAAGCTATGTATGGGTCCTGCCTCCACTACATCGTGTGTGTGTGTGTGTGTGAGCGCTTGCTTCCTTTGTATGTGCGCGAATGACTGTGAAATAATCTCAGCTACTACATAAGTGCTGCACTACGATGTGAGCTGCGACACAAGGAGCAACAGTAGCCAGCTCTTCACATTAGAGAGCACTTGGCTCCATATTACCATGTAACACACCGTTACCTTGTATTTGCTGGGTAACAAATGGGATAATGTGGCATGATGACGCCCCTTCCGCTGCCAGGGATGCCATCAAGTCCAGGCATCATTGGTCATGATGACTGTTCAATTCGCGCCAGTGTGGCTGATGTTTTTCCTCGTTAGTAACTGTCTATAGTTGAAATTACTACCTGGGGGGAAGATGGAATGACTTTGACAAGGATTTGGGTACACTTACACTCGTCAGAGGTCTCTGACCTCTACATCACAATCTAATAGATGATGGTAGCTTTTGAGTACACACATCGTCTCATTCCAACGACCAGCCCTACAATGGGAGTATTTGGGTTCAGAGACAAGAGACAGAGGTTTTCTTCCAACGACCAATCCTACATAATCAGGGCAATATTTGGATATTCTGACGACAAACGTGTCTTTGTCCAGCGACCAGCCCTACCACACAGTGGGAAGCACAGAACACAAACAAAATGTCTATTTCGTCCAACGACCACAAATAATAATCTCTTACTTAATGGCTTTCGAAGTCCAAAGCCGCCCTGTATCGTAGTAACTCTGGCACGACTTCCTCTCTGGAAGCCACTTGTGGAACACTGAAGCAGCATCCACATATTTGGTGGTGTTGTTTTTGCAGCCTGGCACTAGTGTTGTGAATACATAAGAGGAAAATGCGTCATAAGTAGTTGGTGTGTGAGTGAGGTGAATGTACAATTTTTGTTTATGGCGTGGACCTGCCTCACTGTGGTTGGGAGAACATCGCCATTGCAACCCATCCTTAAATTACAGTGTTTACTTTCTTACGCATTCCAGTACATCAATCTCTGAACGATTTGAACCGCCTATAAAATGAAATAGTATTTAAATCAGGTAAGGTTATTTTACGTAATAATTAATACACACAATCTCTCTCTCTCTCTATCTCTCTCTCTACTTCTTCATCTTCATATATATATATATATATATATATATATATATATATTATATATATATATTATATATATATATATTATAACAGCATACATAGTAGACAATAAGTACATAAACAGGAGACTCAAGTCTGACAGCAGCATAAACACTGCAGCAACCAGAGGTCTGGTCTGGGACCGGACAGCGGGTGTAGTGACCCCCGGAAGCGACTCCAGGTAAGAACAATGTGAGGCTCGGTGTTCAGTGAGTGCCAGGATTGCCAGCTAACTACCCTGGTGAGAGCCAAAATGAATGAATGACAATCGGATAGGTGAATGGGAATGTGTCATTGGGGACAGAAACAAGTGAAAAATCACAGGGTGTATACACAGAGATATAGTGAAATGATCTATCAGGGTCTCGGAGGTGATCCCCACCTGGTATTTACTTGTGCCAGGAAGGAGAGTTTGGTAGCTGCTCTGACAGAATCATACAGACATTTTATCCTTACTGAGAGTTTTGCTTAAGTCATTATTTTTGTGATTAACGTACAGATGGCGTGCAACCTTACTGATCCACGTCCCGTCAGTAGACGTTCAAACTAATAAAGTAAGAGAAAATCCAAAATAACATTTGAAAAAAGAGTACCAATATGAGAGAGAGAGAGAGAGAGAGAGAGAGAGAGAGAGAGAGAGAGAGAGTACCCCGTAACTGTGATCTTCATCTGGGAACTATGTTGAAGAAAAACACAGTTGTGACAACGTTTCGCTTAAGTAGAGCTTGATCAAGTCGAAATAACCTGATAAAGCTTTACTTAGAGCGATACGTTGTCACAATAATGGCTCGTTATGCCCCTTCCTCTTCATTACCGTCACCAGTACGCCATTGTATCCAGGTAGCACCCATTCAGTCATCAGCCCCAGCTGACGGTCCTCAACTGTACAGCCATCAGGGCAGCTTATCAGATAAACACCTTTTCACGAAGAGAGCTATAAAGCTGTCAGCAGTAACGACACATGCTTTATTTCTTTGCCCTTACAACACCTGTGTATCAGCAGCATGTGTGGATGAGAACCTTTCTCTCCCCCCCCCAACACACACACACACACACACACACACACACACACACACACACACACACACACACACACACACACACACACACATCTCTCGCTCACGGATGTTCGTGGGATAAAAAAAGTTTGCCTCACTGATAAACGCTAAAACGAAGTTCATTTGTAAGAAGATCTGTGACTCATACGGGTTTAGCCTTTTCTGGTGAACGTAATAACAATAATGGAAAGGAGAATTTTGTTGCGTTAAACAGGCATATATAACTGTGCGGTACTCCTGGAGTAAGTGTCGGTATATGAACTGAGGTGGGAGAGGCTACACGGTACTGGGAAACCAACTGTGATAGGAGCACGGTACTCGATATCTAGTATTAACAGCAAGGTACTCGCTAACTATTTGTTATAACTGCTCGGTACCAGGGAACTAGACGTAATAACTGCTTAGTAAATAAAAGGCACAATACCGTGACTGAAACGATTCACAAATAACCCGCACAGAGAAGAGAGGTGCTTACGACGACGTTTTGGTCCGACTTGGACCATTTACAGTCACACAGTGTGACTTTGTAAATGGTCCAAGTAGGACCGAAACGTCGTCGTAAGCCCCTCTCTGCTATGTGCGGGTTGTGTAACAGCTTAGTATTTGGGTACTACGTATAACTACACACTGCTTTTGAACTAGGTATGATAACTTCACAATACTCGGGAACTAGGTGTGATAACTGCACGGTACCGGAGTGTTATCTTCACCTGGGGGAACAAGCAAAAGGAAACATATGTCCCGTTGCTCGGTTAGCAAAGCACTCAACTTACATACTGAGTATCCGTGGTTCAATAACCGGCATGGGTGGAAATGTTGAGCACGTTTCCTTGCACCTTCTGCCCATCTTCACCTAGCAGTAAGTAGGTACCTGGGTGTTAATCGGCTTTTGTGGGTCGCATCCTGGAAGGTGGTAGCATATGTTAGATAGGGCTGAGATGAGCTGAGGTAAGATAACAGCTCCTAGCTTGTAAAATTGATTTGTGTAAACAAAAGGTCTGACGTGGGACGTACGTTGAAAAGCGTGTAGCTAACACGAACAGCCTGACTGACCTGACCATCAAGCAGGCCTACATGAGACTGGGGCAGCAGGGCTATAGTCCAGTTGCCAACTTCAGGAAGTCATCGGTTAAGCAACTGATGGAATGGACCCGCCAGATGAGTTGCAGCATTACTTTAGATACCCAGAGGATGCTGTTACCAAGCAAACTCCTCAACCCTTCTCTTTCTCATCCTCTTCCTCCTCCTCCTCAACCTTCTGCTATGCTATCCTAACTGCAACTGTCGATATAGAAGATAGCCTTAACATAAACCATATTACTTTTAATCCTCTTAAAATTTCCTCTCTCATTTCCTCCTCCTCTTCCATCTTATTTTTTTTCTTGTTCTTATTTCTCTTCCCCATCGTCTTCTACATAGCTGGCTCATCATGTGTCTCATAGGATCGGGAGTTGTGTCCCTAAACGAGAAGTGGGCCATTAACCTTTGGATGGTGTATCATTTATGAGGCGATTATCATAGAAGGCGCGAGTGTAGGGTGAGAGCAGCAGTCATTGGGATTTTACACAGCGTCTAGATTGGGATTTCCGTATATTAATAAACACCAGGCACCATCTTTCCGAGGAAGCTAGTGGAGAGAGTTATTTTGTCAGTCATGTAGTAGTGTGGGTTGTTTAGAAGGGGCAGAAGAGTGAGTAAGAGTGAGAGACGAAGGGAGAGAGGTACACGGATTCGTCCACTTATACGAGGACAAAAAAAAGGGAAGCCGAAGGATGATATGTAAAACTAACACCGTAGCAAACTTTTGTCTCAGTGACTTGACGAGCCACATAGATACGTCCTTGATGTGTAGACCTTACAGTTGAAAAACAAATTTATGCAAAAATGCCACGGTCACTCAGTTTTCTGTAGATTCAAAATAAGTTGTATACACCTTTCTCATAGCTACCTGTTTACAGGTGTTCCTGCTCCTCTCTCTGCTACTTACTGGTACACATGATAACAGTGCCAACACCTTCGATCTTTTCCCTCGGGAATGATTTCTGTGGGAACTTTTAAGAAACTTTAGTGGAATCCTTTGAGGCCAATAACTTAATGTTATTTTTTTAATAACGCTATTTATTTAAACTTAATGTAATAATATTTTAACGTGTTTTTTTATTATACATTTGTCTTACTAAGTAGTTCTGGATGATCTTATGAAGTTGCTTGGTTGATCTTACAACTTCGTTGGTGAAGATCGTTGATACGACCCGCTAAGATCTTACGATCTTTCACCACAATACGGCTGCTTCCTAGTGTGCAAATTACCTTCAAAATTAGTTGATGGATATTTTTCAGTTTATTTTTAACGCTCTAACAGGCAGTAAATTGATTTTGAGTTTCTTTTCCATTCGATAAAATCTGTAGCTAAGAGACTTGGCTTCTGAAAAAGCTTGCACACTATGGAAGATCAGTATTTAAGTACTTTTAGCTTTAACAGTTGTATCATACCTATTAAGTTAAGGATGGTTCGTCTGCTACATCCTTCATCATTGTCGTTACTTCCCTTGCTGAAGTCTGATTAAAATCTTACACGTTTTTCCTTCTTATTTCAGGTAAGAGAGAGAGAGATGAACACAAGTCTTCTCCAGGCAGCCACGTCCCTCAAGCGTCAAGGCCTAAGAAAGATTTCTGTGTGTTCAAAGATTTCAAGCATAAACGGAATGGATCCTTATCAGGTATTGAGAGAGAGAGAGAGAGAGAGAGAGAGAGAGAGAGAGAGAGAGAGATACGAGTGAGTTTTGATATATTGTTCTTTTGTCGTAATATGTTAAAACGTCTTTGCCAAAGGACAATGGCTGGCCGTATAATAGCAAGATAAATTTAAAATATCTGTCTGTACTTGGAGAATGAAAAATCGCTATGTTCACCTCACATTCAAGCGTATTTTAATGAGCAGCTATTTTTGTGAAGAAAACGATGGATATCCCTTTCTTTTCTGTGATTCTTGGTAAGGGTCGTGTTGATAAGGGAGGACATTGTTTTGATTTGTCGTCGACATTAAGCATAAACGTCAGTTGTTCAGTTAGATAGTTTGATCATATCGTTGGTCAAAACCTCAATTATTTTTATACGAAGAGATGTGCAAGAATGGCAACTAAATCTTCATATTGACAAAGCTCCTGGAGAGCGAAACGTTGCCACAATAAACGTCACAAAAGTTGCTCCTTCTACTTAACATATTGTCGGTAATTCTACCAACGTTAATACACGTCGGATGCTAGATCTTATGATCTCAGATATAAGTACGTGGTAATGGAGAGGCATGGAGGCCTTAATGTTGTTTTTATGAAAAAAAATTCACTTGGTGAGGTGGGGAAGTGTGTGTGGAGGCGTCAGGGCGGCGGTTCCAGCAGTGTGACGGCCTTTTGACGAGGTATCTTGTTTATATAATCGCTTGCCTACTTTCACTTGTTTCTCTCTCCTTCCCTCACATTTTTCTCTCTCCCTCTCTTTCAATTCTGTTTTGTACCCCTCTTTTCTTCCCTTCTTTTTTTCCTGTCCTCGTACGGGTAGAAACATTAAGACGTGTTTCCTTAAGACACCTGCTCTCCATGTTCACCTGTCGGTAAAATAGGTACCTGGGTATTAGTTGCCTGGTGTGGTTCGCATCCTGGGGACAAAATTGACCTAATTTGCCTGAAATGCTCTGCCTAACAACGGCTTTCTATACAGAAGTATATCATTGATGTCAGATAGGCCTGTATACTTTGTACATATACTTGTAGAAATAAAGATTGTTATTATTATTATTATTATTATTATTATTATTATTATTATTATTATTATTATTATTATTATTATTCCAACTTTCCTTTTCGCCCTTCAGTTTTTCTCTCCCACGCAGTCTGTAGTAATAACCTTTTTTTCTTTATCAAGGGTCGTTTCACAGCTCCTGACCCCGCCTCTTCACTTATATATATTTCTGAAATACACACCTGTGCTTCAAACTATGTACGGTGTTTGCCTCCACCATCCCTTTGGCTAGTTCTTTACGCTCACAACTTTCAGAGAGAGAAAAGTTCCTTCCTGACATCCCTGTCAGATCGATCTGCGTGTCCTGCCTCCACCTCCACCTCCAGTATCCATTCTGTCTAATCCGCTGATTATTCTATAAGTTTGGGTCATATCAACTAGGTCCTCCTGAATTCTAATGGTTGTTAGGTTGAGTTTCTGAGGCGTCTCTGCAGGTTCATTCCCCACGGATCTGGTTTCCACCTGTAGCAAACAGCTGGATCCCTTCCAGTTTCGTCTGTGTTTGATCGGTTGCGGGACTCCACGCTGTTGTTTGTGTCGTAATGACCCCGACTGACTTTGGTGGAAAATTAAAGCATTATCGTTAAATTCACCCCATCGCTTTTGAAGAGCAAGTTCTTGAAAGAGAGAGAGGAAAAAAAAAGAACAGATTTTACCACTGTTACGACGTCAACAAGAGTGGAGACTCCACAGCAATCACTGGGATGACTTAGCAGATGCTTACCTGGTTCTTATTTATTTCAAGCTGTGAATGCATGCATCTTACATTTTCTAAAGCATAATGTCTTGACCCGGGCATAATCCATCAAGGGTCTTGCGATACGTTTGTGAAATTGTTATTATTATATATATATATATATATATATATATATATATATATATATATATATATATATATATATATATATATATATATATATATATATATGTCGTGCCGAATAGGCAGAACTTGGCTTAAATAGCAACGCTCATCTTGCCATATAGGGCAAGTGAAAATTTGTGTATGCAATAATTTCGCCAAAATCATTCTGAACCTAACGAAAAAATATATTTCATTGTGTTTGTTTAGTATTAAATTATTGTAAACAAATCTAAAATATATTTAGTTGGGTTAGGCTATAAATAAATTGCGCTTGTTATAATAAGGTTAGGTAAGTTTTCTAAGTTTCTTTTGGTACAAAATTATAAATTTTTACATTAACATTAATGAAAAAAATATATCTTTAAACGTATAAGAGAAAATTTTAGAAAGGACTTAATTTTAAATGAGTTCTTGCTAATTGACCAGTTTCACATATTCGGCACGACATATATATATATAATAATTATATATATATATAATATATATATATATATATATATATATATATATATATATATATATATATATATATATATATATATATTATATATATATATATTGTTGATTTATTTATGTGTTTGTTAAAACATAATAATAAGTGATTACAAATTATGCAAGGATCACCACAGTGAATTTTAAATAGGCTTAAGTGCCTTAGTGTGATCAACTACGCACATCTCCAAAAGCTGGTGACGATGTGTGCTTGATCACGCGATTTAATTTTAATTTTACATCTAAATGCGATGAGTGTTGCATATCTTAGTGACTTGTTAAGGTGATGAGCCAGGTGAGAGCAACTCTTCCTGTTACACTGGGGCCAAGATTTATGTCTGACGTTTGTGCATGCAGTAAATAATCCCTTAATACTCATTGGTGGTGATGAAATACTTTGATTTTAGGAATTAGTTATCCTAACTGGGAGGATAATGTCTAGCAGCTGTGAGATACTTTCAAATTGTTTAATTCGTTGTTGCAGCTGGGGGATACCTCCAAGTTGTTTAATTTGTTGTAGCAGCTGGGGGATACCTCCAAGTTGTTTATTTCGTTGTAGCAGCTGGGGGATACCCTACAGTTGCTTAATTTGTTGGAAACTATACGCTCGTTATGTACAATGTGAGGAGAGGCATGGAGCCTATTATTACTATTGTTATTATTGTTATATTGTATTTTTGGGGAAACTCTAAATCATGGGGGGTATTACAGGACCTTGGCAAAGGGTGGCAATGAGGTTTGATTCGAAGTAAGAGTGGCAATAATTTCTTGGATCCAGAGCTCTTCACCTGGTGGAGGTCCAGGACCAGTTGGTCTTGACACTCCTACAGCTACCCTGTTGGTCTCGGACTCCTGCAGCTAGATCTGACAACCCTGCAGCTATCCTGTGGGTCTCTGACTTCGGCAGTTGGTTCTGACACCCCTGCAACTACCCTATGGGTCTCGGACTCAGGCAGATGGTTCTGACAACCCTGCAGCTACCCTGTGGATCTCGAACTCCGGCATTTGGTCCTGACAGCCCTACCCTCGGGGCATTATCCCATTACGTTACAATGGCGATTAATCTCGGCGGCGGAATATATTGTAGATTTGCTGCCTGAGATTTATTGTCTATTTATATGATTGAAAATTGTTGTTTGTCTTGGTGGGACAAACATCGCTCAGAGAATGACTTGACAAATGCTTTAATACCGACTCGCTCTTATCAGAATAACTATGATTTGTGTGTTGATGGGGGTACTTGCCTATTACTGCTTTCAGTATCAACGGTGTTAGTGAGACACAATTTGTTGAAAAGACGCCTCGCTTACCATGGGTTTTATCACCTCTCACGTAAGAGGATTGATAAGAAAAGTCTCTGGAGGGCAGAACGTCTTTTTAAGTATAATTCCATATAACGTATACTGTGTCTTATTACCATACCTGTAGGTATATAATGGCACTGATATACAGGTATTATCATATAAGCAGTCACAGAAGATGAAGGGGTTCTTAAAACGCCTCGTAAAATGTATGCGTTACCGTAGTGAGACTGTCAGCCTTCTTACCACAACACTTACCCATGATATATAGATGAAAGCAGACTGTTAATTTGCCTCCATTGTCCAGGTGTTATTATCGACACTGACTAAACATGGGCTTCTTTTTCTTCATCTTGTTGTGTTGAACCTCCCTGAATCTCTTTCTCTCTCTCTCCCTCTCTCTTTCTCTCTCTCTTTCTCTCTCTCTTTCTCACTCTCTGGCTCTGTGATCTATTTTTTTCTATTCCTCTTGGCATGCACTTTTTAGTATGTAGATATTCTCTGCTTTGTAGACTTCTCTGAATAAGGCACTTCTGTGCCGAAGGGCCTCATTTGATTTCCTGATATTTAATGGTGTGTGTGTGTGTGTGTGTGTGTGTGTGTGTGTGTGTGTGTGTGTGTGTGTGTGCGCGCGCGATCGTGCACTCAGGAGTACCGGACAGGGATCAACTCAGAAAGCTGTTAGTCACCCCCAGTCAAGGCTGTTAAATACAATACTTTACCAGATTCCTGCCCCCTGGGCGTAATACAATGTAACCTTAATTGGGTACCAGCACACCTCCGGAATGTAGCCCCTGTGTACCATAAATCAGGAGGGGTAAGTGGCTTTTTTGAGTTTGTTGGGATGCTAGATATATAATGTGATATAATCTTATCTTTGCGGGAGTGGACTGGTAAGTCAGCTGGTGACATGGTGTCTGCTGAGCGGGTCATCACATGACTTAAGAAACGCACCAGGAGAACATTTCCCTGGCGAATAAATTACACTCCCCTTCCTTACCATCCTTCTCTCTAGGACAAGGGATTTCCACCATCACTACCATCATTCACCACTACTACAATCATCCACCTGTCCCTCATCATCCTCCCACTAGGAAACTGATTTACTTATACATGGGTTACCTTATAAATACTACGGTGGGTTATTTATACCCATTTAATTACCCATAAACAACCGCTAACTTAAGTTAACCAAAATCGGTGGTGGTTACCCACAGTCACTGTTGGTTACCTGTTGCGCAAAATCTCAGGTTACACAAAATCTCCTGAGGTTGCTCAAAATTACCGCCTTTTACCTGCTGCTACTGCCATTACAAGATGCCGCTTTAAGGAAAACATTGGAACATGCTCTCCTTAAACTTAGCGAGGTGTCTACGAATGATCCCTTTCCATGAGTTTCAAATCTTAAGGTCAATACTTGAAGACACGCAGAATATGGATGATAATGCTTCGTATCCACATTTAATTCAGAATCTTTAATTTCACACGCGACTGAGGGAGGATGACTGACCTTTTGCCAGCCAGCGTGTTAGTCCCAAGCCAGTCAACGAGCAAGCCACAAGCAGCGAGCAAGCCACAAGCAGTAAGCCACAGGCCACAAACCAGCTACAAAACACCGAGCCAGTCAGCCACAAGTAAGCTGAAGAGAGGAAGAAGCAGTGGAAGATCACATGGTACACCAGGACGAATCAAGACGACGGGGAAATTGTGGCTAGAGAGGGAGGATAGGAAGGATGGAGGGAGGGTAAGAAGAAGGGTAGGAAGGATGGAGGGAGGGAGGGAACACTGGATGGATAGAGGAAGGGAGGGATGATAGGAAGGAGGTTGGGAGGATAGGAAGGATACAGGGAGAGGGGAAGGGAGGATAGGAAGAATGGAGGGAGGGATGGTTGAAGGAGAGTAGGAAGGAGGAGTAGGGCAGGAGGAGGTAGGAAGAGGATGGAGGGCAGGAGGAAAGGTGGGTAGGATAAGGAAGTAGTACGTGGAGAACAAAGTATCACTTTTATTTGCAGGGGTCGAGTCTGTTTCTCTCAGAAAAAAAACTATATAATTTACCAGAGCTTCCAGCTGTACCAATGTATCGATTTCAATTCACCTATTTAAGTGTATATTTCGTCGTTTAGGCTTGTTATGTTACGTAGGTTTATGGTTATAAGTCGAGGAGGGAAAAGAAAGTCTCTCTTTCTGAGAGCTTCGCTTCATCCCTGACTCGCACAACCCTAATTTGTCAAAAGTCAATAGTTTCAGCAAAGTGTCTTTTGTGTTGTGGTTGTGTGTGTGATTGTGTGTGTTTTGTGTGTGTGATGGAGTCGGAGTGATGGGAAGAGTGTGTGTTGTGTGTGTGTGTGGTGTGTGTGTGTGATTCGTGTGTGATTGTATTGTGGTGTGTGGTCTGTGTGTGTGTGTGTGTGGTGTGGTTGTGTGTGTGTGTGTTGTGTGTGGTGTGTGTGTGTGTGTGTGTGTGTGTGTGTGTGTGTGTGTGTGGTGTGTGTTGTGTGTGTGTTGTGTGTGTGTGTGTGGTGGTGTGTGTGTGTGTGGTGTGTTGTGTGTGTGTGGTGTGTTTAGTGTGTGTGTGTTGGACTTTCAAGTTGTGTGTATCTGTCTTTCCCATGTATCCTTGTCTCTCTTTCTCTCTCTCTCTCTCTCTCTCTCTCTCTCTCTCTTACACAGGGTTTCACAAAGTTATATTTAGCGTTCCTAACTTTATTTACAACTAAGAGCTGTCTTTCTCTTTCTCTATGTTTCTGTCTGTCTCTTCTCTCTTCCTAACCTCCCTCCTCCCCCCTCGCCCACCCACGGTCCTTGTCAAGGTGAAGATCGATATTTTCTATCTTTTCGTCTAATAGATTCGCCTATTTTATCGTTGTTTATAAGCAAGTACGGTGTTGGACGTGTGTGTGGAGGGCGGCTCCGCTCTCTGCCAGTGTCAGCCCAGCACCAACAAACGTCAACATGACATTTATCATTTATTTTTAAGCGGTGAGAAACGCTAAGCCCGTAGGAGGCGTAGACCGCCTGGGGAGAATGGGAGGCATTCTGTCACGATGCACGGAGGGAATCGGTGCAGATCCTTGGATCAAGAACCCCATCACCAGTATCCAGACAACACCCTTGTGGAAACTTCATCAAATAAGCTTTTTTAATTTTGTCTTCTACATTTATTGTGAGTTTATATTTTTTCAACTATTTGTTTTCTGTTTTTTTTTGTAGCAATTTTTTCCCCAGCACTACGGCATTTTTTATTGACTCAATATATTTTTATCGTCGTAGTTTTATCCCTTGGCACTGTTTTCTTTCCGTGATTAAAACGTCTCGTTTAACCTTTCCTCCCCTTTTCACACAACATCCTCACCTCCCCTTCCTTCCCTCTCCCTCGCCTTTTCTCAATCATCTCCCCGTTCCTGTGATGAAGCAAGTTTTCTCCTCTCCGCGTCTCTCCCGGACGCACAGGGAGGCTGCCGTCGTCGTGAGTGCATAATGGATGGGTCAGCTGGATAGTGAAGGATAGTAAAACTGCCTTAATGAACTTCTTGGCGTGCCTACCTGAGACCTCTGGATAGATGAAAAGTGAAGGGATGGGTGATGAGGCATGGGATTTGGGGAGCGTGGGACACGGGAGGAGAGGAAGGGTTGAAAGGGAATGCATAAGATGAGAAAGATGAGTAGGTAAAATGAGGTACCCGAAGTAGTAAGAATTAAGATGAGGGAGGAATCTGTCCATGGCGTATTATTATTGCTATTATTATTATTATTATTATTATTATTATTATTATTATGCTGTTATAAGCAAACGCTAATGGGATTTAATTAAATATAATTAGAAGAATAGTTCAATTCTTAGGATCAAAATCCCTAGAGCAGCATCAAGACGGTGTACATGTGGGGACAACAGACAACATAATATGTGCTGTCTGCTGGAAAGTCCTTCAACGGTTGCCTTGATGCAACCCTTGGCATGTTGCAAGCTGAGAGGGGAAATACTGTAGGCTCAGAGGTGAATGCTGTAGGATTAGAGACGGATGTTGTAGGCTCAGAAGTGGTTCTATATTCTTTTTCTGTACAAGGGCTCCACTATCTTTTGATCATGGTCACAATAGCGACGGGTGACGCTGGTAAGTCACCCAACCGGATAATCAAGAGATAGCAGTTCATAAATAAGCACAAGTGTTGTTGGTGCATGGTATCCCTGTTGAAGGTACCAAGGCCATGGTCGACCTGAAGGTCGCATCCTACATTCCAGGATGCTCGGACAACATTCCTCTCAGCGCTGAGCCATGTAAATTCACTTTAGATTTGTTCTTTATTTACTCAGCTCACGTAAGGCTATATATCCTTTTGACATTATTCACACAGTAATATTTAACCCATTGGCACTCTGCGTAAGAATACGTATCCTATAAATATGTAAGGATCAGTATCTTACAGGTACTCTTTACATAAGGTTAAGTATCCTCTAGGCACTGTTTATGTAACGATATCCATAATATTCTTGAAGATGTTATCTTGTACTCGATTTTTACCGAAGATCAAATATGGTACTGGCACCGTTCACGTAAGGATATTTATCTCGTACTGACACTACATAGTGGAAGGTATAATAAAAACACAGTTAATACAGCAAGTCCATGAATACCTAGCTTGTAGTTTGTGCAATTGTATTAATGCGACTGCAGGACACTCACTACTTCCTAGCCTGTCTGGTGCTTGTGTAGGAGGGAGGAGGATATGTCTAACGTTCCCATGACGATGTCTCACTGACCAACGTGACGTATGAAGGCAGGATTCCTCTGAAGTTCTCATGAAATTTCTGTATTAAGAGTGACATGGGAGAGCAGAATACCTAAGAATGCTCAAATGTACGAAGGACTCTTGATAAAAAGGAAAGTATAAAATAATCAGCTGAAGACACAAGAACTGGGAATTCTTCCGACAACAATAAACTATCACGAACATGAATTCTGTTAAATTACTGAGCTGTATTAAATATTTGTGGGTCACTCGTGAAACGAACAAATTACCTAACTACTTACCCAACCACCTACCTACCAGACTACCTACCTACCCCCCTCCTTGGTGACTGATGCTTCCTGTACTCACTAGCATGACGGATGGTAACCAGACAGCGCCACAGACTATCGCCAACACTCGCCATCTCTGGAAAGGATGCAGGAAGAATTCTGCCCGACAAAGAATTACTACAATTAGTTTGGACGACAAAGCATTTTTAGGAAACCTTATATGCAGGAGGGCAGACGGCCTCTCGGCAAGCGCACGTCACCTGCCGTGAGTCCTCGCCAATTTCAAGGATCTCGAAGAAGGAAAGGAAGGAAAAGGGGCATGGACCAAGTTACATGGAACGAAGGCAGTGTGAAAGGGAGGATGGAAGGAAGAAAGGAAGGATGGAAGAAAGGGGGGAAAGGAATATAGGAAGGTAGTGAAAGGAAGAAAGACAAGACGTAGATTTTCCAGATGGATAATACATTGCTTCCGCCCGTTTCCAGAAAATGGTCTCACGAGGTCAGGTCCCATTGCCTTCGATGTGTCTACTAGCTCACTCAGTAAATTCTAAACTTGCTTCCCTGTTGTCTGGGTGTCCAGTCTTCCTTAGCCAGCTGTTTCTCTTAGTCTCTCTGGTGTTCTTCTTGATTACATATAAAACACGTTGACCCGTCTGTTGAGTTCTTTGAAGACTCTCTCTCTCCTCGGGTGTGTGTTTGTGTGTGTATAACACATATACACACACAGTGGTAGTATGTGCGCAAAAGAGAGGCTGGGCAGCGTGGCCTGCGCCAGGCTGCCTTAAGTGGGTGTGGGAGCGGTGTTGGGTCTCCACCAGTCTCATTACCAGCTAATGCGCGACCCTTACGGCAACACATCTTGACAATATTTCATGTTGCAGCAGTGGTCGCCGGGCTTTGTTGAGGGAACAGCTGATAGATTGGCAGCATTCCTCCGTAATCACTGGAAGCCCGCCTGATTTTCGCCAGGTTCCTCGCTCTCCTTTTATAGCAGCTATTATTAACCATTGTGGCACGTTGCCCTTCGCTTACCCCGCGAAGACACGGGGATGGTGTTGCAAGAACTGCAACCTTCCTGCCAAGCCAGTCTGAGGTTTTAAGCTATTGTAAAGTGTTAGAAAAGCAGCGTCAGCACTTGGCCACAAGGCTAGTTTCCTGACATGGAAAACCTAGCCGAATTCTCAACGGAATTTTTGTCCTGGTTATGTTAACGTAATTTGTCCGAAGTAACCAATTCAAACAGTGTAAAACAAGCTACATATGTCTAATCAGGGAAAGTAAGTAGCAGTGATGTAACAAAGGCCGCACTGATACGTACATCTGAAAACTAACGGGGTGTCAAAGGGACACTTTAGCTTATTCAGGGATATTAGTATTGTATATAAACACACGTACTTTTAGGAGGACGGATCCAAGAATTGTTACCTGGCTGGTCTCTAGCTATCGTCTTCGATCGTGCCTAAGTTGACGCACTGCGATTTGATGTTCGGCGGACGGGTTGAGGGCGAGGAGTGCGGTCACTCACTGTAGTTCCAGAGCTTCCTGAGGTAACACTGTCAATGGTCACTTACAAGCAGGGGAGAGAGAGAGAAAAAGAGAGAGAGAGAGAGGGGGGGGGGGCGGGAAGAAGATGCTATTTTCATACCTTTGCAATACAGTTTTGTATATGCTCTAAATGAAGCACTGATACGTACAGAAAGGAATCTTTAGTTACAGATTACAGCGCCTGCACAGATTCTCCTTACTTACACACACACACACACACACACACATACACGCACGCACACACACACACACACACACACGCGCGCGCGCGCGCGCACACACACACACACACACACACACACACACACACACATAAATTAATGTAATGACCACATTGTATTGTAATTCCTATGGTCTGTAATTATCTGACTGGCAGCCTCTCTTCCTGCCTGTTCTCCTGTGTCTCCCCCTCGCCTAATGACCGCAGGTCATTAGGCGAGGGGTGACATGCGGTCATTAGGGTTCACAGGTTACCTGCATGTGTGTGTGTGTGTGCGTGTGTGTGTGCGTGTGTGTGTGTGTGTGTGTTTTACCTTCATCTAGCAAGTACTAGCTTAGGTTCGTACGCATTTAGGTGGCACATTCCTGTTCTTCACTCGCATACGTGTGCATAAGACAGAATTTTTTTTACGCGCATCTGTTATAACTCAGATGTTTTCGGAGATCGTTCCAACAAATCAGCCTCAAAAAAATTCAGATTTTTTAAAAAAGTACAGGAATTAGATTTAAAAATACAGGAAAGGGAAGAATATATAGAAAGTAGTAAAAGTTTGTAAGATTTATGTATCTAAATGTCTGTCTGCCCGTCTGTCTGCGTCTCTCTCTCTCTCTCTCTCTCTCTCTCTCTCTCTCTCTCTTCTGCTTGCCTGTTTACCTTCCAGCCTGTCTGCTTATCCATTTCCCTCCTTGTGTATTTGTCTTCCTAACTACCTGCCTCTGTCAGCTTCTTGTAAGAACGGAGTGTAATTGCATTCCTTATATAGCAGCGTCTCCACCTGCGTTCACCACCACCACCTGCGTTCGCCACCACCCCACCTGCGTTCGCCACCACCCCCACCTGCGTTCACCACCACCAACCTGCGTTCACCACCACCAACCACTGCGTTCACCATCACCCCCTGCGTTCACCACCCCCACCACCTGCGTTCACCACCCGCGTTTTATCACTACCTGCGTTCCCACCCCACCTGCGTTCGCCACCACCTGCGTTCATTACCCCCTCTGTGATAAAATAAACCCCCCAATTCATCACTCCCTGTTCGAAAGGGTTTTTAAAGGGAGATTTCGTAGGATAAGGTAGAACATTGTAGGATGGTGGGTATTGTCAGATGAGATGAGAGATGGAGCCCGGTCCCAAAGCCTGTTACGCACTGTGGGTCTGCCGCCGAGTGAGCCCGGGACAGAGGGACATCCCCTGGAACCCCTATGACGTCACTCCAACCCAAAGGCCTACGGGGATTCGTGTCAAAAGCACTGGGGATATAATAGCTTTGCTTAAAATACGGGTAAGGGATAAAACTATTGCCAGCTCGGTCATTTTAGTAGTCGTCCCGACTTTAACTACTTACTTGGGTAAAACAGGCGGCGGTCTGGGGTTCTTTTAAAAAAATACAAATTCATTATAACTTAGAAACAAATGGATGGTACAAATGTTTTTGAAAATGGGGTTAACGTAATCATTAAAAACTATAAGTACAATATTAACAAATGGAGGGAAATTGATCGATCGTTGTTTCATGCACTCTACGGATTTGAGGAAAAATAATTATTACAAAAAAGTGTTTAACAGAAAGGCAGTTCGGTGCCCCAAAATTAGATGTTAATTCTCAGAATACGGGGGGGGACGTGAACAAAAAATTTTGACAAATGTCATTTAAAAAAAACCCAGTTGAAAAATTCATTCATCTCGGACATTATTTAAGATCGTACTTTTTTTAAACCCCAATTTGCGGGGTAAGGTTTACATAGCAGAATGGTTATCATCTTGGGAGGATCGAATTCCTCTGAATGGCAAAACACATGCCTTGACTAGAGAGATCTGAAGGAGTATCTACAAGATACAGGTACCATACGTGATGGGGAATTACTAATCGTCTGCTAGGAGTAAAACTCGACTATTCGATCAGTAATTCTTGGCTCTTTACAAAGAATAAGAGTACTGGGGTTCACAGTAAAAATAACTTTTCCCGGAGCAGGAATCGAATACACCAAAAAACAAAGGGAGGGTTTCTTTGGGCATTTTTGAATCCTCGCAAAAAATAGAGGATTGCAGTAATACCTAACGTGTCGCGATAAAGCATCTGCGACTACATTCGATTGCAAGGAAAATTTTTTAAAAAGGGGTTTTAAACTCTTGGATAGTCAAGGCCCCATTGGAAACCCTTTCCCAGTAGGCGTTTGTTCGGAAAAAAGGTAACAGTTCTTCCTTACGGGAGGAAAGAAAAAACTCGGTGGATGGAGACTCCCCCGGTTGAAAAAAATTAATGCTAAAACAGCAATATGGCAAGGGAGAAAAACCTTTATTTTAACCCCGCACAGGAGAAAAAGGGAAATGAAAAGGTCAAACAATGGATTTTTAAACTATGCACAAGTAAAGAAAGGTATCGAAAAAAACTCACTTATTTTAATAGGGGGGAAATTTTGAAAAATTTTAACTTCTTACGAGCCCTGAACTTTTCAAACTGGAGGGGATACCTCGGAAATTGGAACCAAAGGGGCACCTGTGAGACACTGCGTAACAGGAGTCTTCTCAGAAAAGCATGTCCCAAAAAGAGATGGTTTGTTGGTAGTTTTCTCAACTTTTAAAAAAAATCCCCCCTAATTTGGGGTTCTGTGGGGTTTTTTGTGGAATTGAGGAACGGAACACACCCTGAAGTTGAAGGTATAGGTGGACACAGTGGGATGACAGAATTACTGTGCCTGACCGCTCGGTACGTTTAATAAGTAATTCACGGATCTATGGGGAACTTAATTGAACTTACATTTCGCGAAAACTTTAAAAAATCTCAGATCAAGCTGTGAGAACAAACCATTGTCAAGGGTAGATATTGTCTTTCTTCGTAGGGAAATTTGTTATTGGATGATTCATATTGACTTTGACTGAATGATAACAAAGTGAACTTTCAAAAGTGACGGGACATTTCTAGGAAATATGAAGGGCATAAGTCAAAAAAAAAAAAAATAGAGGAAGACACGTAAGCTTAAATGGAAAAATGTTTAAAATTTTCTGCAAAAAGTAATTAAAAATTGGACAAGTTACACAGAAAGCAAAGAATCACACAAGAATAATATGCAATTAAAAAAACACTGAAAATCAGAGAACTTTTCTTTGTCAAATCTAATATGCTCAACTTTTACTTTAAATTTGAATAAAGGAAAGTGGTTGTCTTTACTTTCAATGCAACAAAAAATAAAAAAATAAAATAATAGAATGGATCAATAAACTTGTGCAAAAATTAAAACAAACACCAATTCACTGAAATAAAATTAAAAAATGAAGCAAATAAAATACATGCAAAAACAGAGCAAAAGAAACTGCACTGTAAAAACTGATTGCCAAACTGCAAAAAATTTTGCAAGAAAAAACTTTAATAGCAACAAATATTTGCACAAGAATTATTGAAAAATGAGTCTATGTGCAATAATAAAAATTTTTAACACAGAAAGAAATTATCAGGAAAAGAAACTTTAACTCTTAACTGCACTTAAACAACAAGCAAAAAAAAATTTATTTGAAGGAGAATTTTAAAAAATTTCCTAAGAGTGAATTGTTCAATAAAACATGAAAAAAAAAATAGGTGCAAAAACACACAAAAAAAAGAAATCAAAAACTTACAGGATGCAGAGCACAAAACATCAACTAAATCGTACTGAAATTTTTTGCAATAAACTTGAGTTTTTTTTTTTTTTAAAAAATTTTTTAAACGATTTCTTTTCTGGAGCTTTAAAAAAAGGGACTATGTCTGTGGGAAAAAAAAACAAATTAAACTGGCTGAATAAAGGGAAAATGAACACAAGAAGTTCAAAAACACAGGGAAAAACAAAAATACACAATTGTAGGAAGAAAAAAAAAAAAACAGACAACCTGATTTTTTGATGCGAATATGAGGGGAAAAAATTTTCTGAGTTTTAAATTTACTGGGTTTGAAGTTTAAACACAAGTTTTAAAATGTATATGTTTCACAACAACAAAAGGGAAAAAATAAGTACTTACTTAAAAAGGGGTAAAAAGAAACACAACACAACAGATATAAAAAAATGCCCCGAAAATTAACACTGATTAAGGAGATTAAAAAAAATTAATGCAATCAGTCATGATAACATGAGTTGACGGTAAGTGTCACTAAGAGAAAAAAATTTATGGGGAAAAAAAGAAATGTCTCAAACTCGCAAAAGTCTTAAAAAAAAATATTTGCTGTAAAAACTTGAAAAATGGACTGGGATTGTTTTATTTTCTGCTTTGTCCCTGCACGATGATGTAGAATTGCGCTTAAATCGGCGAGAGAAACACACGGAGGCTTTAAAGGATGGCGCGCCACTCTCTAGTCTTGACCCCCTATGTGGCCCTTAAAAAATGGTGCTAAACCTTAGCAGTGCACCAAACACTGATGAGGGAGGTGGTTGTAAAAGGCGACTGTAGTTGGGTTTGTGGGTATGGCTGGCGAGGGTCTGGACCGGCAAGGTGCGAACACGTGATCGTGGTGGTGGGTTAGGGTTGAAGTCGTAAGCCTCACGAGAAAACCCACCGCGCGAAGATAATTTAAACGGCTGGTTGAAAAAACTCACGAAATACTACAACACCACAAGGATGGGGCAAGGGGCACCAGAAAGCTTGGAACTTGAATCACAACGATGAAGGCTACTCATGTGGCTTGCCCAAATACTGGGGGAAGAACCCGGGGAGTTGCTACGGGTTATCTTAAACCCTTCAACAGAATAGCTTATAACTTCACCGAGGGACGCCCGGGGTGGAAGCTGGGTTGGCAGGCAAAATAATTGGATGGAGTAGGTAGGTGGATGGGCTCGGGTGTTCTGACCCCCACCCCGATGGAAGCTGGTTTTTTCAAACTGGGGTCAACCCTCGGGGGAATGCAAAAAGCAGTTAAACTAATACAAAAGATGACCAGTGAATTATGTAGAAGCTGGTAGAGTAGCTGGCTTGAGGTAGCGGATGGGGTGAACCCCGGTAGGCCTACTGGTAAAACGAAAGGCCCTCTTGCTGGGACAATTTTTTTCCAGAAATCGCGTAATCTCAGAATTACAGGTCCCCCTTCCCATTTTTGTAAGGGTTCTTTAATGGAGATTTGTGGTAAGGTAGACCACTTGTAGGATGGTAGGTTTTTTTGTCAGCGAGAGAGAGATGGAGCCGGTGCCCAAACCTGTTTTACGCACTTAGGGCGCCGCCGAGTGAGACCGGGACAGAGGGATCACTGCCATTTAATCCCTATGACGTCACTCCAAGCCAAAGGCCTACGAGGGATCTCGTGTTAAAGCACAGGGGATACTTTAAAAAAGCTATGCTTATAAAAAAGGAATACAGGGCCAACTAGCGACACTAGTCCCGAAAAACGTTTTGTTCACAAAGGGCGAAAAATCTTTGCTCATTTACCTTCGTCGTTTTTTGTGCTTTGTTAACATAAAAAAACCTGGATACCCTGGATACTAACATAACAATAAAAAATAAGCTGAAAAACTTTGGTACAAATTTGGATAACAGGGGAAAAAATAATTGGATAATATTTTAAAGGATAACCTTTAAAAATAATAGATACATAACTTGTAGATACCCCATAACAGAATTAGAATCAAACGCAGGACGACAGGATAAAAAGGGAAAAAATGAATGACTGAATAACTGGAGGGCGGGTTAAACAGGATAACAGAGTAACATGAACAAAAGGAAAAATGAGATGTGGAACAACTTCAAAGGGGAAACGTTTTCCCCCTGTGTAGAGTTCTTAAGAAGGCTGAGGGACTGTCCCTTTAAAGTCACAAACCCGGGGGGGGGGGCTTTGCCCCCGAAACCCTCCCCGGTATATCCGGGATACCCCTCATTTTCCCATAGGAAGTCATTTGTTTTGAGGTGCGGGGGGGAAAGATGAGCAGAGGGCTAGGAGTGCTAACGAGGCTATCTTGAGAGGGGGCTATCTCTGTCACCTATTTTAAGGGAACAACACTGTGGCCCGAGTGAAATATAGCGCGGCTGAGATGTTTAGAAATCACAAGGTAAATACAAAATACAAATATAGCTATGTATAAATCTTTTGTACTGATATCTTTTGTATTGAGCATTTTTGTTTGATATTCATTTATTTATATGTAAAGTCTTTTTTGTATGAGCGATTTTTTAAAAACCAAGAAAAGTTTTGACAAAGTACATAATTTTATAATTTTTATTGTAATATAAATCACTTCACATATATTTTTTGAGGGTTTGCTGTTCCAAAAGCGGGGTGCAATATAGGCTCCCCGGGGCGCCCCGACAGAAACTCGGCAAAACCGGGGGGGGTAAATGGGCCCTCATGTACGTTAGTGGGGGGGCAAAGAGTATTATTACCCACGCTTTTTTTGGGCGAGTGTGGGGTGGTGTGTGGGGGGATGGTCCCAGGGGGTAGGAGGCAGGGCCCCGGGGTATTTTTCCGTGTAAAAGGGGGGTTGGTGGCCTACGGGAAGATTTAGTGAGAAAGAGATCTGTTATTTCACACAGTTGGCCGCCCCGGAATCCGTTCCCAGCTTGGGGGCCGATTGCAGGAGTTTTGCTGCACAGTAATACTTGTGTGGATATCAAAAGGGTAAATTTCTCCAACAGGGTGATGTCTGGTGATGTCTCAATGACGAGGAAAGTAGACGGATATTTTTCTGGGTTATTTTTAATTATGGCCTTTTTTCTTCACTGTGTTTCCTCTTTTTCTCTCTCTCTCTCTCTTCTCTCCCTCTTTTTTTTTCCTAGCCGGAGCATATGTGCTCCTTTTCTTCAAAAAACGAATTATTCGTTTTTTGTGTTGCTAGGTAAAGCCTAGCTTGGGTGGGCCCTTTAATTAAAGATTCCTGCTATCAATTCTTTCCCCATCCATCCCTTCCCCCATCCCCCCTCCTCCCTCTTGTGCCGGTATAGCTCCAAATGCCCCTTGGGTGGGGGGCACCATTGTTCACAATGGAGATTTGGTCTGACGAAAGTGACAGTGATTTTTGGGTGAGTGATGGCTTTTCAGTTTGGGGAATTTTATTAAACTTTTTTTTTTAACCTGGCATTGTGAAGATTTTTGTCATGGTGTGCTTGGTGTCGTGGTGACGTGTACTTAGCTCAGTCAGTGGTGACGTGTACTTAGCTCAGTGGTGACGTGTACTTAGCTCTGTGAAGACCTGTTTGTGTGCTCTCTGTGAATCTGAACCAGGATGCCCTCTCTTGAGCAACTTTACCAGCAGCTGAGAGAGGAGCTCAGAGTTGCTAGGCTGGAGATACGGCGATTAACGAAGGAGAACAAGAGGATTCGTAGTAATCCTCCTGTTGCGAGTCCCCAGGTTAAGAGGGGAGCTTGGTCAGTGGCCGGGCAACATGGAACCAAGCTGAGGATCAAGAAAACGGTTGGAGAGGCAGAAACAACGAGAAACCAGAAGACTACCGTGGAAACTTCCAACCCATTCTCCCTGCTACCTGACGAATGTGAGTGTTCTACTGGGAATGCCACAACGAGCACCAAGGAAGCATTGGCAGACGTGAGTGAGACATCCCTAGAAACCCCAATGAAGACCATCGAGAACGTCTTGACGAATTCCACAAGTGGTGTAATGCTACCTGACGAATGTGAGTCGACTACTCGGAGCATCACGAAGGACGACGCCAAGGAAGGTAAAAACATTGTTGTTGTTGGGGATAGCCAAGTTAGGTACATGGATAGGGCATTCTGCTTGAAGGATAGGAGTAGGAGGCAGAGAGTGTGTTTTCCTGGGGCTGGGATGAAGGATATTGTTAGCCGTCTGGATGACATCATGAGAGGTAATGGGAGCAATCCTATTATCTGTCTCAATGCTGGAGGCAACGATGTTGGCAGACGTAGGAGTGAGGACCTGATTAGCAGGTATAGGTCAGCAATAGAGATAATTAGGAGGAAGGGTGGGAAACCTGTCATGTGTGGCATTTTGCCAAGGAGAGGAGTTGGAAATGAATGGTTGTCCAGAGCAATTGGTGTCAATTGCTGGCTGGACAAATACTGTAGGAAAATGCGGGTAACATTCATTGACAACTGGGACCTCTTCTATGGCAGAAACGACATGTATGCCAGGGATGGGGTTCACTTATCTAGGTGTGGGGTGGGAGCACTGGCCAATGCAGTGGAGGGAGCTGTTAGGTCTTTAAACTAGGAATAGTTAGTGGTATGGGTTTTTGCGGGAAAACTGTGAAGTCGCAGGGTAGTAATATGAGTACTAGGAGAACTAGTAATAGGCAAAATGAGGTGGATATTGGAAAGCCAGTGGCACTAATTGACAAGCACATTAATAGGTTTAGTGGAATAACAGAAAGGAGCAGGAAGGGTAGAGAGAGAGGAGGGTCTTTAAATATTTATTACACAAATAGTCGCAGTGCTAGGAATAAGATGGACGAGTTGAGACTAGTTGCTAGTGCAGGTAACATAGATGTAATTGCCATTACTGAGACGTGGTTTAATTCAAAAAGTCGGGACATGCCTGCAGAATGTCACATTCAGGGTTTTAAATTGTTCCAAGTAGATAGAAGTGTCGGAAAGGGGGTGGGGTGGCATTGTATGTCCGAGATCGCTTGAACTGTTGCAATAAAAGGGTATTAAGTCTGAAGTAACACATACAGAGTCTGTTTGGATAGAATTTTCAGAGGGGCATGAAAAATTAATTTTAGGTGTGATATACCGTCCCCAAATTTAGATAGGGACCAGGGGAGACTACTATGGGAGGAAATTGTTAGGGCCACAAGGCACGATAATGTAGTAATTCTAGGAGACTTTAACTTTAGTCATATTGATTGGAATTTCTTGACTGGGAATTTAGAATCATACGACTTCTTAGAAGTAGTTCAGGATTGTTTTTTGAAGCAGTTTGTGACAGAACCTACAAGGGGTAATAACCTGCTTGGCTTAGTTCTGGCAAACAATGAATCCTTGTTAATAATTTAGAAGTTTCAGAGGAAACTGGGTGCTAGCGACCACAAATCAATTACATTTAGCATTGAATGGAAGTATGATAGTAGGGATAACTCAGTAACAGTCCCAGATTTTCGCATAGCAGATTACGATGGGCTTAGAGAACACTTATCATCTGTTGACTGGGGTAACGAAGAGAGCTATCAATATGATAGTTTTCTGAACACAATACATGCTGCTCAAAGAACGTTTATCCCTTATAAAGAAATTAGATCAAATAAAAATGACCCAAAATGGATGAATAATAGGCTGAAATATCTACTAGGGCATAAGAAAGGAATTTATAGGCGTATCAAAAGAGGCGAGGGTCATCTTATGAATCAGTATACTATTGACATTAAGAGGGACATTAAAAAGGGGATAAGAAAAGCTAAAAGGGACTATGAAATTAAAGTTGCTAGGGATTCTAAAACTAACCCAAAAAGTTTTTTCCAGGTATATAGAACAAAAGTCAGAGATAAGATAGGTCCCCTTATAAATAACTATGGGCATCTTACTGACAAAGAGAATGAAATGTGCTCGATTTTAAATAATTATTTTGTCTGTTTTTACACAGGAAGACACTAATAATATTCCGGTAATTAATTTTTATAGTGGGCCAGAAGAAGATAAATTATGTAACATCACAGTCACTAGTGAAATGGTTGTGAAGCAGATAGACCGACTGAAGCAAAATAAGTCACCGGGTCCTGATGAGGTTTTTTCAAGGGTTCTAAGGGAATGCAAAATGGAAGTCTGTGAACCATTAACTAATATTTTTAATTTATCTCTTCAAACAGGTGTAGTGTCTGATATGTGGAAGATGGCTAATGTAATTCCTATTTTTAAAACAGGGGACAAGTCGTTACCGTCAAATTACCGCCCAATAAGCCTGACCTCAATTGTAGGCAAATTACTAGAGTCAATTATAGCTCAGATTATAAGAAGCCATCTCGATAAGCATAGCTTGATTAATGATACTCAGCATGGATTCACAAGAGGCCGGTCTTGTCTAATTTATTAACTTTCTTCAGTAAAGCTTTTGAGGCTGTTGACCACGATAAAGAATTTGATATTATTTACTTAGATTTTAGTAAGGCATTTGATAGAGTCCCGCACCAAAGACTGTTGAAGAAAGTAGCAACTCATGGCATTGAGGGAAGGGTGCTCTGTGGATCGAATCATGGCTCACAGACAGGAAGCAGAGAGTGTCCATAAATGGGGTTAAATCCGAGTGGGGATCAGTAACAAGTGGCGTTCAACAGGGATCAGTCTTGGGCCCGTTGTTGTTTATAATATATATCAATGATCTTGTTGAAGGAATTACTAGTGATATGAGCAAATTCGCCGATGACACGAAGATAGGTAGGATAATTGATTCAAACGTAGATGTTAGGGAACTTCAGGAGGATTTAGACAAACTCTACTCTTGGTCAGAAAAGTGGCAGATGCAGTTCAATGTAGATAAATGCAAGGTTCTGAAGCTCGGGAGTGTCCATAACCCTAGCACTTATAAGTTAAATAATGTAGAATTTAGCCATACAGATTGCGAAAAGGACTTGGGGGTTATGGTAAGCAGCAACCTTAAACCAAGACAGCAATGCCTAAACGTACGTAATAAGGCAAATAGATTACTGGGATTTATATCAAGAAGTGTAAGCAACAGAAGTCCAGAGGTCATACTGCAGCTTTATATATCATTTGTAAGGCCTCACCTAGATTATGCAGCTCAATTCTGGTCTCCATATTACAGAATGGACATAAATTCGTTAGAAAACATTCAGCGTAGGATGACTAAATTAATACATAGCATTAGAAATCTTCCTTATGAAGAAAGATTGAAGACTCTTAAGTTACATTCACTTGTTAGACGAAGAATGAGGGGAGACCTGATCGAAGTGTGTAAGTGGAAGATAGGTATTAATAAAGGGGATATTAACAAGGTCTTGAGGATATCTCTCCAAGAGAGAACCCGCAGTAATGGATTTAAATTAGATAAATTTAGATTTAGAAAGGACATAGGAAAGTATTGGTTTGGAAATAGGGTAGTTGATGAGTGGAACAGTCTACCTAGTTTAGGTTGGATAAGTACATGAGTGGGAGGGGTTGGATTTGAGTGGGACTTGCACATCAGAGCTTATTTCTTGGGTAGCATTGAAAATTGGGTTGGTCAAATGTTTGTTAGTGGGATAAATTGTAAAGGACCTGCCTAGTATGGGCCAACAGGCCTGCTGCAATGTTCCTCCTTTCTTATGTTCTTATGTCTGTGCTTGTATTCACGCTGGTTCGCGCACATGCGCACTGCTACCTTAATGTGAGCGTGTATTCATTTATTTGTATTTCCGTCCATAAACAAAGGAAAAAAATGCACTTCGAAATGCGTTATACTTCGACATGAACCGAAGAAATGGAGAATCCAGAGACCATCACTTGTTCGCTCCTCATAGACATCCGGACTAGTTTTACGACCCATGGGTTCTAACCCCACCCATATCGTGGTTGGTTTAGTTCCTTACTCCTCCTACATACCTGACTCACACACTCGAAGCTACGGGGAAGTGTGAACTTTATCCCTCATAGCAGAAGGAAGTCTGGGGTGAGTATGAATGAGTGAGAGAGATCTAAGTGCTCATTGAAAAGATTGATCCCTCGTCATTAGTATGCTGGCAGCCCGCTGGAGGGACCTTAGAGGGGCAGGCTCATGGGCACGGGGCACGGAGGGCAAGGTCTTAGGGAAGAGAGAGAGGCAGGGAAAGAGAAGGAAGAGAGAATGGGTAAAGGGGATTGGTGACTGGAAGAATAGTTTCCTGTGGTGGAGGAATAGGGTTTGTGATGGAGGGAGGGGAGACTGAAAGGGAGAGAGAGAGAGAGAGAGAGAGAGAGCCAGCACAATTATTTTTACTTCACTCTCAGTATTTATCTCCTACCTCTTCGGCTATATTCATTTTCATCATCTTTTATATTTCATCTTTCTCGTTTCTCATACTATGACCATTATTTTCTTACTCTGCTTTTTTTTACGCCAGCAATTGCACCCAGGACGGAGCACAGCACTTTCAGTAATCGCAATAATCACACCGACATCCCGCAAGGGGTCTTACCCTCCCAGTTTATTTCATACTACACTTCATATGTAATTTTCTCATGGTAAAAAAAAAAAAGTAGCTTAATTGACCACTTCCACAACAATTAAATAATAGCAACAAATCCTCGTGAAGTTATGTATTTCTCGTCCCTGTGGAGCGCATATGAAATGGCGTTCACAGTAGCTACTGGACCACGCATGTTGCCGCGGGGGGGGGCTAGGAGGAAGAAGCAATGATCATGAGATTTGAGGATGTGAGAATTACTTTACTTCCCCTCCTCCTCGTCCACCACCTTTCGTCTTTTTATTCTTTTTCTAGTTCGTAATGGTTTTATCTCTTCGGCAGCATCTGCCAAAAAAAAAAAAAAAAAAAAAAAAGAGCTGTAATAGTCAAACTATTATGTTATTTGTTTGGGTATTATTACTGATCTTCGGGAAGAGTCAGTCTAATTCTTCTTCCTCACCATGACTCTTATCACGTGTCTTTTAGACATTCCATGAACCATGTCAGCACTTCGAGTCACCCCCGTAGTGTGCTTATATTTTGTGGCTAGGTTTCTGATAAACCAAAAAGTCAGATGCTTTCTGAAAGACTAAGAAGACGCAGTCCACTCATCTTTTCCTTCTTATTCTTGATTTACACTAGTCTTTTGTGTAATGATGAAGTTTCCCTCTACTATGCAGATGTTCCATTAATTGTTCCTTCATTACCGCTTCCATCACTCAGCACTGTGGGTATGTCAGGGTACTGACCCGTAGTTTATTGCCTTATGTCTGCCACATTTCTTGACAGTTGGTACCTCAGTGGCCGTCCAAGAGCAACAGTTGCGCAGCTCTTAATGGCCTTTATGAGGGGTGCCTTATTTCCGAAGAGCTCTTATTCCAAGGAACTGGAGAAACCCTTACATTCTTTGTAACAGCCCTGATTGCCTCCCAGGAGCTATATAACTCACGCCTATAGCGCTTATAAGTTAATATTATAATAATAATGATAATCTATATAAGGGCAGTTTTACTTCGAGTGACTTACCGTATAACCCTGTGATTGGTTCATTCCTTCAGCCAATTTCTGTATTCGTTTCTTCATACTCTTCTCAAACGATTCTCTTATTATGAAAGTTCTTCATCTTCTTGGGTTGTTCTCCTAATATGCAGCACTGGTTCTTACCTGGTTATGAATACCTCAAATGAAATCTCTTGCCTAGTTCTTAGCAGATGTTGTAATTTTCCTTCCTAGGCCCTCTCTCCTCCGTCTCTTCTTTACCGTCTGATCTTTCAGTGTTGTTTTTCTTCGTATGTAGCAATAAATTATGTTTGGCTTAGTCTTTGCCTCCGTTACTGTTTTAGTTTCGTATTGCTTCTCTGTATTTGCATATCTACATATTTCGCTATTATTTGCAGTATTATGATCACATAATTTTACTAGGCTGAACCTCTTCAGGCTACAGTCCATCGGTTGGTTCCTGACCGCTTCACCTCTATCATACGTTACTTTACCAGCAGACTGTAAAAAAAAATATCGAACAAAAGTAAAAGTGGTTGATAAGTGGACGACAAGTGGTAAAAATAAACGTGCAGCAAAACGAGACTTTTACCAGCGAGGCCTGGTCACAGACCGGGCCGAGGGGGGCGTTGACCCCTGAAACCATCTCCATGTATTCTCTATATGTATACAGCATTTCACTTACGTGAAACTTAATTGAGTAGGTGAAACGTAGCATTAATAAAGGGGTCTCCATCTGCATTTGACTTTTTGCCAAAAAACAGAAATTTTAAATGGGGAAATTGAACAGGCTCTTGCAGACTTTGTCTGCTCTACCAAGTTGTGATGACTGTGTTAGAGCTTGCGGGCTGCAACAGCCTGCTTGATGAGCCAGTCACAGGGAGGCTTAGTCTCACGACAGACTGGAAGAGTGGAACGACTCTCGAAACCGCTCACAGGTATACGGTGTTCTCGAGCCAAAGGTACTCTCCCACCTGTGTTCTGAGCACAAATGTTTTTTGTTGCAGTCTTGGTTTTGTGTGAGCACCAGCGAGTCATGTTGTCCGTGAAAAGGGCGACCCAACTTGTTTAACGAGAAAATGTTAAAGACAAAAGAAGCCAGATGTTACAACATGATGAGGAAGGTTGAGGATGGGTTAGTGGCCCGAGAGGATGGGGATTATGTTAAATGGGGTTGGGAGGACTGGAGAGTGCGTAAGTTAGTACGGAAATGCGTAATTAATTAAGAAGAGAGAATAACGGACTCTATTAACAGTGGTTGAGAGAGCTCCAGAAATGGTACGCCTGACTCTCCACCCGTTGCAAGGACTAGCGAGTGCTTGTGGCCAGGACATGCTGTGATCCCAGGTATTGAATAAACGGTTGCTGAGGCGAAGACTACGATATCAAGCATTTCTTATAGTGGACTGTTTGCTTCAGTGACCTTTTGGGCTACACAGTTATCGGTATATCTTAGTTCCAACTATGTCTGCCACTTTCCTATCAACAGATTACACAGGACTCGACGGAATGTGGGTTCTTCACTCTTCTCTTTCAGCAAGAATCATCGCTGAGAAACCATTCCCTTTTATTTCAAGATAAGATACTTCCGGCCAGCCACTGATGGATGCCGCCTCCCCGGCGGCTTAGTAGGCTTTCAACCGTGGCATAAATTTTGACTGCTCATGATTTCGGCCTTCAGTCTAAATCGTTTTATTTCATAATTTATAAGAGTACCTGTAGGAACTTTTCATAATTTTTAGGTGACATTTAATATAAAAATATATTTTTTTTTATCTAATAAGGGTTATTTTAAGGTAGTAGGATACAAGTTATTATTTTACCAAGTGCTAGTGTGTGTGTATGTGTGTAGAATATTTTATTGAATAAAGCACTGACTGACCTTTTGGTCCTGGCGCTCTGTAAATCTTAAAGCTTTCTTGCAGGTGTTGTAGCCAGCAGCGTGCTGGCATGGGGTCGGTAGCTATGCTTGCCAAGCTTGTTAAATTCCCCAGCGACCGCAAAACCAACTGGGATCGCGTTCCGGTTCCCTTCTGAAGCCGTCTTCATAACTCACATAACGTGTTATTAATGCGTCATTGTGGTGGTCAGACAGCAGGTGTGAGGGATGTCGAGGGATTCTCCTGTAACGCCGCACCACTCACCAGGAGCGGAAGGGAGTACTTTGTTAGGGGGAAAAAAATGGGAAAACTTAACCTGACAGTGATCCTGTTCATAAGATGACTCTCATAGCTGTGCTTTCAGTCATTTGAGCGAGTCCTTTTTGAAGGCTCAATGGCTCACACCTTACACACACACACACACACACACCACACACACACACACACACACACACACACACACACACACACCACACACACACACACACACATTTTTAGAGACCTGAGAGGAATCGAAGAGGGGAAAAAAAGTCACAAAATTAAATTAAGGCTCATAGCTGTAATGGTACTAGATAGGATCATGCAGCGGCAACCACGGCTTAAGGACACAAAAAATAGCGCCTGTGTACCTCGACCGGGAATGAACATGAAAAGAACAGAAGGAACTGAGGGGGCACAAAAGCTCCAGAGGCAGAAAGGAGAGAGAGAGCATGCATCGACAGCCATGAAAGGTCAGCCTCTGGAGGACTGCCAGGCACAACCACCCACAGACCTCCCTCATCCCTTAGCCTTCTCTTCCACCCAAACATAACTAAAAACAGACTATACTCAACACCCAGTACCTATTTCTCCCATCACAGATACCTTCCTCACAGCTGCCTCTCACAAAGCCTCACCCCTCTTCCATACCCTAATCCCACACCAACCCCTACCACCCATGACAAGGACTGGGAATACAGGAACCCGTGAGCTGGAACACAATGGAAAACAAGCTGGGTATCCGCGAAACTCATGAAATTAATAAAACAAACACATCAGTATCAGAGTTTATGAACGAGAACTGCTATTGTTGGGGTGTACTGACCTTGCTGTTGTTCAGATAGTTGGCTGTGTAGACGGGGCGTCATTGTCTGGCTGACCTCTTGAGCTCTATTATACCTACTGTTAAAACTGTTTGTAGGGTTTTCCTTTGCTATTTCTGTATTGTGGCGTGTACTCGCATAGTTGTCAGAGGCTCAACTTTCACCGCCCCCTCGAAGTCGTTCCACTTCGTGGCCTTCCCCAGGCTGAGGTAGTACTTCGTAACGTTCCTTAAATTCATTTGTCTTAAACCTCAATGTATGCCCACTTGTTCTTCATCCTCTCCTTTATCTCGTCTCTTCCTCTTTTGTCTCTTAAATCCTTTAAATATATATAATGTGTAGTAACATGTCTCTTGGTTCTTTTCTCGTAAATAACTCATTACGATTGTGACCAGACATAAACATGTAAATAGTTCATTACCTTTGTAGCTTGTCCACCTATCAAAACTTTGCAGCCCAGTCCTTGAAGCCATTATGTACCTCTGTAATCTTCTGACTACCGTCCACAGGATGGGTATAGGGCGCGTAATAAAGATGCTCGTCCAAGGTCGTCACTTTAAGTTCATATAAAACGACTCATACACAAATCCTTTGTACTTTTGACCAGACTTCATGTTTATATAAGACGACTCATGCATAAATCCTTTGTACTTTTGACCAGACTTCTTGCATGCCTCACGAGGTGTTGAGCTCAGGTATCCTACTGGATACCCTAATAATGTTTCTTAAGAACTGCCCTATTATTATTATACTCATGGAGTTAGCTCTAAACCCGTTGGAGTCATACAGTTCCAGATAAATGGGATGCAATTCCGAATCGATGCCAGAAGAGAAGTGCATCCCCCACTTCTCTGGATCAAAAGCCCTTCTGCGTCATCAAAACACTTCCCATGATGGGGAGACAGGACGCAGTCAGGGAAGGCAGAACAACAAAAAAATATACATTTTAATTAGGCAGCAACCACAGAGCGTGCAGATATATATCTTGTTAACAACTATAGTTTGTGTGTTTGTTACAACCATGTCACGTCCTCTCTGCTACACAATTAACTCTAAAAAAATGTTTTTTAAAACTTCAGAGTGCTGACTGTTATTGAAGTGCTTAATTTTTTTTTGTTCTACGACTCTCTTCCTTTCCCTGGAGCTGTCACTAGACAGCTGCCTGTCTCATACTTGTCACGTACTTTCACGTGTTTCTCCAGTGTTGTCACTTGTTTCTCCAGACAATGTTGTCACGTGATCTTTCAGTGTTGTCACGTGATCTTTCAGTGTTGTCACTTGATCTTCCAGACAGTATTGTATTGGTGCATACACACTGACCTTTAATAATCAATATCTAAGGAATTAAAGTATTCTTGATGTTAGTGGATGTCAGCATAAATACAGGTTGTGTTATTTTAACGGTTCACGTACTTTCGATAGAATTTAAATCTATCGAACTAAGATAGTAACACTAACCGGTTTGAGATGTATATATATATATATATATATATATATATATTATATATATATTATATATATATATATATATATATATATATATAAGAATGAAAATACCACAGTGAAAATAGGAAATAAAACTTGAGCTCTTTCATGTGCTTACACACATGAAATCCTATTTTCAGTGTAGTGATTATTTCATATTTGTAATCGCGCGTTTTATTGTGATTTCATCCATGTATAGGAATGTATATGGAATGTGTCTCCATCACCTCATACAAGTCAATTCAATTTCTGACCACTCTGAGACCTAGGTGATATTTCTCTGTGGCTTACTGTGTCTATTCCAAATTGTATTGATGTGTGTGTGTGTGTGTGTGTGTGTGTGTGTGTGTGTGTGTGTGTGTGAGGGAGAGAGGATCTCGCTGAAGCTTTGCATAACAGTTAAATCATTAAAGGAAGAGTGGTTATTTAAGAAAGCAACTCGGGGGGGATGGGGGGTAAGACACCGTCTGTAACGAGGTCTTCTATTGCATTAATAGGCCCCAGTGTGTGCGCCTCAGCGCCACCAATGGTTATGTGGTCGGAGGCTGAACATAGCAAGGGTTTCCCGTGTTCACTCCATTCATCTGTGACTTCTTCGCTTAATTGGACATGCAGGTCTGAATATAAATTTCTCTAACCTCTCGTACAACCTCTTTGTTTTTTTTTTCTCTCCCCTGATCTGATGTGGACAATAAACAAGTTCTCGTACAGCCTCGCCCGATGCGGATCACAAACCACAATTTCTGAACTCTTGCCAGATGTATATCGCAAACAACTTCTTCATCCTGGTCTGACACGAAGAACAATTTTTCGCACACTCTAGCCTGATGTGAATCATCAATGGTACTACATCTTGGCCTGATGCAGACCTCAACAACTACTCTACTATATCCTAGCCTGATGTGGCCCACTGACGTCTGTAGTCTAGCCTGATGTGGCCCACTAACGTCTGTAGTCTGGCCTGATGTGGTACACGTCCAAACTCTAACACAATGTTTGCGCTCCTGGCTTGATGTGAATATCAATAACCTCTGTTAAAACTTGTCTACATGCAGCACCTCCATGATAAAACTCGCCTACCCCCAGAGCTCCTTCACAATATAATTTACCTGCCCCACAGCTCCCCTGGCCACAAGTGGTTAACCTCAGTGCTCTTCCACGTCAAAATTCACCAAAGCCACAAAATCGTCCTCATCACGGATCGACTTGTCTATCGTGTCCTGAATATTCTACGTACGTCTCCTACGTACCACATTTCAAGTTCTTACCTACCACTTCCCTCTCACTTCCTTCCAAGTACCCCTCCCACGTACATCCCTTATTGTCCCTTCACGTATCCAACTCCAGCATAACTCCCCACGCAACCTCTTCCCACACATATCCCCGTTTGCTTACACGTACATCCTTCTTACGTTCCAAGTACGTCCCTCTCACGTACCGCCTACGTCCCTCTCACGTTCCACGTGCATCCTTTTTATACGTCTTCCCAAGCCTTCACAAATATTCAGATCCTTTGAAAATTGAGCCATCGTGACAGCCACCTATAAATACCGACATAGTTAGGTTGGCTGTGGCTGTGGGGTGTGCCATCTCATCCCCACAGTATATCACAGATAATAGAGCTTGTCTGAAGCCCTTTCCCTACCTTTCAAGACGAAAAACACCGGAAATCTCATATCTGATGTAATTTTACCTCTGAAAACCTAAGTAGATTGTAATGACAACCCATGCATGTTTGAGTCCGCGTTATTCTCCTGTTGGATGCGTTACTTGTCAATCACAACGCCTCATTTTCTTAAAATAACAACAAATCGACGCTCAGTTTCACCTGAGGCCACACCACAATTACACATAACTTGTTGGAGTCATTGAACTTGGTGTCACTAGATGTGTACAGATTGTTAGAGTTAATGATGGTTGCCGGCTTGTTTTCCCTTGCTTGATTTCACAGTTCATCAGCCTAACTTCTTTCAAACACTATAATGAATCAGCATAGGCAACTAGCTGTATCTAAGACTTTGAAACATTGCCACAAGATGTATGTTTCCTTGATCATTGGGGAAGAGTGGGAATCCTCAAGGGAAACTCCATGATCGTCATGGGGCCGCTGCCATAAATTTAAAGGGAACTGACTCATGAAATCATAATGACACGATTGCAAACGAACCACGGTACGGGTGAAGATTGAACCAGCTATGGCCAGCTGGCCCAGTGGCTTACGCTCTGGCCTGGAGTTTTGCGACTCGCTTGCCGCAAGTTCAGTTCCCACCCCTACTGTGTTTTATAAAAAAAAAAATGGTAGACCAGTAGTGTGCTGCGACCTTACTCTGAGAAAAACGCTGGTATGTCTCCCGTTCATATTCTAAACACACAGGATGAGCTTCGTATACGAGGTAATAAAATCTTTCTTGCTGGAAGGCTTCAGTAGAGCGAAAAGTATTCCAGTAACTGTTCAGCAGCAATGGGAGCACCAAAAGGTATCGTTCCAGTAGAGCTGGAATTATCTTACTTGGAAATTACCAAGATAACCAGTCCTACACAAAGGGGAAATAGATTCATATAACTATCAACACAGAGACCAAAAAAAAAAATATGTATACATGTATATACAAAATATCAATTCATTTTAATACTCTAACACAAGCCTGAACCTCGTAAAACCATCGCTTCGTCGCCAAGTAAATTTAGGCAGAATGAAGATAAGTAGGTCGTACGGTGACTGCCTTAGAGTAAAACTGCGGAAGTTCAGCGATAAAGCTGGATTAACGCTTGCTTCATGACGCCTGACTGATGTATCCAGCAGTTCTTGCCACTCTCTAAACGCTTCACTAAAACATATATTCGAAATACAACTTAAATTATATGTTTAACTTAAGCAGTTTTTTTGCGCACAGTGTATTTCTTGTCTTTTTTGGGACCCAAAAATATGACACTAAAACATATCGACAAGTTCATTAATAAAACGCATGTTCCACTATTGGGTATCTGTGTGTTGAAAACTGTCTCAAACCAGCGGTTTTTTTTTTTAATCCAGTACACCTCCAAAAAAAAAAATCGTCCCTTCTTCCACTGGCATATGTATGTAAAAACCTCGAGTGTGCCGCTGTAATATAATCGGGATATAAGATACCATATATGTAGTGTTAACGTGTGTGGTGGGGGGGGGGGTGATTAACGACATCCTTCTGAAGGAACTCTTTCAGAAGAATGCTCAAGCATTAAACAATATTAAATGAGATGTGCCACAGAAACGGTTATATTTCGGGCCCATAGGATTATTTTTTAGTAACCCAAGCGTAAACCTCAACTAAACCAAATTTAAATTAACCTAGTAATATGACTCGAACTCTGGGTTGGTTTACATTAGGTTCTCTTATACTCTTTACAAAGGTTCTCTTATACTAGAGGCTTTTTTTTTTCTTACTGAGAAAAGTAGTTTCTTCCTATATACACAACATATCAATAACTCCATCGCATTTTCCACTTAATGCTAGAGAATGTAGATGACCCATATTTTTCGCGCAGCTAAGATATACATTACCTAACACTACTACTATTATTACTATTACTGCTATTACTACTATTAGTACTACTATTACTACTATTATCACTATTACTACTATTACTACTTTTACTATTACTACCACTACTATTACTACTAGTTACTACTACTACTACTACTACTACTAATAATAATAATAATAATAATAATCATTCCTGGGGTCGAGGCTCAACTCAGCTTCATCTACAACTACCTTCATTAGCAATAATGTTTTCGGTTTCTTGGTTCTCATCATACCTACTCTTGAAACTGCGTGGTGAGTTAGCCTCCACTAGATCCTTTAAGTCGTGCTACTTTTCACCCTGCTGGGGTAACATGGTTACATCGTTCCTAACAAAGTGGTTGAGCACTGTTATGACATAAACTCTACATGAAATGACTCCTAAGCTGTATTACAGTTCAGTAGCAGACAAACGCCCACCACACCCATCCCCGCCCACACTCATCCCCGCCCACACCGATCAGCTAAGCATATTGGTAAGTGCTCAGCAATAAGCCACATGGGGAGAGGAAAAAAAAAAACCTCAGAAAACTAAATTGATCTGTTTATTTCGACCCCCCCCCCCACTGGGGTGTGTCGTCAGCAGATCTGCTGAAGAGGACCCAGCTGGGAGTCGAAATACACAGATCAGTTAATTTCCTGAGTTTCTGTCTTCATGTGGGATATTATTGAGCACTGACAAGTGTTCACTGCACTTTACTCATAGTGGTATATTTTTATTTTACTGTTGTTGCCCTTGCTCACCTAGCAGGGAAAGTAGCTGGCTGTGTGTTAGCCGACCACTAGGGGTCGCATCTAATGTACAGTAACTGTTGGATGAATCTTATAAGGCCGTCATGGTACACTGGTTAGCCCACTGGCCCGCTAGTTTTAGGACTGGTGGCCATGGGAGCGATTCTTACCCTTTCTGTGAGGTGTTAGAAGGTCCAGTATTGCTGGAAGTAATATTCTGAGTAAAAAAGCTAATGCTTAATGAAATTTCAGTCTTCTGAAAGTAGTTAAGTCCTGAGGGAAGGTATCAGCATCCTCATTGTTACAAGCACTTGTCGATAGCAGACAAGTGCTTGTAACAATTGTTAACTAACACACACACACACACTACAAACAACAGGCCAAGTGTCTATTGACATGTGCCTTTGGCAATTGATAACTAACTGCGGCGTATCTAATGGCGATAATGAAAAACAAATGTGGCTGTGTTCAACATTAGCGCTGTTCGAGAGACTGGAAACGCCAGCAGCCAGAGTGTTCGTCATATACCTCAGATATATTTAGTGAAAGCTTTCGTGAGCCTCTTCATAAGCACAATCTTCAATAAGTCTTCCTTATCACATTAATGCCTTCACTGACCTTAGCTGAACAATCTGCTCAATCATTATCTTTGTGGATTTTTTTTTTTAGCCTGTTAGAGAATGGCATGACCGTGCATATATTTACTACATCACACCAACTTCTAGCTTGTAAGAACCATTGACGTACTTCCAGTTGCAACTTGTGCATCCAGTCAAAGTTTTCCCGAATATGCTGGCGTATACATACTCTCGGAATTACTGAAGCATCTCTCTGAAGACGCTCAGTAGTTCTTCAGTGCCTCTCCTTGTTGCTCCTTCCATGATCCTCTTGGACCACACACAGCCGAAGCTTCCCTTAATCTCCATGAAGACGCCTAGTTGTAACTTCCATAAGTCTCCTGAATTATACCCAAAATGTAGTTTCCATGGACCTTGTGGAATTCTTCCAGCCGTTGCATACATGATTCTCCTGGAAAAAGCAGCTGAGGAAGAGGATTGCTTCTCAGATAACAGCGCAATGATATCTACGTCCGCATTCATCCTCCCTAGTACCGTAAACTCCTCTGATGATCGCCGGATAATGTGGAGATATCACTGGTGAAAATTATGCGCTCCAAGTTATTGAATATGATTGCAACCCCGGCCACTAGAAGTTAGTAATAATTTGGTGAGCAATGGTGCAATTTCAGACGCCGCAAATCATAGGCTAGAGTCCTCATCGGTTATAGGGGCTGTCCGCGCAAGATTTTTTGCCCTATAATTGGAGATAACGTGTAATAACACAAAGTAGTGATAATTAAGAGCGGAGAGTGGTTAATGAGCAGGGAGAGGAGCTGACGGCCTGGCTGGAGAAAAACGAGACTGGTTGAATGCCAGTTTCCTGACCTGCTTTACGAGATGTTATGATTGGAATCATCTAATTGTCGGGCACCTGCCTAATTGTCTGGTGGTGCTGCTTAACTGTCGTCTCAGCTGCCTAATTACCAGTGCAACAGCCTTAATGATTAAGTATTTATAATTGTTTTAATTGAGGTTGTTTTCAAAATGGCTCTCTAATTTTGTAATACCCTTATCACACTTCCAGTTGCCCATCACTGCGTAGTAACTTCAAGAGCCGAAATGGATGTCTGAAAACTGAACGTATCCAACATTTGGCGCACAGTATGAATTTCTAACATTTGTCTTCTGTAATCATCAAAATTTAAGCATTTATATATTAATCTTAGTTTGCTGGAGCAAAAGCAAAAAAACGATGAAAGACTGAAATTATTAATCAATTATTATTCTGAACGATTGTTATGATAATATGAGGCTTGATTGCGTAGCACGTGAGAATTAATCCCACATGTCCGAGATTGTTAGACATGTGCACATTGTACCTTCATGTGCAGTCAAGACTAATTATACGACATGTAAACACAGTTCCTTCATGAGAGGTAAAAAATCAATGTTTTGTTCTGCAGACATTTTAATCTCAAATATCCTAAATTTACTGGCAACAGATGAAATACGCGTTACAGATATATATCTAGAAGTGTTAAATTTAACCTTTATGGAGCCTAGTTCCTAGGCCTTTTTTATATCATATTTTGTGTTTTGTGTACTAGACTAGGCTCTTCGGCAGCAGCTCTAAGTCTAATCGAGCCTCGTGAGGTATATTGACTTCGAGGTTGAGTGAGCTGAACTACAGCTCTCGGGTCTATATCCCAGATTTGGTCTAAGAATCTTACCGTCCATACTTTTGAAAAACTAATCTGAAACAACAAGAATTTCTAGTTCTTTTTTTTTTAATAATCTGGTGAAAATCTGTGTGTAATTAATCAACCCGTTCAAGAAAGGGACAGGGGTCGCCTTGATGCTGGAGGGGATCTTGATTTCTTGATCCTAGGATTATGTTACCAACCCCTTTCTCTGGATCAGTCCCGATTACATCGCTTTCCCCACAAGATGTATGGCCCTTATAGGTTAATAATAATAATAATAATAATAATAATAATAATAATAATAATAATAATAATCTCCTATTTATCCCTTTCAACATTTTTAATACAATATTTATTGTTCGTGTAACCTTCATCTACAACATTCATCACTTCAGTTGCTCATCCTTAAGTCTTCGTCATATGGTCATAAAGGACTTTATTCCTGCTGGCAAGTGCACACAGCGCCGTGTATGGTCTGTGTGGGTGTGGGTGTGTGGGTGTGGGTGGAGTGAGGATAAAACCTTCACCGCTCATTGTTAAATGATACACACACACACACACCACACACACACACACCACACACACACACACACCACACACACACACCACACACACACAACACACACACCACACACACACACCACACACACACACACCACACACACCACACACACACACACACACACACAACACACCACACACACACACACACCACACACCACACACACCACACACACACACACACCACCCACACACACACACCACACACACACACACACACACACACACACCACACACACACACACACACACACACCACACACACCACACACACACACACACACACACACACCACACACACACACCACACACACACACACACACACACACACACACACACACACACACACCACACACACCACCACACACCACACCACACACACACACCACACACACACACACACACACACCACACACACACACCACACACACACACACACACCACACACACCACACACACCACACACCACAACACCCACACACCACACACACCACACACACACACACACACACACCACACCACACACACCACACACCCACACACACCACACACACCACACACACACCACACACACACACACACACACACCACACACAACCACACACACACACACCACACACACACACACACACCACACACACACACACACACACACACACACACACACCACACACAACACACACACCACACACACACACACACACACACACACACACACCACACACACACACACACACACTCACACACACATACACACAACACACAACACACATACACACACACACACACACAACACACACATACACAACACCACACACACACATACACACACATACACACACACACACACACACTACACATAAACACACATACACACACACAACCACACACACATACACACAACACACACACACATACACACACACACACACAACACATAAACACACACACCACATACACACACACCAATACAGTACACACACACACAAACACATACACAATACACACAAAAACACACCACCACACACATACACATACCACACATAACACACAACAAACACACACACACACACACACACACACCACACACACACACACAAGGGGACACAGTTTGGAAGATTTGAAGCACACAGATAATCACAGGGAAGTTGGAAGTATTCTTCAGCCACAGAGTAGTCAGTCAAGTGAAATAGTTTGGGAAGCGATGTATGGAGGCAGATCCATACATAGCTTAAGCAGAGGTATGATAAAGCTCACGGCTCAGGAGACGAGTGACTAGTAGCGATCAGTGAAGAGGCGGGGCCAGGAGCTCGGACTCGACCCCTGTAACCTCAACTAGGTGAGTACAACTAGGTGAGTACACACACATAACACACACACACACACACACAACCACCACACACACATACACGCACACACATACACACACACACACACACACACACACACACACACACACACACACACACATACACACACACACCCAACATACACTATCACCACACATAACACCAACACACGACTACACACACACAAACACATACCACACACTCAGGAGAGTACACTAGGTACACCATAAACGGGGCCCGGAGCTCACCGACCCAAATCAACTAGGAGTACACTGGTAGACACACCACACACACACACACATACACCACAACAAACCCACACACTACACACCCATACACACACCACAACACACACACCCCCATACACACCCACACACCCCAACACCCCCACACACACAACACACCCACCAACGTACTTGGGTTTAACCCCCCATAAAACACCCCATCCCCCCTTTGGGTCCCAAATACCCCTTACTACCACATACCCCCATCCTTCCCACCATTTTTACACCCTTTACTACCCGCACACTCATACCCGTTACCATACAAAGTCACATCCCCATTTTAAAACCAATACTCACCGTCCCCCCTCCTCCCCATCAAAATACTCACCGGGGACACACCCCCTCCACCGGTCAAACCAACTCCCCTTTCCCCCACCATCTAAAGTAACCCCACACACCACGAAATACAAACCCTTAATTATTAAACCAGTTCCCAACTCCAAGTAACAATCACAAAAGAAACGCCTTAAAGCAACCCAAAAAGTCCAAATCATCAATTTAAAATGCTCCCCCAGCCCCCCACCTAACCCACCCCCACACCACCCCCTACCACACACCCATCACACCACCCGACCACCATCCATTCCAAACCACCACCACCAAACCCCCTACACCACCGACCCCCCACCTAACCTTTTTTCCCCCTACACCCCACAACCCCAAAAACCCATCATACCACCATCACACCACCCCCACTACCCCCCATCACTTACCACCAACACACCCATCACTACCACCGAACCACCACCACCATACCCCCATCACTACCACCAGACACCCCATAAACTACCACCAGTACACACCCATCATACCACCAGTACACACCCATCATACCACCACCAACCACCACACCCCCATCACTACCACCAGCACCCCCCATCATACCACCAGTACCCCACCCATCACTACCACCACCACACCCCCATCACTCCACCAGTACACACCCATCACTAACCCACCACCCACACACCCCCATCACTACCACCATTTACACACCATTCACTACCAACCAACTCACCACACCCCATCACTACCACCGTACACCCCATCATTACCACCAGAAACACACCCATCACTACCACCACCACCAACCAACACCCCCATCACCCCAAACCACCACACCCCCATCAAACCCCCTTACACACCCATCACTACCACCCCACACCCCATCACTCCCCCACCATCCACCCATCACTACCCCCCCAACCACCACACACCCATCACTACCACCAGCACACCCCCATCACTACCACCAGTACACACCCATCACTACCACCAGCACACCCCATCACTACCACCAGTACACACCCATCACTACCCCACACCCACCCCCCCACCACACCACCATACACACCCCCCCATCACTACCACCAGCACCACCCATCACACCCCCACCAGTACAACACCCCCACACCCCACCACACCCATCAACCCCAAACCCCCCCAGTCCCACACCCATCACTACCACCAGACAATCACCCCCTCACTACCACCACACACCCATCACTACCACCACCACACCCATCACTACCACCAGCCACACACCCATCACTACCACCAGACACACCCATCCCCACCCCCAAACCCAAACCCCATACCACCCCCCCTCACTACCCCAGACACACCCATCACCACCAACCACCCCATCACTACCCCCATCATACACACCCCATCACTACCCCCGCACCACCCATCACACCACCACCACCCATCACTCCACCACCACCCCATCACTACCCCAAACACACCCACACCCTCACACCAACCCACCCATCACAAACCACCACACACACCCATCACTACCACCACCACACCCATCACTACCACCAGCACACACCCATCACATCACCACCACACCCATCATCATTCATGTACCGAAAATATATTTTATTCGTATTTTGTCTACGCCTTTTCATATTCTCATTTTTTATATGGAGTGTGTGTGTGTGTGTGTATTCACCTAATTGTGGTTGCAGGGGTCGAGACTCCGCTCCTGGCCCCGCGCGCGTCGTGGTGTGTGTGTTTTTGTGGTGTGTGTGGGGTGTGTGTGTGTGTTGTGTGTCGGGGGGGCGCGTGCGGTGTTGATTATTTCTAGTATATCCTTTATCGTAAGATTTTTCTCATTCTTACACTTAAAAGATTTTTTAGCGACAACACAAATACAATGGCAGTTATGTTGACGAGTTTGTGGCCGACAACCATTAAAATCCTCTGGAGTCGATTGTTTTATCAAAGTTAATGTCTAACTTAGTGACAGCGAGATCTATACTTCGAAAAAGGATGAAAAGTGAACTTTGCGACTACGTTTCGGTCCAACCATGACCGAAAGGTAGTAGTTTTGGTGAAACGATCCAATCACGGCATTGCGACCTTTTATTTTTTAGGTGAAAAGAATAATTATTTTTTTCGCAAATTTGATCGCAGAGCCACATGTAATCTCTTATTTATAATTGCAGGGGTTCAGTTTCAGCTTCTGGTTACGCTTCATTTGGTGTAAACGGGTTTACCCCCAAAGTAGACCCATCATAGCTTCCCCATCCTGTTATACGTTGCAAATGGTGTCAGACTAACTACACCACCAATTCCCCCCCCCCCAAAAAAAAAAAATAAATATATATAGAGTAATGGCTTGTTCCAGGATGGCCTCAAGCAAATAATACTAACCTGCCTTATAGCTCAGCTTGTATAGGAGCAACGAAGATCCATGCATTATATAATGTGGAACTGCAAGCGGTGGGAAGGTAGCAACAGTGAGTACTGGTTCCTGGGTGAACACAAAACAAGTCTTGTGGTCGCCAAGACTCCTTGTTTCGTGTGAATTCTATAGCCATACTCAATACGGGACACAAATGGCTCAAATACTGCGGAAGTCATCGGTGGTATTGTCTGGATAACATCCCTATTTACTCAGTGTTGGCGATCCATTAATCTAACACATAACGATCCAAATTGCATACAATGGTGGGTAATTTGCAGTTAATGATTCGATAATGATTGTGGATTCATGGAAAGTAGCGCATGAGGGGCTACCGCCTCACTCTGACCGGGATGACTTGGGTGGTTAAGTTATCTCAGAGTTAAGTGGTTATTGTAATAACAGGTAAATGACCTTAACACGCCTGATCACTCTGTCCCGCCTGCATGCAGAGAGTGAAAGTAAATAGGACAGAGTGAATGGAGGACGATGGGAGTGAATGGGAGAGTGAGTGTAAGAGCACAGAACCAAATCACACTGCTAAGAATGAATCAACAAGTCCAGGCAGGATGACTAAGTAATTAATACACGCGTGGATACTTTTGTCTACTGATGCGTGTGTGTATTTTCTCTGAAGGATTTTGACTGGATGATCTCAACTCATGATGGATTATGATTTTATATTCTCAATCCTTGGAACATTGTGACTGAATGACCTCGTCCTCAGATCATTGTGACTGGATGATCTCGACCCTATGAGGATAATAATTGGGCGAGGTCAAACCATGGAGCACAACGAATGAATAATTTCAACCCTTGAGCATTTATATTGATTGATATCAACCCTGAAAAGCACTGTAACTGGATAATTTCAACCCAAGGAGAATATGGATGATCTCAACATTTAGAGCATCAAGACTGGATGGTTTCCTCCACTGGAGTGTTGTGACTGGATGGTGTGGATCCAGTAGTTCACCCAGACTTGGGAACGTTCAATACTAACATCAGCATGGAAACATCACTCAAGGAACAGATGATAAAACTGAGGAAAGATGGTGGACTACACACACACACACACACACACACACACACACACACACAGATCAGTCGCAGAGCCAGGAATGAGTATGCACAGGTAAGGAGGGAGGCCCAGCGACAGTATGAAAATGACATAGCATCGAGAATCAAGACTGACCCGAAACTGTTGTATAGCCACATCAGGAGGAAGACAACAGTCAAAGACCAGGTGATCAGATTAAGGACAGAAGGTGGAGAACTCACAAGAAATGATCAGGAGGTATGTGAGGAGCTGAACAGGAGATTTAAAGAAGTTTTTACAGTAGAGACAGGAAGGGCTGTGGGAAGACAGCACAGAAGGGAACATCAAGAGGGAATATACCAACAAGTGTTGGATGACATACGAACAACTGAGGAGGAGGTGAAGAAGCTCTTAAGTGACCTTGACACCTCAAAGGCGATGGGACCGGACAACATCTCCCCATGGGTCCTTAGAGAAGGAGCAGAGATGCTGTGCGTGCCTCTAACCACAATCTTCAACACATCCCTTGAAACTGGGCAACTACATGAGAAATGGAAGACAGCTAGTGTAGTCCCCATATTTAAGAAAGGAAACAGAAACGAGGCACTAAACTACAGACCTGTGTCTCTGACATGTATTGTGTGCAAAGTCATGGAGAAGATTATCAGGAGGAGAGTGGTCGAACACCTGGAAAGGAACAAGGTTATAAATGAAAACCAGCATGGGTTCATGGAAGGCAAATCCTGTATCACAAACCTCCTGGAGTTTTATGACAAGGTAACAGAAGTAAGACACGAGAGAGAGGGGTGGGTAGATTGCGTTTTCCTAGACTGCAGGAAGGCCTTTGACACAGTTCCCCACAAGAGATTAGTGCAGAAGCTGGAGGATCAGGCGCATGTAAAAGGGAGGGCACTGCAATGGATAAGGGAATACCTGACAGGGAGGCAGCAACGAGTCATGGTACGTGAAGAGGTATCACAGTGGGCGCCTGTTACGAGCGGGGTCCCACAGGGGTCAGTTCTAGGACCAGTGCTATTTTTGATATATGTGAACGACATGATGGAAGGATTAGACTCTGAAGTGTCCCTGTTCGCAGATGACGTGAAGTTGATGAGAAGAATTAAATCGGGCGAGGATGAGGCAGGACTGCAAAGAGACCTGGACAGGCTGGACATGTGGTCCAGTAACTGGCTTCTCGAATTCAATCCAGCCAAATGCAAAGTCATGAAGATTGGGGAGGGGCAAAGAAGACCCCCAGACAGAGTATAGGCTGGGTGGACAAAGGAATACAGACCTCACTCAGGGAGAAAGACCTTGGGGTGACCATAACCCCGAGCACATCCGGAAAGGCACACATCAACCAAATAACTGCTGCAGCATACGGGCGCCTGGCAAACCGAGAATAGCTTTTCCGATACCTAATAAGGAATCGTTCAAGACACTGTACACTGTGTATGTTGGGCCCATACTGAGTATGCAGCACCAGTCTGGAACCCACACCTGGTCAAGCACTCAAGAAGTTAAGAAAGTACAAAGGTTTGGAAACCCAAGGCTAGTCCCAGAGCTCAAGGGAATGTCGTACGAGAAAGGTTAAGGAAAATCGGACTGACGACACTGGAGGACAGAAGGGTCAGGGGAGACATGTTTAACGACATACAAGATACTGGGGGGAATAGACAAGGTGGACAGAGATAGGATGTTCCAGAGAGGGAAAACGGGGGACAAGGGGTCACAACTGGAAGCGAAGACTCAGACGAGTCACAGGGACGTTAGGAAGTATTTCTTCAGTCATAGAGTTGTCAGCAAGTGGAACAGCCTAGCAAGTGAAGTAGTGGAGGCAGGAACCATACATAGTTTTAAGAAGAGGTATGACAAAGCTCAGGAAGCAGAGAGAGAGAGGACCCAGTAGCGATCAGTGAAGAGGCGGGGCCAGGAGCTGAGTCTCGACCCCTGCAACCACAATTAGGCGAGTACAATTAGGTGAGTACACACACACACACTTACACACACACACACACACACACATACACACACACACACAACACACACACACACACACAACACCAGTAAGGATGTGTGCTAAGAGTTTAATGAACCTAAATGATGTCTGGGATGTGATCACTTGCCTGGCGTCGTCACGGGTAATCACCTAACGACCGAAACTATTACCAAGGAGGTAATGAGGATCCAGAGTGAACTAGCAACACAGGCAATGCTTCTTGACAAAATTTCATTATGCATAGCGAGAGGAGCTGAATTTCCCAAGACGGCTCTTGTTCATTTTTTTATTTTAAATCACTTAAATGACAAAACTGACAGATACACTGAAGGTGTCAAACGTAATGCCAATATTCAAGAAAGGTGAGTGAAGAAAACAACCCTCAACTACAGACTACTATCTCTGACAAGTGTAATGGTGAAGTTAAAACGTATAATGGAGAGAATAATAAAAAAGAGGTGCCTTTGGTTAAAAGCTTTGTTTGCCTCTGACTGCTTGCCAGCCTGCCTACCTGCTTGCCTTCCTGTTTGGTTCCTTGCCTGCCAGCCTGTCTCCCTGCCTGCCTGCATGGCTTTCTGTTTTTCATCTTGCCTGTGTGTGTTTGTGTGTTTGTGTTTGTGTGTTTGTGTTTGTGTGTGTGTGCGTGTGTGTGACGCACGCGTGTGCCCAAGGGTGCGTGCTAGAACCCTGTCATCACCCTCCACCACAACCCCTGCCATCACCAACCTTACAAATTGGCTCTTCCTCCCTGGTCGCGCCCACATAATAGTTTCGCGAGCACATACATAGATACGCAAGACCCAACGCGCACATACGTACACAGAAACTCACGTACACACGCACACAGTTCCTCCTCCGGAAATATACGCCGAATAAAAGAAACCATTATTAGTGTTGGTGAAAAAAAAATAATTTTAGAAGAATTTGAATTTTTTTTTGGCTGTTCTCGTATTGGTGCATAGTGTTCAGGTGATCCTTCCCCCCCCCACACACCCCACCTACATCCCAAGAACACCCAGCATACACCCCATGCACCTCAGTGGCCCGGTGGCCTGGTGGCTAAAGCTCCCGCTTCACACACGGAGGGCCCGGGTTCGATTCCCGGCGGGTGGAAACATTTCGACACGTTTCCTTACACCTATTGTCCTGTTCACCTAGCAGCAAATAGGTACCTGGGTGTTAGTCGACTGGTGTGGGTCGCATCCTGGGGGACAAGATTAAGGACCCCAATGGAAATAAGTTAGACAGTCCTCGATGACGCACTGACTTTCTTGGGTTATCCTGGGTGGCTAACCCTCCGGGGTTAAAAATCCGAACGAAATCTTATCTTATCTTATCTCACACCACGCTCACTTCACTAGAAAGACGATTACACAATTTTCCTCTACAAAAAAACAATTAGGTAAGTCAACACATCATTCTCTACTACTGTATACTAACCTTCAGTGACTTACCCTCTTAATACTCGCAGTTTCTATGACTGGGCGATATGTAGTTAACTGTTGAGAGCATTCAGCTATCAACCGCAAGGTCAAAGGTCGACTCTCTGCCACGGAGAAGAGTGTAGGCAAGTTTCCTGACATACCTTCCATACCTGCCCACCTAGAAGTAAAAATATGTACCTTTATTTAAGCTGGCTACTTATTGGGCGCATGGAAAAAGAAATGTATTGGAATTCCAGTCCTGCTGGCAGTCATATTCCGTGTAAAACACTCCACGCTTGCTGGAAGTAACGTCCTGTGCAAGACACTTCAGGCGTGCTGGATGTTACGTCCTGTGTAAGACACTCCAATCTCGTCTGGGCTTGGTGCTTTCCAGGTGTGTCGCTGTGCTTGTGTGAGAATGCGTGTAGATTTGGTAGTGTGTCATGAGTATCGCTGCAACAGTTAAAGAACCGGACGAAATAAAAAGATGCCGGTGTGTGGGGTTAGTCTGGCGGAGTTGTGTGTTTGCCAGACCGCTGTCGACATCGAGCAGAGAATCATTACTGATATGTACAGCGTGATTATACAAAAAGTTTCTTTGGTTAAGATTGTAATCTGCATATTCATAGTTTCTGTCCAACCGAAACCAGAACTGCGGGACGGGTTATGAGAAACGGGAAAAGGAGCTGGGAAATGGGGGAGGGAGCCAAAAAGCGGGAGGGGAAGATAGAAACAAAAACGAAGGAGGGCTTGGCGTCAGGAAGGGAATAGAAGATAGGTGCTAGAGGGAGAGTTAGGAAGCTAAAGACGAGAGGAAGGAAGCTAGAAGGAAAGGGGAGGAAGGAGGGCAGTTAGGGAAGGGAAAGGGCAAGAAGGAAGTTAGGGGTAGAAAGGGGGAAGGAAGGCAGCTATGGGGAAAAAGAGAGAAGGAAGGCAGCTAGGGGAAGAGGGAAGTAAGGCAGCTAGAGGAAGAGGGAAGAAAGGCAGTTAGGGGAAGAGAGAGGAAGGCAGCTAGGGAAAGAGGGAAGGAAGGCAGATAGGGGAAGAGGGGGAAAAAAAGGCAATTAGAGGAAGAGGAGGAAGGCAGCTAGGGGAAGAGGGAAGGAAGGCAGCTAGGGGAAGAGGAAGGAAGGCAGCTAGGGGAAGAGGGAAGAAGGCAGCTAGGGAAGAGGGAAGGGAAGGCAGCTAGGGGAAGAGGGAAGGAAGGCAGCTAGGGAAGAGGGAAGGAAGGCAGCTAGGGGAAGGGAAGGAAAGGGAGTTAGGGGAAGAGGGAAGGAATGCAGTAGGGGAGAAAGGGAAAAGGGAAGGCAGTTAGGGGAAGAGGGAAGAAGGCACTAGGGGAGAGGGAAGGAAGGCAGTTAGGGGAAAAGGGAAGGAAGGCAGCTAGGGGAAGAGGAAGGAAGGCAGCTAGGGGAAGGGGAAAGAAGGCAGCTAGGGGAAGAGGGAAGGAATGCAGCTAGGGAAGAGGGAAGGAAGGCAGTTAGGGGAAGGGGAAGGAAGGCAGCTAGGGGAAGAGGGAAGGAAGGCAGCTAGGGGAAGAGGGAAGGAAGGCAGTTAGGGGAAGAGGGAAGGAAGGCAGCTAGGGGAAGAGGGAAGGAGGGCAGCTAGGGGAAGAGGGAAGAAAGGCAGTTAGGGGAAGAAGGAAGGAAGGAAAGGGAGCTAGGGGAAGAGGGAAGAAAGGCAGCTAGGGGAAGAGGGAAGGAGGGCAGCTAGGGGAAGAGGGAAAAAGGCAGTTTGGGAAGAAGGAAGGAAGGAAGGCAGCTAGGGGAAGAGGGAAGAAAGGCAGCTAGGGGAAGAGGGAAGGAGGGCAGCTAGGGGAAGAGGGAAGAAAGGCAGTTAGGGGAAGAAGGAAGGAAGGAAGGCAGCTAGGGGAAGAGGGAAGAAAGGCAGTTAGGGGAAGAAGGAAGGAAGGAAGGCAGCTAGGGGAAGAGGGAAGAAAGGCAGCTAGGGCTTGTAAGCACTCGACAATTAATACGTCTTCATAATCCCTAGTAAAAAATTAATAATTACTTAATAGCATAACAATGAAGCAATTAAAGCACTTATAAGCCTCGGTAATTCCCAGTGTTAATCACCAATTTAAACAACTTTGCTCTCAAGCTTTCTTTCCTCTGATAGTCACTCAAGTCTTGAGCTGTCTTATAATTACTAGATTCTTACACTTATACTTCCAAATAATCACTAGTTTCTTATACTAACCAATGATCACTAGTTTCCAAAATTATACATAATACATAATTACTAGTTTCTTGCGCCTGTACCTGCCAATGATCACTACACTTATACTTCCGGTAATCACTAGTGTCTTGAGCCTCCTGCGAGACAATGCTTGTCTCTGTTTCCAAAAATAATGGACTCAAGGTTTTGTATCGAAAATTTTGCTTCCGTTTAGTACTCCAGGGATCTGGTAGTGTAAATTGCTCCTTTCTTTTTACTGAATGAAGATATTTTGTAAAAATATATTTACAGTCTGGACGAGAAATAATAGCCAGAGGATAGAACGTCATTGAAATGGTTACTGATTACATTGAAATAGTAACTGATTACATTTTCAGCAGATTACTCAAAGGTACATCACAGAAAAGTCGTAAAGCTTTCTCATGGTTCATAGTAGCTCGCTCGCACACGACCCCAGGTCCGCAGTGTGTGTGTGTGTGTGTGTGTGTGTGTGTGTGTGTGTGTGTGTACTCACCTAGTTGAGGTTGCGGGGGTCGAGTCCGAGCTCCTGGCCCCGCCTCTTCATTGATCGCTACTAGGTCACTCTCCCTGAACCGTGAGCTTTATCATACCTCTGCTTAAAGCTATGTATGGATCCTGCCTCCACTACATCGCTTCCCAAACTATTCCACTTACTGACTACTCTGTGGCTGAAGAAATACTTCCTAACATCCCTGTGATTCATCTGTGTCTTCAGCTTCCAACTGTGTCCCCTTGTTACTGTGTCCAGTCTCTGGAACATCCTGTCTTTGTCCACCTTTTCAATTTCCTCTCAGTATTTTGTATGTCGTTATCATGTCGCAGTAACAGCCTAGTTGATCAGGCCCTGATCCATCGGGAGGCCTGGTCATGGACCGGGCCGCGGGGGCCGTTGATCCCCGGAATAACCTCCAGGTAACCTCCCCCCTATCTCTCCTGTCCTCCAGTGTCGTCAGGTTGATTTCCCTTAACCTCTCCTCGTAGGACATACCTCTTAGCTCTGGGACTAGTCTTGTGTGTGTGTGTGTGTGTGTGTGTGTGTGTGTGTACTCACCTAGTTGTACTCACCTAGTTGAGGTTGCGGGGGTCGAGTCCGAGCTCCTGGCCCCGCCTCTTCACTGATCGCTACTAGGTCACTCTCCCTGAACCGTGAGCTTTATCATACCTCTGCTTAAAGCTATGTATGGATCCTGCCTCCACTACATCGCTTCCCAAACTATTCCACTTACTACTCTGTGGCTGAAGAAATACTTCCTAACATCCCTGTGATTCATCTGTGTCTTCAACTTCCAACTGTGTCCCCTTGTTACTGTGTGTGTGTGTGTGTGTGGTGTGTGTGTGTGTGTGTGTGTGTGTGTGTGTGTGTGTGTGTGTGTGTGTGTGTGTGCAGATATCTAGTCAAGGACTTTAGTTCACACAATACAGTGTGTAAACATTCAACAAGGCAATGAGACACGCCTGTGATTTGCCTGTGACATGTTTCGGGAAATTTCCTACTCCCGCGGGTCGGCCTTGGGCCAGGCCTCACTTTTGATAGTCTGGTCGACAAGGTTATTGCTTTCAGCCGCCCGCAAGCCCTCAAATGCAACACATTTGGATTTGACACGCCACGGAGACAGAGAGCCAATTTCCTATTGCAGACCTCTACATTGGTTCCAGTCAATATTTCGAATTTATATTGCCAGCAGTATGACTGGTCTAGGCCCAGGGATACTGGTAGTTTTCTCGTATTAGTTTATTTTACACTTCCATATATCTCCCTCTACTATAGTTGTTGTAATGTGCAGATTTGGGGCAAGACCTCTAGTATCTTCCACATACTGCTTATCTTGTGTTCTTCCCAGGAGGTATATTTACAGTTCTTTAAGGTATTCCCAGTAGTTTAAATACTTTATTGGTTCTGTGTAGGCAGCGAACACTCGCTCGAATTTTGTCCAGCTTTGCTATCACTCTCGCTATGAATGGTACTGTCAACACTGAGCAGTACTCCAAGAAAACACAAGTGATTTAATTCACAAAGCCTGGAAAATGCTATGTCTTTTCACTACTTCATACAGAGAAATAAGTGTCCACTCCACCAAATATAAGTAAAGTTTAACACCACCCAAATGGAATCGGTCAGTGCCAGGACATATAATGGAGTTCACTAACGTAAGCAGTCTGTCCACACAACAGATGACTCAAAACGGTCCTAACCTGTTCCACAGCGGCTGTCTCAAAAGCAAGGCAGAGTCAGTATACGGTATAGAGTCAGTGTTCTCTAAGTTTCTCACTCCCTTTCCCCACTTCCCTCTTACACTCCCCTCCCCAGCTTCCCTTTCACACTCCCCTCTCCCACTACCAACCCACCACCAGGCTCAGCCCCTAATTCCTAAGTAAAAGTAACTAGAACTCTGCTGGAAGTGAAGCTCCCGTAGCTGAGGAACTCCTTGATGAGATACTTTGCCCTACTGAAGCCTCCCAGTTCAGTCTGACAGACTTCGACACAATGTATGAAATCCATCCCACGTGATACAAGTGGACAGAGAAATATACTTTTTGTTCCCATAATAATGTAACAGTCATATGCAATAGGATGATACAATGCTCATGTATCTAATTTAGTTTAATTAGAAAAAAAAGGATCTTTTTGCCTCCTCTTCTCCAGTATTTTACAATCCTCAAACACACTTAGCTCCAGTCTAGTGATATACTATTAAGCCTTGTCCATTGTCTTTGTGTCTTGTTATTGTCAGTGACAAGAAAACAGCTTCCCTTCCATAGCGTTGCAGAGAGAGAGAGGGAGAGAGAGAGAGAGAGGGAGAAAGAGAGGACAGAGGGAGAAAGAGAGAACAGAGGAAGGGAGATAGAAAAAAAAGCCATAGGAAGAGAGAGGAAGCTAAAGGAAGATCGGAAAAAACTAGATGGAGATAGTGGATGATGGAAGATCGAGTAGAGATAGTGAGATAGTCTGTTTCGTTAGCGTAACATATACTGATATTAAGACCAACTCATTAACAACTTGTGATTGAGACGACAATAACGTTAATAACCTCCAGTAATAGCTTTTTAACAGATAGGATAGGAAACAGAGAGAGAGGAGAGAATGAGTTGACAGAGGAGGATACGAGACGAGAGATGCACGAAACTGAGAGGGGAAAAAACAGGACCAACGAGAGGAGAGTATATATAAAGAGGAGGAGGACAGAGAGAGAGTGAGAAAAGAAATGAGAGAGAGGGGAGAAGAGACGATGATAGTAAAGGTGACTTTGCAGATGTTTTGGTTTCCCCTCTCCATATATTTGGTAAGTTCATACATAGTTGAACTTGCAGAAGTATGATTACTGATGCTTGGCCTCGTGTTTATGCATGAGCATTTACCTGTATGTTTTATGTATATATGCAGGTGTTTGACTGCTTGTTTGAGGCAGTTACGAGCTCCTGTAAAGAGAGGATCATGTTTCACTCCAGTTAATGACAGATTTATGAGAAAATTACGCTGCTGCTGTTGTTGCTGCTGCTGCTGCTTGGGACGTGTGACGTCACTGGACTTGGAATTCCGTTTGGGACAGCACTTTACCTGTCCTGTGTTTGGGACATCACTTTGCCTGTCCTGTGTTTGGGACATCACCCTACCAAGTTCTAGTAAGTGCGTAGACTTTGTAGTTTTAATGCTGGCTTGTCGAAGGTGCAAATCTCACTGGATGACATGAGGTTCGCAGCAAACTTTACTGAGTACCTCAGACACAATGTTGAGGTCCGTGGCCAAAAGTTCACTGATAGAGCCAGGTTGTGGGATACTCGAACACGCTTCTCAACCAGACTTGCTCCTTACTTACACGTATAAACAATCACACTTAGATGGCCCAAAAGTTGCGTCAAGCAAAGACAAGAGCTCGCTTTCTGGCAGTGAGAGCTCCTCATGCAGGGAATTTCCTGTTGGCTGTCCCCAGTTCCTCGCTTGGCACAAACCTCGACCTGTAGACCATCCTCACTGGGGTTGCCCTTCGCCTTGCCGCTCCCATCATCGCTGACCACATATATAGCTATGGCAGTGAATCGAAAGACCGATTTGGGTACCATGGTCTTGTTTCTCTTCATGCAAGGTATGAAGAGGTTAACAACATCAAGAGGAGTGTCGCAATAGCCAGATGCCCATCAATAAGGGATCCCTCCCAGCTATGCAGATCGGATGACGACCAAAAGTGTCCAGTTAAAATTACCCTGCAAGTCTGGATAGAAGTCAAGCAGGTCACGTAGGACTACATAGGTATATTTATATTGGCTGACACTTATCGTCGAAAGTGCTTATAATTTCAATATTTTTTCACAGTGGTTATTCTACATATTGTGATATCACCTGTTTACTGTGATCTTATACATATGTCGTGCCGAATAGGTAAAATTGGTCAATTTGCGAGAACTTGTTTAAAATTAAGTCCTTTCTAAAATTTTCCCTTATATATTTAAAGATATATTTTTTCATTTACGTTAATGTAATAATAATTTTATGCCAAAAGAACCTTAGAAAACTTCTAACTTAAATTTAGCCAAATCCAACTAAATATATTTTAGATAAATTTACAATAATTTAATAATTAACCAAAACAGTGTAATATATTTTTTTTCCGTTAGGTTCAGAATGATTTTTGTGAAATAACTGTATACACAAATTTTCGCTTGCCCTGTTCGGCAAGAAGAGTGTCACTATTTAAGCCAAAATCGCGAGATTTACCTGTTAGGCAAGATTATATATATATATATATATATATATATATATAATATATATATATATAATAATATATATATATATAAATAT
>NC_069421.1:17378702-17405454 GCF_026875155.1 Cherax quadricarinatus | reverse complement strand
CTTTTTTCCTTTTGAAAATTTATTTTTTTTTTTTGGTTTCTTTAAAATTTTTGGGATTTTTTCCCCCCTTTTTTCATTTAATTCCTAAAAACGTCCCCCCCCCCTAAAATTTTTTTTTTTTCTTTTTTGTTGGGGGGGGTTTTGCGTTGCAAGAGAGAGAGGGGAGAGAGAAGAGAGGAGAAAGAGGGGACAAGGGAGAAAGAGAGGACAGAGGAAGGGAGCTAGAAAAAAAAAGCCATAGGAAGAGAGAGGAAGCTAAAGGAAGATCGGAAATGGATGAGGGAAGATCGAGTAGAGATAGTGAGATAGTCTGTTTCGGTAGCGTAACATATACTGATATTAAGACCAACTCTTTAACAACTTGTGATTGAGACGACAATAACGTTAATAACCTCCAGTAATAGCTTTTTAACAGATAGGATAGGAAACAGAGAGGAGAGAATGAGTTGACAGAGGAGGATACGAGACGAGAGATGCACGAAACTGAGAGGGGAAAAAACAGGACCAACGAGAGGAGAGTATATATAAAGAGGAGGAGGACAGAGAGAGAGTGAGAAAAGAAATGAGAGAGAGGGGAGAAGAGACGATGATAGTAAAGGTGACTTTGCAAATGTTTTGGTTTCCCCTCTCCATATATTTGGTAAGTTCATACATAGTTGAACTTGCAGAAGTATGATTACTGATGCTTGGCCTCGTGTTTATGCATGAGCATTTACCTGTATGTTTTATGTATATATGCAGGTGTGTGACTGCTTGTTTGAGGCAGTTACGAGCTCCTGTAAAGAGAGGATCATGTTTCACTCCAGTTAATGACAGATTTATGAGAAAATTACGCTGCTGCTGTTGCTGCTGCTGCTGCTGCTTGGGACGTGTGACGTCACTGGACTTTGAATTCCGTTTGGGACAGCACTTTGCCTGTCCTGTGTTTGGGACATCACTTTGCCTGTCCTGTGTTTGGGACATCACCCTACCAAGTTCTAGTAAGTGCGTAGACTTCGTAGTTTTAATGCTGGCTTGTCGAAGGTGCAAACCTCACTGGATGACATGAGGTTCGCAGCAAACTTTACTGAGTACCTCAGACACAATGTTGAGGTCCGTGGCCAAAAGTTCACTGATAGAGCCAGGTTGTGGGATACTCGAACACGCTTCTCAACCAGACTTGCTCCCTACTTACAGCTATAAACAATCACACTTAGATGGCCCAAAAGTTGCGTCAAGCAAAGACAAGAGCTCGCTTTCTGGCAGTGAGAGCTCCTCATGCAGGGAATTTCCTGTTGGCTGTCCCCAGTTCCTCGCTTGGCACAAACCTCGACCTGTAGACCATCCTCACTGGGGTTGCCCTTCGCCTTGCCGCTCCCATCATCGCTGACCACATATATAGCTATGGCAGTGAATCGAAAGACCGATTTGAATACCATGGTCTTGTTTGTCGCTTCATGCAAGGTATGAAGAGGTTAACAACATCAAGAGGAGTGTCGCAATAGCCAGATGCCCATCAATAGGGATCCCTCCCAGCTATGCAGATCGGATGACGACCAAAAGTGTCCAGTTAAAATTACCCTGCAAGTCTGGATAGAAGTCAAGCAGGTCACGTAGGACTACATAGGTATATTTATATTGGCTGACACTTATCGTCGAAAGTGCTTATAATTTCAAATATTTTTTCACAGTGGTTATTCTACATATTGTGATATCACCTGTTTACTGTGATCTTATACATATGTCGTGCCGAATAGGTAAAATTGGTCCCTTTGCGAGAACTCTTTTTTAATTTTTAAAGCCCCTTTCAAAAATTTTCCCTTAAAATATTTAAAGATATATTTTTTCTTTTATGTTAATTAATAAAAATTTTTTGGTCCCAAAAAGAACCTTAGAAAACTTCAAATTTTTAATTTAGCCAAATCCAACTAAATATTTTAGTTTAAATTTACAATTTTTTTAATAATTAACCAACAGAGTGTAAACTTTTTTTTCCGTTGGGTTTTAAAAATATTTTGTAAAATTTACTGTATCAAAAATTTTTCGTTTGCCCTGTTCGGCAAGAAAAAGGTGTCACTTTTTAAAGGGCCCAAAAATCGAAAATTTTAAAACCTTTTAAAGGCAAGAATTATATATATATATATATATATATATAATATATTTATAAAATATATATAATATATAAATATATATATAATATTATAAAATATATTTTTTATTTATTAATTTCATGAATGTTAATACACATATAAATGTATGGGGGAGAGCGAAATCCTGGGAAAAAGGGAAATTTGTCCCTCGGCCCAGGGGGGTGGGGGAAAACCCCCTGGGGGGGGGGGACAAGATCGAAACCCCTTACTGGGGGGTGGGGTGGGGGGAAGATTTTTTCCCCCTGGGGACTATTTACTCTAACCCTCCCCCTCATTCCCTCCCCCCCACAAAAACCCCCCTTCCCTCTTTGTTTTCCTTTTTCTCCCCTTCCCCTCACCTTTTCCCGGGCTTTCTTTTTTTATGGGCATCCCCCCCCCTCTTTTTTTTTTTCCCAAATATTTTTTTCCTTTTTTTTTTTTTTTTTTTTTTTTTTTTTTTTTTTTTTTTTAAAAAATGTTGAAAAGGGTTTAAAGGGATCCTGGGGCAAAAATGACAAGCTATTTACGGGTTTAAGGGTTTCCTAACTTTTTTTCAACAAAAGAGCGGTTACCTACATCACTCATTTGAAAGCATTTTAGGGGGGTTATGAGACATAAAAAGGGGAACGGGATAAGTTGGACCCCATCTGGGGAAAGCTTTTTTCCCATTTGATCAACTGACTTATCTCTTTTGACATCATTACCCGGAACAAATGTTTTTCCAAAACTCGAGTAAAACCGGGGTATGTATGATCTCAGATGGAGATTTTTCTAAAAGGGGTACAGCCAATTAATTTTCTGTTTTCCTGCCCGCTTTTTGCATAAAAGCTTGTTTCGCGTTTGTCCTCAAAGTAAATCCAAGTGGTTTTTTTGACAAAAAATTGGCCTTGACAAAAACAGTAAGGCCACCCACATCCCCCCATTTTTGAAGGCTCTGCTGAAATGCCCAAAATCCATCCGGGATGGGTCCAGGCGAGAATAAAGCCCGCCCTTGCTCTGTTTTTCTACTCTGTCAAGCAGTCGCAGATAAAAGGGGGGACAGGAAAACCCAAAAAAAGTGGAGCATACCCCAAGGTGTGAGCGTCCCTTGTGCCTCGTACAGTACCCTTTGAAACCCCCACTGCCCAACCGATGCGAGTAGGGCAAAGTGCTGTAAGCTTCCTGCTGCCTTTTTTGCAAGATTTACAACATGGTTCTTCAGGGTTTATTTGGGAGCCCAAATTTCACCCCAAGGATATCAATTTCTTCCCCAGGTGCCAACATCCTCCCATTCAAAAAACTATGCACCAGCATTACCATCAGGGGCCTAAAAACCAACACCCTTTTGCGTTTTTAAAGGTGAAAAATTTTTACTTCCCAAACTATTTCCCCCAAGCTGTTATAGCTCTCGGGCTGGATTAAATGAGCTTAGAGAAACGGGCTTTTTCCCCTTTTGGGATAAGTAAAAGTCAGTGTACAGCCCGTTTTCATAGGGCATTTTAATTCGGGGATAAAAGAGGAAGAAGGCCCTTTTAAGTAAAAACATTCCATAACAGTGGACCCAGCACACTTCCTTGGGGAAAACGCTTGCCCCAATAGGATTCTTCCCTATTCCTTTTCCTTTGAGGACTACCCCTTAGAGATCTACCAAAAAGGTTCCGGGAGGAACATAGCTTAAGCCTGCAATTCCCATGTTTGAAGTTTTGCTAAGACCCCCGGGTTCCCACACCCGTCGAAACGCCAGCAATTTTCCGGGCTACCACCACTGATTTTGGGTTCATCCATTACTGGTTCCACTTAGGGGAAAGGGGTTTTTAACAAAAATCACAGCAGATTTAAACCCTTTTCCCCTGAAGCCAAAATTGACAATCCAAAGTATGAGTGGTATTAAAAAAAATCTGTCATTTGTCTTGAGTTATTGCTAAAAGATTTTACCAGTGTTTTGACGGGAGTGCCACTGGTCTGTAGTTGCTGATTTCTGCTCTGCTCTTCCTTTTTTTGGGAAAAGGGACTACAATTTTCCCCCTTTCCATGGGAAAGGGGCCCTTTTTCACTGTACTAGGCATGCTGGAAAAATGCGAGTTTGAGGGGCTGCAACGGGCTGCACATCTTTTTCAAAAATCCGGCTCAACTTGCGGCCCACCCCTTTTCTTTCCCAATATTTAAGAAGGAAATGCACCCCTCCTCCTTATTGGGCACCCCTGACAGTTTTTACACAGTTTTTGCAGCTAGCCAAGGAGGGCCCTTGCTATCAGGAACTTTCAATTTTTTGGGACAAAGTGTTTACAAAGAGGTCCGCTTTTTTCTTACTCTTTTAGAGGTGGTCCACATCCGGGCGATTTAGAGGTGGAAAAAGGTTTTTCAGGCAGATAACCTTGTCTGTCCTTGACCAGGACCCCCATTTTGGGGCCTACCCTACCGATGCTAAAATTTCCCTTTTTGTGTCCAACTCCCATTTTAGCAAGGCCCACTTTTTTAACATTTAACCCCTAACCACAGGGTTTCAGTGGCAAATTTTCCCGGTTTTAGTGGTAGGATGTCCCCCTTAAACCCACGCCAAGCTTTTTACTTTTGCAGTAGCAGCCCCCCCTCAAAAACGAAACCAAACCAAGGCTAAACTGTAGGCTTTGTCACATATTGGGCCCGGGGGGGAATGTGTTTTTCTTGTTTCAGATTTTAAAGGGTTTTTTTCCATGAAGGCTTTCATTGGTTGTCAACAAACCCCCGGGGAAGACAAATTTCCCGTCGGGGGGGCCCAGCTAGAGCAAAGGGCTGGGCCCAAATTTCCTCTTTCCCAAACCGGGTTTGCGTGTGGACCCTCACCCCCGTTCCCGTTGGATCTTAATTTGGTAAAAACACCTTTGGTCGACGACCAACGTACCCATGGGTTTACAAGTGGGCTAAAGCCTTTTTGCCAGATCACTCCACCCACTGGGTCCCAAAGGGGGGAGCCAGAGATATGAGTAGGGAAATAACAAAGTTTTTTTCATGTCCCAAAAACGCAAAGGGAAAGGGCATCCCAAAATCCCTCTGTATAAAGGGGCTGGTTGAGGTTTACCCCAAAAAATTTTAATATGGGTTTACGGGGGGTTGGTTTTAGCAAAAGGGGGGGTCAATAAATTTTTCCCCCTTAAAGGGAAATTATAGGGTCTGCTTTTTGCCACGGGGGGTCTGTCAAATTGGGACATGGGTAGTACAGAGGGGATAGTGTTTTTAAAAGACTTGAAAAAACATCATTTCAAGATTTTTTAGGGGGGGCAACACTATGTGCTGGGCATGAACACTTTTTTGAGAACACAACCAAAAAACCACCTCCTTGCCCTTTCCGTCCTTTTCCCTCCAAGAGGGGTAGCCCCAATTCTTGCAAAATTTTCTTTGGGGTCCTGTCATCCAAAAATTTTCAACAACCTATCATGTCGGGGCGTCGAGTTTCACAAAGCTATTTTTTGAGCCTCCAACATTAGTAATGAAACCTCTTAAAGTTGGGCCGACAGGGTGCGATAGACTGGCTCCTCAAGATGAAGGGTCAGCCCTTTAGGGGGGTGGGGGGTTAGGGGAAATTTAAAGGGCCTGCCCTTGGAAAAGGTAGGGGACGAGGGAGCTGCAGGATTTTAGGTCTGTGGTCTTGTATAAGGCCCAAACCCACCCTGGGGGTGGAATAGGAAATTTGCTGATGAGTGACGTGTGAGAGGGGGTTTCCAATTCAGAAACCTGCTGGGTTTGTTCTGAAACAATTTTCCCAAAAGGGCCCCTTTTGCAAATTCCCTTTTCTTCCGACCCCTGGGCCCCCCTTAATTTCCTTCTTTAGCAGTATTACACCTGGTATCTCGCAGGCAAATTTTTTGGCAGAGGCCCCTTCCGGGACAGCGAACACAGCCTAGGGGGCCCCGGAAGGGGGGACTAGGTTTGGGGGGGTTCCTCCTTGTTTCGCAATTTGTCCCGTGATTCTGCCGCTGGAACTGTGTTAATGGAGGGGGAAACCTTAATGTCCCTTTCCCCCCCCACGCCTCCTCCACGCCCCTACCCCCCCCCTACCCGTTTTTGACAGATTGTCCCTGCGTTCGTACTTCGGCCAGCAGGTGATCAGGTGCATTTATATTCCCTGATCACAACTGCAAACCCTTCCCCTGGGAGAAACTCCGGCTCAGAGCTTGCTGCGAAGCACAAATACCAGATTCTAGAAAAAAAAATCGGGAGGGGGCTGACAGGGGTGGGGTCAAGATGGTAATGTGCCCTGTCAAGTAACTGGCAGTGGCTGAACAGAGTGTCAGGGGTAGGAGAATTAACAAAATCCAAGGCTTCCCACGTTGCTTGGGGAAAAAGGATTTGTTTTCCCCCTGTGGGGGTTTAAAGGGAAATTTTGTTAGAATTCCCCAAAAGGAATGTTTTGAACCCCTGGGCAGTCTGTGGGGCCTTAGCGATTACAAATTTTCCCCCAGATGTTTTCCCCTGAGTTAAAACTTTAGTGTGGGGCTTTTTCCCGTCTTTTGTCAAAAGTGTCCCCCATCAGCTTTAGCCCGCTTACTCACTTAATGAGGCTTTTCCTGACCTTCTACAATAGCTTGTAGGTTATCTAATGATTTGAGGGGCTAAAGAATCTTCCCTTTATGGGTATCTTAGCTGCAACTTACAAAAAAAGCCCAAAAAGGGGAGTCCTTTATCTTTGGGGAAAAAACCCCGAGGTTTGGACTTCTGAAACCCTCCCCCTGTAGCTCCAGGGTTGTATCCACATATACCCCCAGGGTTATGGGTTCCTTAAATTTTTGGGAAAATTTTCTCCTCCCCTCTCTCCTCTCCCCCTTTTTCCTCATTCCCCTCTCTCTCTCCCCCTCTCTCTCTCAACCCTGACCCCTTTCCCCCCCTCTCATTTTTCTTTCCCCTTTTCCCTTTTCTCTCATTTTTCCCCCTATTTTTCCCCTCCAAACACCCCTTCTTCTTTCCTATCCCTGCCTAACCTTCCCTAGTCTTCCACCCCATCCTGCCTTCCCTTTCTCCAGGATCTCCTGACCATCTGTCTCTCTCCGCCTTCCCCACCTCCCTCCCCTCATGGAGGGGATGGTGGACTTGATTATAGCTGTCAGTCCCCTTTCTTCCCTATCCATTTCATAGTTCTCTACATCTCTCTCCCTGCACTTCTCTCCGTCTCCTCTCTCCTCTTTCCGTCTCCCACTCATCTCTTTTCCAGCATCGTCCATCTCCTCTTCCCCATCTATCCTCTCGTTTCTCCGCCTCTCCCAGTCTTCCCATTCTATTCATCTCATCTCTCTCTCTCTCTCTCTCTCTCTCTCTCTCTCTCTCTCCCTCCCTTCCTCTCTGCCTTCCTCCTCCCTTACCTATTATCACTCTCTCTTTCACATCTTCCTTCCCACATACCTCTGACTCCCTCACATCACATACCCCTGACCCCCTCACATCTCTCTTCCCTGGATCTTCCCTTCACCTTTCTCTTCCTTGGATCTCCCCCTCACCTCTCTCTTCCTTGGATCTTCCCCTCACCTCTCCCTTCCTTGGATCTTCCCCTCACCTCTCCCTTCCTTGGATCTTCCCCTCACCTCTCCCTTCCTTGAGATCTTCACCTCAACCTCTCCCTTCCTTGGATCTTCCCCTCACCTCTCCCTTCCTTGGATCTTCCCCTCACCTCTCCCTTGGATCTTTCCCCTCACCTCTTCCTTTGGATCTTCCCCTCACCTCTCCCTTGGATCTTCCCCTCACCTCTCCCTTTCTTGGATCTTCCCCTCACCTTTCCCTTTCTTGGATCTTCCCCTCACCTCTCCCTTTCTTGGATCTTCCCCTCACCTCTCCCTTTCTTGGATCTTCCCTTCACCTCTCCCTTTCTTGGATCTTCCCCTCACCTCTCCCTTTCTTGGATCTTCCCCTCACCTCTCCCTTTCTTGGATCTTCCCCTCACCTCTCCCTTGGATCTTCCCCTCACCTCTCCCTTGGATCTTCCCCTCACCTCTCTCTTTCTTGGATCTTCCCCTCACCTCTCCCTTTCTTGGATCTTCCCCTCACTTCTCCCTTTCTTGGATCTTCCCATCACCTCTCCCTTTCTTGGATCTTCCCCTCACCTCTCCCTTTCTTGGATCTTCCCCTTCACCTCTCCCTTTCTTGGATTTTCCCCTCACCTCTCCCTTTCTTGGATCTTCCCCTCACCTCTCCCTTTCTTGGATTTTCCCCTCACCTCTCCCTTCCTTGGATCTTCCCCTCACCTCTCCCTTCCTTGGATCTTCCCTCACCTCTCCCTTTCTTGGATTCTTCCCTCACCTCTCCCTTTCTGGATCTTCCCCTCACCTCTCCCTTGGATATTCCCCTCACCTCTCCCTTTCTGGATCTTCCCCTCACCTCTCCCTTTCTTGGATCTTCCCCTCACCTCTCCCTTTCTTGGATCTTCCCCTCACCTCTCCCTTTCTTGGATCTTCCCCTCACCTCTCCCTTTCTTGGATCTTCCCCTCACCTCTCCTTTCTTGGATCTTCCCCTCACCTCTCCCTTTCTTGGATCTTCCCCTCACCTCTCCCTTTCTTGGATTTTCCCCTCACCTCTCCCTTTCTTGGATCTTCCCCTAACCTCTCCTTTCTTGATTTTCCCCTTACCTCTCCCTTCCTTGGATCTTCCCCTCACCTCTCCCTTTCTTGGATCTTCCCCTCACCTCTCCCTTTCTTGGATCTTCCCTTCACTCTCCCTTTCTTGGATCTTCCCCTCACCTCTCCCTTTCTTGGATCTTCCCCTCACCTCTCCCTTTCTTGGATCTTCCCCTCACCTCTCCCTTTCTTGGATCTTCCCCTCACCTCTCCCTTTCTTGGATCTTCCCTCACCTCTCCCTTCTTGGATCTTCCCTCACCTCTCCCTTTCTTGGATCTTCCCCTCACCTCTCCCTTCTTGGATCTTCCCTCACCTCTCCCTTGGATCTTCCCCTCACCTCTCCCTTTCTTGGATTTTCCCCTCACCTCTCCCTTTCTTGGATTTTCCCCTCACCTCTCCCTTTCTTGGATCTTCCCCTCACCTCCCCTTTCTTGGATCTTCCCCTCACCTCTCCCTTTCTTGGATCTTCCCCTCACCTCTCCTTCCTTGGATCTTCCCCTCACTCTCCCTTTCTTGGATCTTCCCCTCACCTCTCCCTTTCTTGGATCTTCCCCTCACCTCTCCCTTCCTTGGATCTTCCCCTCACCTCTCCCTTTCTTGGATCTTCCCCTCACCTCTCCCTTTCTTGGATCTTCCCTCACCTCTCCCTTTCTTGGATCTTCCCCTCACCTCTCCCTTCCTTGAATCTTCCCCTCACCTCTCCCTTTCTTGGATCTTCCCCTCACCTCTCCCTTTCTTGGATCTTCCCTCACCTCTCCCTTTCTTGGATCTTCCCCTCACCTCTCCCTTTCTTGGATCTTCCCCTCACATCTCCCTTTCTTGGATCTTCCCCTCACCTCTCCCTTTCTTGGATCTTCCCCTCACCTCTCCCTTTCTTGGATCTTCCCCTCACCTCTCCCTTTCTTGGATCTTCCCCTCACATCTCCCTTTCTTGGATCTTCCCCTCACCTCTCCCTTCCTTGGATCTTCCCCTCACCTCACTCTAAGGTGCCCGGACCCGCCACTCCCTTGACCATCCAAACTTTATATCTGAAAAAAGTTTTAAGTATGGAAACAAGACATAGAATACAAAAACTTTTCACTCACACACTTTTAAAAGTACTGTTGTAAGTTATTGCAGTAATTTGTAATTATTTCATTGTTTCTATGTATATTTTTTTATCTGTTATAGCTTAAAATTATATATATATATATATATATATATATATATATATAATATATAATATATATATATATATTATATAAATATATATATATATATATATATATATATATATATATATATATATATATAATATATATATATAATATCATCCCTACCCAGGATGACTCGAGTATGGAACACATTCGTACAGCATAATGATGTCAACGAGATAAAGTCAGTTGATCAAATGAAAATGCTGGCCCGCAGATGGCTACAACTTCATCCTGTTCCCTATTTGTATGTCTCATAACAAAAAATGCTTTCAAATGAGCTGATGTAGGTAACAGCTCTTAGCTTGTCAATAAAGTTAGGAATCCATAACCTGTAAATAGCTTGCCAATAAAGCTAAGGATCCTTAACCTAACCTTGTCAAACCTATGTAAATATATATATATATATATATATATATATATATATAATATATATATATATATATATATATATATATATATAATAGGAATGGACGGAGGACTCGAACCGAAATCCTTGCATGTACCAAGCTCAGTAGTGTCACCATTCAGCTACGGAGCTTACAGTAGAAGTGATATTTCTTTAACCACAGAAAGAGAACCTTCATAGATGGTATAAACTCACTCAGAGCGATTAAAGTCCTTGGAACTCTACTACTTTTAATGTTATCAAGAAAGATGCACAATAATCTAAACCTTGAAGATTCTTGGAGGAATTGCTTCCAAATCTGCACACGAAATCACTACATACATGTTCAAGAGAAACCTCATGTGCCTGCATGTGCTGTGTTGCACTTGATGCAACACATCTCTCATAATAAACAGGGGAGCGATGAGTGCACCTAGAAAAAACTCAGTGTTGATGGACCACGACTCATCAACACCCTACATGCATGAGGGGGATTACCATCAGACCATTGGCTTTCTTCAAGAGGGAAGACGACAGTTTCCTCACAGCAGTTCCTGATCAGCCGGGTTGTAGTGCATACGCTGGGATGGGCGGCGGTCACTGATAGCCTGATCGATCAGGCTAGCAACCTGGTCCGGGACCGTGCCGCGTGGGCGACCCCAGGTAACCCCCAAGTAACCTGCAGGTACAGGTTAAAGACCCATCCACTGCATGAGGACCGTCAAAAGCAATCCTTGAACTCAGGAATAGGAACATAGTCTCTGTGTTGCTCCCTCGGAGACCCCAGAGAATAAATAGTGAGAGGGGCTGGATTCGAGTGGGACTTGCAAATGAGTTAACAGGGTTATCACAACATATTCCTTAGGCAGCATTGAAAATAGGCTTTCAAATATTTTTGTTGCACTGGGTTTGAGCAAGACCTGCCTACTATGGGCCAGTAGGCCTGATGCTGGCATATATTCTTAGATATTTTCTGGGATCCCTGCAGAAATAACTATTTAACTTCAATCTTCATAATTTATCACTTTAATTTGCCTATAATAATAATATTCTTAGCGTAAATACTGTATTATCTTAACACAGCTCTAAGTAATGACAGTGTGTAACTGTATCTAGAAGAAGCTTGTTTATTCCCAGTGTTTATGGTGGCTGTGGCTCCTCCCACTGGAGGTGGAGCTTGAGCTCGAGGGGGCGTGCCTCGCTACTGACGTCATGTCTCTCCCCTGAGTGTTGACACTTGACACTAGCACGTGGTAAACACAGCTGCCGTAGGCTCCTCTACCTTACTACATTACTTTCCTTTGCTCGTGCTCCTGCTGCTGCTGGTGATGCTGCTGGTGATGCTGTTACTGCTGCCCGTGCTGCAAGTGTATTCCATCTTTGCCTAGACGATAGCTCGAGTGGTTATTTCAGTGATGCTGGTGACTTCTCTTCTCCGGATAGTTGGTATCATTCGGTTAAAAATATCGCAGAGTTACTCTACTCGGTGTCCAGAAGGGACAGTGATCAGTGAACAAAACACAATGTTAGTTATCGAAAAGCCTCGAGTGACTACGATCTTCCAAAGGAATGAAACAGAATGGTAACTGTGATGTTATGGCAAGTGTGTACCACTAGTGAGTGGAGGTATATCAGAGAGTATTTGGTTGCTCCAGAGGTAGGTGTGTGTGTGTGTGTGTGTGTGTGTGTGTGTGTGTGTGTGTGTGTGTGTGTGGTGTGTGTGTGTGTGTGTGTGTACACCTACCTATTTGTGGCTGCAGAGGGTGAGTTGCAGATCCTAGCCACGCCTCTTGACGGGTCGCTGATAGGTCCACTCTCTCCGTGCTCTAGGAGCCTTATCCTGTGTGAGTGTGTGTGTAGTAGTAGTAGTAGTAGAAGTAGAAATAGTAGTAGTTGTAGTAGTAGTAGTAGCTGCTAATTGTTAAAGACACTTGTCGTTAGACACTTTGCCTATTGATTGTGTGATGAGCGTATTTATATACCGAAGTAATAGTAGTTACTGTGTATGGGTGTGGTGTAGTATAGTGTAGTGTATTGTAGTATAGTGTATTGTAGTATAGTGTATTGTAGTGTGTTGTATTGCAGTGTGGCATCACTAGAAGAAAAATACGAAGGGTGTAAAGACAACCGAAAAAAAACAGTGTCAGAGGGGTAAAGACAAGTGGAAGAAAGTGAAGAAGGTTCTGAAACTTGAAAGTAAGATTAGAGGTAAGAAGAGTGTGTAGAGACAAGAATAGTGTGAAGATGTAAGACAAATGGAAGAAATTATAGAAGCAAGAACACTAAGAAGGTGAAGACAAACGTAAAGAATGTGTAGAGGCAAAAAAGAGCGAATAAGAGTGCATAAACAAGAAGAGATCAGTGTACAGAGACAAAAGAAGAGCGTAAGAGTCAGTAACATAAACATCCGTAAAGACGACGAAACAAAAGAAGTATTAGCGTGTGTTGTGAGGTAGGATGCTGGGCCACCTCCACCTGCCTGTGTTTGTCTCCTCCTCCAGAGGTCAGAGGTAAGACTGCTGCAGTAATGTGCATAAATGGATTACTTATAGCTGGAGGGAAGGAGAGGATTACGATACCCCACACCCATAGGATCGAATCCCTTTTACTTGGCTTCTACCTAACTTTGTTTTTTTTTTTCCTTATGTACGTAAGTCAGTTTATCTACACATGTTAGCTAACAAATTTTAACTAATAATGACAAGCATTAACGTAAAGTAGTAACATATAATGAAGGTGAAACAAAAAATTAGTTGTGTGTGTGTGTGTGTGTGTGTGTGTGTACTCACCTATTTGTACTCACCTATTTGTGGTTGCAGGGGTCGAGTCCTAGCTCCTGGCCCCGCCTCTTCACCGGTTGCTACTAGGCCCTCTCTCTCCTCGCTCCATGAGCTTTATCAAACCTCGTCTTAAAACTGTGTATGGTTCCTGCCTCCACTACGTCATTTTCTAGGCTATTCCATTGCCTTACAACTCTATGACTGAAGAAATACTTCCTACTATCTCTCTGACTCATTTGTGTCTTCAACTTCCAATTGTGGCCTCTTGTTTCTGTGTCCCCTCCCTGGAACATCCTGTCTTTGTGTGTGTGTGTGTGTGTGTGTGTGTGTGTGTGTGTGTGTGTGTGTGTGTGTGTGTGTGTGTGTGTGTGTGTGTGTGTGTGTGTGTCAAGTTCAAGTTTAGTCAGCTTCCCCTTGTAATTCCTTTTCTCACCTTAACTCATTGTGTCCCCTTTCTTCCCTTAACCCATGAATTTTCCCCTCGTTTCCCTTAACCCTTGAGATTTGCCCTTTCTTCCTTCAATACTTGGAATTTCCTTTCCTTCCTCCCTCTCTAATCCTCCTTCCCTTTCATCACCTATTATATTCCCACTCCCCTCCCATGTTGCCCTCCCTCCACAGTTTCCTATGTACTCCCCTCTTCACCTCCCATGTCTCCCCCTCAATCCTTATATCCTCCCTCATCTCCCCTCTCACCCCTCACCCGAGCACCATCATCATTTGCAGCCCCAGGTGAGTCCCCACTTCCTCCCCACTCCCCCTCTCCACACTTTTCTTCCCCTTTTTCCTACCTCTCCGAGGTAGATATTATTATTATTAATTTGGACAGTTCCGCTGTGTGAGCAATTGTCTTCGGAGGCGGATAACTGAATCATAGCGCCTCTCTTCTCTCTCTCTCTCTCTCTCTCCTCTCTCTCTCTCTCTCTCTCTCTCTCTCTCTCTCCTCCCTCCCTCCCTCCCTCCCTCCCTCCCTCCCTCCCTCCCTCCCTCCCTCTCCCACCTTCCTCTCTCACCTTCCTCTCCCACCTTCCTCTCCTTTTCCCCCCCTCTCCTAACCCTTCTCTCATTTCAACACTGACCTATCCGACTAGCAGTAACAGCCTGGTTGATGAAGCCGTGATCCACCGCGAGGCCTGGTCAAGGACTGGGCCTCGGGGGCGTCGACCCCCAGAACACCCCCCCCCCCAGGTAGCATATAGGTAGGCGTGATGGAATATTAGCTAGATTTTTCCCCACTATGTAATTATCATATAGAATAGGGTAGAAACACACTGCCGATGTATCCAATTTTGCCTAATATAGTCTTCTCTTTTCTGACTTTTCTTCCTCCTCTATTCTCTACTACTCCCCTCTCAGGTTTACACATTCGTGTGTGTGGTGATGGCACTCTGTGAGTTTTAGTGTGCCTGTGGTTCATGGTAATGCCACTTGGTTCGTGGTAATGCCACTTGGTTCATGGTAATGCCACTTGGTTCATGGTAATGTCACTTGGTTCATGGTAATGCCGCTTGGTTCATGGTAATGCCACTTGGTTCATGGTAATGCCACTTGGTTCATGGTAATGCCGCTTGGTTCATGGTAATGCCACTTGGTTCATGGTAATGCCACTTGGTTCATGGTAATGCCACTTGGTTCATGGTAATGCTGCTTGGTTCATGGTAATGTCACTTGGTTCATGGTAATGCCGCTTGGTTCATGGTAATGCCACTTGGTCATGGTAATGCCACTTGGTTCATGGTAATACCACTTGGTTCATGGTAATGCCACTTGGTTCATGGTAATGCCACTTGGTTCATTGGAATGTCACTTGGTTCATGGTAATGCCACTTGGTTCATGGTAATACCACTTGGTTCATGGTAATGCCACTTGGTTCATGGTAATGTCACTTGGTTCATGGTAATAACACTTGGTTCATGGTAATGGCACTTGGTTCATGGTAATGGCACTTGGTTCATGGTAATGACACTTGGTTCATGGTAATGCCACTTGGTTCATGGTAATGCCGCTTGGTTCATGGTAATGCCACTTGGTTCATGGTAATGTCACTTGGTTCATGGTAATAACACTTGGTTCATGGTAATGTCACTTGGTTCATGATAATGCCACTTGGTTCATGGTAATGTCACTTGGTTCATGATAATGCCACTTGGTTCATGGTAATAACACTTGGTTCATGGTAATGTCACTTGGTTCATGGTAATAACACTTGGTTCATGGTAATGTCACTTGGTTCATGGTAATGTCACTTGGTTCATGGTAATGTCACTTGGTTCATGGTAATGCCACTTGGTTCATGGTAATGTCACATGGTTCATGGTAATGCCGCTTGGTTCATGGTAATGCCACTTGGTTCATGGTAATGCCACTTGGTTCATGGTAATGCCACTTGGTTCATGGTAATGCCACTTGGTTCATGGTAATGCCACTTGGTTCATGATAATGCCGCTTGGTTCATGATAATGCCACTTGGTTCATGGTAATGCCACTTGGTTCATGATAATGCCGCTTGGTTCATGATAATGCCACTTGGTTCATGGTAATGCCACTTGGTTCATGGTAATGCCACTTGGTTCATGGTAATGCCGCTTGGTTCATGGTAATGCCGCTTGGTTCATGTGGTTGTAATAACACTTGGTTCATGGTAATGCCACTTGGTTCATGGTAATGCCACTTGGTTCATGGTAATGCCGCTTGGTTCATGGTAATGCCGCTTGGTTCATGGTAATAACACTTGGTTCATGGTAATGCCACTTGGTTCATGGTAATGCCGCTTGGTTCATGGTAATGCCGCTTGGTTCATGGTAATGCCGCTTGGTTCATGGTAATAACACTTGGTTCATGGTAATGCCACTTGGTTCATGGTAATGCCGCTTGGTTCATGGTAATGCCGCTTGGTTCATGGTAATGCCGCTTGGTTCATGGTAATGCCACTTGGTTCATGGTAATGCCGCTTGGTTCATGGTAATACCACTTGGTTCATGGTAATGCCACTTGGTTCATGGTAATGCCACTTGGTTCATGGTAATGCCACTTGGTTCATGGTAATGCCACTTGGTTCATGGTAATGCCGCTTGGTTCATGGTAATGCCACTTGGTTCATGGTAATGCCGCTTGGTTCATGGTAATACCACTTGGTTCATGGTAATGCCACTTGGTTCATGGTAATGCCACTTGGTTCATGGTAATGCCACTTGGTTCATTATGATGCCGCTTGGTTCATGATAATGCCACTTGGTTCATGGTAATGCCACTTGGTTCATGGTAATGCCGCTTGGTTCATGATAATGCCACTTGGTTCATGATAATGCCGCTTGGTTCATGATAATGCCACTTGGTTCATGGTAATGCACTTGGTTCATGGTAATGCCCTTGGTTCATGGTAATGCCACTTGGTTCATGGTAATGCCGCTTGGTTCATGGTAATGCCACTTGGTTCATGATAATGCCACTTGGTTCATGGTAATGCCGCTTGGTTCATGGTAATGCCACTTGGTTCATGATAATGCCACTTGGTTCATGTAATGCCCTGGTCATGGTAATGCCACTTGGTTCATGAATGCCATTGGTTCATGTAATGCCCTTGGTTCATGATAATGCCACTTGGTTCATGATAATGCCACTTGGTTCATGGTAATGCCACTTGGTTCATGGTAATGCCGCTTGGTTCATGGTGATAACACTTGTTTCATGGTAATGCCACTTGGTTCATGGTAATGCCACTTGGTTCATGGTAATGTCTCTCATTGTGAATGTAGCCTCCATCAATAGTAGACTATGGGTTCATGGGGAAGCACTAAACCCATGACGGTCATGCAGCACCTGGAGAATGAGAAACTGATTTGATTCAATGGTAGCTCCAATTCCTTAGATCAAGAGCCCGTCGCTAGCATCAAGACACCCCCGGCCAACTTTTTTTTAAAGGTAGTGCCTACAGAGGGCACCACTGTGGCACCTTGTATTGGTGCTGTAGTCTCTGTGCCCACAGTAGATTCTGCAAAGTATTTGTGCTAAACTTGGGTATTTATATTTACGGAAATATTTCGTCTGTACGGAAGATTTCTTCAGTCGAATGCATCTCTCTTCCTCTTCGAATGAAGATGGCTGCTGTGCAGATGAAACGTCTCGGCAAATAAAGACAATCCAAGATCTGCACACATTTTTTTTACCCAACTGCTGTGAAATGTGACAACTGGAGGCGAGGCGACGTCAGGTAAATACGATGGTCTTGGAAGCAGATGGATAAGTATGTGCAAATGCAGTTTAATTCGATTATTGACTAACACAAACAGTCACAAACAGATCTACCTGGGTAAGGAGTACATAAGATAGTGGAAAGGGAGCGTGGAGCAAGGAAGGAAGAGGAGGAGGAGTAGGAGAAGGAAGGTCTCCACGGAAGGAAGTGTGGAAGAGGTGGAGTGAGGATGTGGAAGGAGATTCTGAATGAAGGGAAAACTGAGGGAAGTGTGGAGGGTCCCGGGAGTCCAAAAGTGGTCCCTTCTGAGTCGTACCATAAAGTGGTCGCTGCTTTCACGACCACTTGGCCAGTGGCGCGGTCTGCCTGTCTGTCTGTCTTCATCTGTCTTGCTTTTATTGTTCCTGTCTCCACTTTTGTCTGCTGATGTTTGTGTGTCTGTCAGCTCGCATGACTCTTGTAATTTGTGTGTCTGTCAGCTCACTTGTCGAGAAGTACTCCATCGGATCTTTCGCTCTTTCTTTTTTTAAGATTTTGAGGTAATGGATAAGAGATTACAGATGTTATTGGTCGTTTTGTTGAAACAAAAACCGATATTCACGTTGCTGGGTACTGGTAACGTAGTGATTAAAATTCACGTTGCTGGGTACTGGTAACGTAGTGATAAAAAATTCACGATGCTGGGTACTGGTAACGTAGAGTGATTAAGAATTCACGTAGCTGGATACTGGTAACGTAGAGTGATTAAAAATTCACGATACTGGGTACTGGTAACGTAGAGTGATTAAAAATTCATGTAACCGGACACAGGTAATGTAGAGATTTACAGATTTACACTGATGGCAATTTATTTGTAAAAAAAAACATTTCTTTGTACAAGTAGGTCAAGGCCGTTCCTCTTACAGCGTTCAACAGGTAAATGACATCAATTACCGAATCTTAGAGAAGGGTGAACTTTTCATGGAAGGGGCGGGTGAAGGGGTAAGTGATGAATTGCTTTTGATCTAAGGGTTTGGAGCTATCCTCCTCTCTCTTTGTACCACTAAATAAACAGGTATATCAATACGGACTGAAGATATTTAATTAAGAGACTTTCCGCCGCTGCTGGGGAAACGTCTAAAGTCCTGGACAAGTGGCGAAACGTCTGCTTTAAAAGACTGAGTATGTGTGATATGACTTATACTCTCAGTCTGATTACCTCTCTTTTTCCAGGCGCTGTGTGAACCCTACGATTTTAGAGCTTTTTCCTGACTATAATAATTAAAATAATCATAAAAGTAATAAAAATAATATAAAAGTAGTAATAATAATAAAAGTATTAATAATAATAAAAATAATAGTAATAAAAATTATAATACGGAAAGGTGTGATTTTGCTTTATTTTTCCCGTCCACTATTATAGTCGTCTCTCACTTCTCTCTCACTTCTCCCAAGTCGTCGATTCTCTATTCGTTTCCTTCCCTTCCCCCTCTCTTCACTCCCCCTCTGCTCTTTTCCTTACTCTTCCAAAACTTCCCTTTTCTTCTCTCTCCCTCCTCTCGTTTTGTTTCCTTCCCCTTTCACCACTCCTTTTCACCCCTCTTCCTTACGCAACCACAAGAGACAAACCCCTCTTCAACACCAGTGTGGCAGCACTCATAGATCAGTCTCCCCTCACCCTCTCCCCTCACCCTCTCCCCTCACCCTCTCCCATCACCCTCCCTCCTCCCATCACCTCGTCCATTATCCTCCCCTCGTTTCTCTCTCATGCTCTCTCTTTCCCCCCCTTTCTCCCCTTAAGGGACAGTTTGGGGAGTAGTATACGTTACTTTACGAGGGTCGGCACTGCACCTCAGAGGGGTGGAAGGTCACACGGGGTCAACTTGTAAAATTGGTCTTTTTGTCGCTCACAATACTTCTCATTACCCAGGTTAGGAGACTGGTTGCCACCCGGGGGAGTTCAGCCTAATTGTGTTAGTGCATGTGCTGATTATGAAGATATATATATTATATATATATATATATATATATATATATATATATATATATATATAATATATATATATATATATGCAATAAGATCACAGTAAACAGGTGATTTCAGAATATGCAAAACAACCACTCTGAAACAATAGAGAAATTCCAAGAGCTTTCGTGACTACTCACATTATCAAGGAACTATCATAGTTCCTTGATAATGTGAGTAGTCACGAAAGCGCTTGGAATTTCTCTATTCTTTCAGAGTGGTTGTTTTGCATATATATATACATATATATATATATATATATATATATATATATATATATATATATATATATATAATATATTTAGAATGTATATCAATAACAACACTGCGACTAGCCAAGGACTCGAACCCATGCTGCTTTGGCCTTCCTCAAGGATTGTATGGACATGGATTAAGGCGTCATTAAGTATCGGCCCACCATGAGGAAGGCCAAAGCAGCATGGGTTCGAGTCCTTGGCTAGTCGCAGTGTTGTTATTGATCAATACCACTCGTTCGTGGCACAATAATTAATTAATATATATATATATATATATATATATATATATATATATTATATATATATATATATATATATATATATAATATATATATATATATATAAGATACAACATGCAAAATAACCACAGGGTGAGTTGAAAGCCTTTTGTGTTACAATCAACACATCACCAGGAGATTGCAATGTTGCAGAAATGAATAGGAAATCCAGGTAGACTCGTCCAGGTAACGACTGTAGGTAGAATAAGGTAGACGGCGGCAGACAAACCAGAGCCCAGTGCCAGGAAAATGAAGACAGAATATTAAAACAGCAGAAAAAGGGTATATAGAGCCCACCTGAACAACATATTTAGTAATAAGTTTACCACCAGAAAATTAGCGACATGTCAGTTATCACTAAACTGCCATCAAACTCCATAATTTTTCATTACAAAAGACTTTAATATTGTGATCCCAAAAGTATCTAGCATCTATTAGTAGTCAGACGCACCGCGAGACCTGGTCATGGACCGGGCCGCGGGGGCGTTGACCCCCGGGACACACTCCAGATATACTCCAAGAAATTTTCTTCAGTCCTCGAAGAGAAAATGGGTCTAGAGCAAGAGGGAAACTCTCTTATATTTATAGGCTTATCGTTTTTCAGTACACTTTGCTACCTATATAAATCTTTAGTGTCCCTTTATTGTTTCTATCTTTGTGAAGCTGAAATTATATTTGTGTGAGAATCAAAACAGAAAAAAGACGTAAATCGAGGAATGATGCAAGTGTGTGTGTGTGTGTGTGTGTGTGTGTGTGTGTGTGGTGTGTGTGTGTGTGTGGTGTTGTGTGTGTTGTGTGTGTGTGTGTGTGTGTGTGTTTGTGGTTTGTGTGTGTGTTGTGTGTGTGTGTTGTTGTGTGTGTCGTGTGTTGTGTTTGTGCGTGTGTGTGTGTGTGTATGTGTGTGCGTGTGTAGTGATCGTTTTGTGTGGTAATAGTGTATTTATGTTGTGTGTCGTCTTCTTTCTGTTTGATTATTATTTGTGTTCCTGTGTGAATTGTGCGACTTGACTTCCAGTTTTTCTGTTCGTAAGTGAGGTTTGTGTGGGGTGTGTTGTGACTTCGGCGGCATGCGTGGGTGTTTGTAGTGTGTGTGTATGGGGAATGGTGTTTTATCTTGACGTGTGTTGGTGTGTGAGAAGTACATTTGTGAGTGTGTGTAGGGTGTGTCGGCGGTTGCGTCCTGAGTGGGAAGTGTGCTGTTGAAGGAGGTGTGTTTGTGCGTTAAATACTGTGTGTGTGTTGGTGCAGTGATGGGTGTATGGTGAGTTTTTGTTTTCGGGCTGTGTTGGTGGTGAATGTATGTTGTGTGTGTATAAAAAGAATATATATATGTGTTTGTTTGATCGATTGTTGTGCATCGTGTGTGTTATGGTATTGTCATGTTGTTCTTTTTCTTGGTATGGGATTTTTGTTTCATTGGGCCTAGTGTGAGACCTGTCTGTGTTGACCTGGGGGGGTGGGTGTGACGTGTGTCGAAAGGACCCTTTGTGTGGAATAAGTGTAATTAACTGAAAACCAAACGAATCGGTTGTGTTCGTCTTTTTCTTTTGATTCATATAATTATGTTCAACCTGTGAAAATAGTGCCGGACTTGCAACATTCTCCAAGTTTTTTCCATTCCGTAACATTATTAATAAATATATATACATATATATATATCATATTAATAATATATATGTAAATTCATATCATATAATTACTTGTAAATATATATTATATATATTAACTTTTTAGTGCCCTTTTGCCATCTATTCTGTTAATTCCTGAATTACTCGAATTTTGTCACATCTTGTGTACATATAGGTCATTGTCATATGTCTCTTTTCCATGGAATGGGATTTTTTTTCATAGGCCTAGTGTGAGACCTGTCTGGTGACCTGGGGGTCGAGGCTGGACAGATGATCGACGGACATTTGGCCAACTGGACATGGCTCCGATAACCATTTGGCCGAACTGATAATAGCCCGAACGGATAATTAGGTGAGGATAAGTTTAGGTGATGAATACAGTTCGGCCATATATCCATTCAATGAAATGTCCGTTCGGTGAAATGTCCGTTCGGTGAAATGTCCGTTCGGTGAAATGTCCGTTCGGTGAAATGTCCGTTCGGTGAAATGTCCGTTCGGTGAAATGTCCGTTCGGTGAAATGTCCGTTCGGTGAAATGTCCGTTCGGTGAAATGTCCGTTCGGTGAAATGTCCTTCGGCTAAATGTCCAGGATCCAGAAGGATAAAACCGACATGGAGACAAAATACACAGAAAGTTTGTATATTTCAACCTCTAATTAAGATCCTCCAGTTGACCTCTGAGAGGTCGAAACTGGAGGTCGAGATAAAGAAACTTGCTTTCTTGTGTTTGTCATCATGGGGATTGTGTCCTGCTGTGGACAAATACTCATCACACTTTGTGTGTGTGTGTGTGTGTGTGTGTGTGTGTGTGTGTGTGAGGAGAGAGAGAGAGAAGAGAGAGAGAGACAGTAGCAGTGTTGGCTCGTGCGAGGTAAGACAGCGGTTCAGTCGCCTAGTGATAATAAGTATGACGGATGCACAATTATTCCTGGTTGAGTGCGAGAGTAGTGTGGTTGAGTGCGACAATAGTGTGGTTGAGTGCGACAATAGTGTGGTTGAGTACGACAATAGTGTGGTTGAGTGCGACAGTAGTGTGGTTGAGTGCGACAGTAGTGTAGTCATAGATTCCTTCCATTAATCTTAGGTTAGAAATGCTGCCAAACTAATGTATACTTATCGTGCACATTGCACTCCAAGTCAGGAGAGGAGATGGGTTAGGAGACGAGGTAGAGAATGGAAGAGGAGGAATGGGGATGGTTTAGTCTCCCCATTCACTCCTTTCATCTAACAATTTATTCCCCATATTCAATTCCCCTACCAATCGTCAACGCTGAACTCCTCCCATAATCTACCCCCCCCCCCTCATCATTTCTCCATCATTCCCTTCTGTCAACCCCCTCCTATCATGCCCCTCCCATCATGCCCCACCCATCATGCCCCACCCATCATGCCCCACCCATCATGCCCCCCCATCATGCCCCACCCATCATGCCCCCCCATCATGCCCCACCCATCATCCCCCTCCCATCATTCCCTCCCACACCCTCTTGTGTAATGGAGATTGAGCGACGTCACAAGGGTCTCTTGTCTCTGTCTCAACCTCTGTCTCTTCCTCTGTTTCAACCTCTCCTTACCTCTCCACTTCTGCTGCTGCCTCATAATCTGTTGTACTCTGTATTTGGCTAAATAAGCCTACCGTGTAGGCGAAACGTTTCAACACTGAGGATACCCAGCTGTTGCACATACGTCATATTTATTAACTCGTCGGTATTATATACACCAATTTCAGCATTTCTCTCTCTCTCTCTCTCTCTCTCTCTCTCTCTCTCTCTCTCTCTCTCTCTCTCTCTGTATGCGATACAGACTTATATAGACAGTAACGACCTCTTCAGGGGTAAAGAATGACCAGCAAACTACACCATCAAGGTTAGTTATGAATATTGTATAATGACTGTAGGAAAGTTGCATAATTTAGGCTAACTGCCCTGTTCCTCCTCACGTAATCTACAGGAAATGTCGTCTGACCATCTCAATTGCAAATTAGAAGCCGAGACTACGCTATTCTTCTCTTTATACGAAGCCAAAGTCTTCAGTTATTTATGACTTGCTTTTTAGTTAAACCTTTCCTGCTTGGCTTATTCACCAATGATCGTTTTGCCACACAAGTCCAAAAATTTATTCATTTCATTATAACTCCGTAAAGATTATTTTTTTTACATTTACAAGACCTTAAATTTCCTAAAAAATAAAAAACTATTGCGAAAATCAGTATTTTTCTCTCTTTTTCTAAAATAAAGTTGAGATAGGTTAGAGTGGGACGTCTAAACTAATATATTTTTTTAATTTAAATTTTGCCTGTGTGCTATTTATAAGATGAACGTGGAAAATACCGTGCAGTATGTGCCGGGTGTGAAGACTGTGTGTGAGCAGCTGGCAGCAATAGCCTGGCTGATTAGTTGGTCACCAGTGAAGGCCAGATAAAGGCAGGGCTGCAGGAGTAGACAAATATACTGTCCAAGTTTATCTATCTCTCCATCAATTTCTCTACAGGATTTTCTGAATTTCCTTCCCTAACTTCCTCTCCACTAACTTTTCTGCACTCTACTTTATTCTCCTCCTCTACTTTCCTTCTTCCCTATTTCTCTAACCTCCTCTTCATCAACTTCTCTACACTCCCAGCCTCTTCCCCTCCCTCGGCACCACTGTCATCCTCAAGAGTGGCTGGGCCAGCAACATAGTATGGTTAACCCCATCGATGGTAGCGCGTTGTCAACCGGCTTCTAATCTGTCATGAAAGGCACATCTTACCAGCCGGACTCGCAACAATGAGGGAGGGGAAGGGAGGGATCTTATCTGGCTGCAACCTAGGGATTTCTCTCCCAGCCTCCGCTCACCAGCATCCCTCGGTGGAAGAGAAGTGGAGAGGAAAGAACTGTGAAAACTTGATTTTTCCCGTAGGATATTGTACTTTTCTCCCTGTTAGTTCGATTCAGAATAACGAGAGGAACCATGACAGATCACGAAATATAGTTCGTGTATTTTCGCACGAACGGTAACACATGTAGAAGACGGGTTGCATCAACATGGCTAAACTAAGATCACCTTCCTGTGTACGTACGAACATTTTTTTTTTAATCTTGCTTTTAAAACTTTGGCAGTAGAAGGCATATAATCTATTGGATATGCCAATTGAGTATGGTACCAATATGCTCACGTATACTAGTTGCAGTCGCTATTTCATAAGGTGATATTAATTTCAAAACTAAGTTGTACAACTAACAGTAGAGAGGAGACAGTGAGGCAGTAAAACAATGGGCTTCACTCTTCCTTTCATAAGCAACTGAGATAACTTGAGAGCTCCAGTTTGATTCTGTAGTTTATTTAAAACTTTGTAAACAAAGTTTGATGTTGTAATCTTCAGATACAGGAAATAGTCCAGTGTATAACCCAGGCTCAGTACAAAAACAATACACAACCCAGGTTCGGTACAGAAGGATAATCACTGTATTTCGTGCTAGTGGAATTAATCAGTTTTCACCTTCTGAAGTTCATTTTAATTGGGTTAAACATACCCTGAAAATCACTTTTTATTTTTTTTTATTTTTTTTAGTACGGAAACTCAAGCTGCTTTCCCCAACGTTCCTCCCCAACGTTCCTCCCCAACGTTCCTCCCCAACATTCCTCCCCAACATTCCTCCCCAACGTTCCTCCCCAACACAACCGCCCTCCCTGAACCACACCCTTCCTCCATCTCATCCTCCACCAGTACTCTTTGAGAATACATTAGCTGGCTTTTCAAATACCTGCCAGCTACTCTCCACATGTCACTATTAACTACCCAACCACTTAACAAGCGGCTGCTAATCACCTATTCACTCATAAGTGCCCAGACCACATGTAAACTCCTAAATCTTCCATTTAACAGCATCTTCACACACACACTGTGTGTATAATGGTTATTTATATTGCTTTATGTTGACAAGACACACACACACACACACACACACACACACACACACACACACACACACACACACACACACACACACACACATCACACACACACACCACACACACACACACACACACATTCACCCACCACCACAAAAAAAAATCCACCTGCCACTTCCCTAATTACAAACACCCATCCATTTCCTACTGCTCATCCACCCCAATACACATTACCCGTCCATCCACTCACCACCCACCTACACTCCACTACTACAAGCCACTTACAACCGATCACCACTACAGTACCTGGGCACCGGCGGCCTCCAGCATCTACCGCGGTTGTCAGTTTAATTCCGCTGATCCCCACAAGCTGATCACTTCGTGCATTCTTTGCGGGCTTAGTAATTCGACCTTAATAGGCGAATATTCGATGGTATCTAAGAAGGTCCCCACGACGACCAGGGTCGTGTCTCACCACCCTGCAACATCTATGGAGTGTGCAACATCTATGGAGTGTGCAACATCTATGGAGTGTGCAACATCTATGGAGTGTGCAACATCTATGGAGTGTGCAACATCTATGGAGCGTGCAGCATCTATGGAGCGTGCAGCATCTATTAAGCATGCAACATCTATGGAGCGTGCAACATCTATGGAGTGTGCAACATCTAAGGAGCGTGAAACATCTATGGAGCGTGCAATATCTATGGAGCGTGCAACATCTATGGAGCGTACATCTATGGAGCGTGCAACATCTATGGAGCGTGCAACATCTATGGAGCGTGCAACATCTATGGAGCGTGCAACATCTATGGAGCGTGCAACATCTATGGAGCGTGCAACATCTGTGAGCGTGCAACATCTATGGAGTGTCAACATCTATGGAGCGTGCAATATCTATGGAGCATGCAACATCTATTAAGCATGCAACATCTATGGAGCGTACAACATCTATGGAGCGTGCAATATCTATGGAGCGTGCAACATCTATGGAGCGTGCAGCATCTATGGAGCGTGCAATATCTATGGAGGGTACACCTATGGAGCGTGCAACACCTATGCAACGTGCAATATCAATGGGTGCTCTAAACATGTCTGTGTCAAGTGTCTTTCAACCGTCAGGAAAGTCGTCTAGGAGTCATTCGATGCACTTTTCGAAAAGCTACTGCCTTTTTTTTTAATTTGCATGGTAAGACGAAAGGGGATACCAGACATACACAGACACAAACAGTTAAAACATTGGCAAAAACGCATACAGGCAAATATTTACAAAGTTGCAGGGATATAAAAGCGTAAGGTCGAAAGGTTTGCAACCACACTAGTCTTAGACCTGAGAGAAATGCGTTATTTCCAAGAGAGACAAAAAAAATTGAAATTGACGACCCTTGACGAAAGGAAAGACAAGGAGACATAATCTGAACATAGAAAATCCTCAGAGGCGTTGACAGAGCACATCGACAGAAGAAGGTTGT
>NC_069421.1:17356202-17373702 GCF_026875155.1 Cherax quadricarinatus | reverse complement strand
TATGACCAACATTCTTAGGTTTAGATCTTTAAATCTTATTATCGATAAGATCTGAGGCTATTGGTTCTATTATGTAAATATAGCAGCATATACCATTGTGTTGCATTGCAGCTGTTGTGGTGAGGTGCGGGTGTTTTGCAGGTGCTGTGCTGTTGAAGTGTAGGTGTTGCATTGATCTAGTTTGTTGTAGTACAGGGGTTGTGTTGGCCAGTATTATGTTATGGTGCAGCTGTTGTGTTGGTCAGAACTGTGGTGTGGTACAGGTGTTGTGTTGGTCAGTGGTGTGTAGAAGTGCAGGTGTTGCACTGGTCATTGTAAACATGTGCAGGTTGAGCTGCAACAACTGCTAAAATCCTGGCGACTCCAACACCCGCGTCTTCAAGAAATAATTATTGCCCTAACGCAACGCAATCTCTTTCACTGTTCCGTTTATTCCCTGTCAAATATAAATGAGAATTTGGGACTAATGAAGATTTACGAGACTTGGTAAGCTGGATGGTAGGGGGATGAGGGATACCAGCAGCCCGCTGGAGGGAGTACCAAGCTCAGGCCAGACGACCTAGTGGTCGCAGTTTGGCTTGACAAAACGATTGGGGGTAGTCGAAGTAGTGATCGATCCCCCAACTCTCCAATTCCTCTCTGTCTCTCTTTTACTATACTTAAAATAAATTGGTTAATATATGAAAGGTCGAATATTCAGTGCTTGTAAAATTTATTTTTTTAATCAATAAAAAATTATGTACACCTGCAGTGTGCGACTATACTATTATATAGTATAGTTATATCGTACGAACCGAATAAAAGATGAAGAATAATGTGAGAGACAGAGAGGGAGAGAGGTGGTACACGGTGTACTAAAGAAGAGGGTAGAGAGGGAGGGTAGAGATGCAGGACGAGTGTATATGATAATGAGAGAAATGAGGAAGGGAAGGGAACGCAGAGAGGGCGGAACACTAGAAAGAAAAAAAAATTGTTGGGAATGAATATGTATATACATATGTAGGTTTTATATGTGTATCTAAATATGTACATATTTATGATTTTTGGATGTTGCCAATTTTTGAGCACTAAAATAATTATTTTTTTTAGAAAATAATTTACTAATATTGAATGTAGACATCTGTTATGATTTTACTGCACATACCTGCGCTAATGTTGCAGTCTGAGGGCTTGGTTTTAAGAATAAGCTTAAATGTTTTTGTAAATGAGGGAAGAAGTTTCCCCCTTCTCAGTATTACCCTTCCCCAGCAATCCTCTTTCCCTCCTTCCCCAGGTCAGACCACCTTAGGAATACTAAACACTAGCCTAGGTGTTCTTTATGTCAGAATTAAGATATATTAGAAGCGTTTTATGAGTTTCTCTCTCTCTCTCTCTCTCTCTCTCTCTCTCTCTCTCTCTCTCTCTCTCTCTTTTTTACACATGGTTTGACAAGGTTAAGGATCCCTAGCTTTATTGACAAGCTATTTACAGGTTAAGGATTCCTAACTTTATTGACAAGCTAAGAGCTGTTACCTACATCAGCTCATTTGAAAGCATTTTTATTGTTATGAGACATACAAGTAGGGAACAGGATGAAGTTGGAGCCATCTGTGGGCCAGCATTTTCATTTGATCAACTGACGTTATCTCGTTGACATCATTATGCTGAACGAATGTGTTCCATACTCGAGTCATCCTGGGTATGTATGATCTCAGATGGAGTGATGTTCTGGAGAAGGGTACAGCCAGAGTGAAGTTGCTGCTTTCTGCCCGTCTTGTGGCATAAAAGCTTGTTTCGCGCTGTCCTCGAAGTGGATCCAAGTGTGGTATTTTGACAATATTGGCCTTGTACATAACAGTAAGGCCACCCACATCCCTCCTATGTTGAAGGCTCTGCTGAAATGACAGATCCATCCAGGATGGGTCCAGGCGAGAGATGAGACGTCTTGCTCTGTTCTCTACTCTGTCAAGCAGTCGCAGATGAGAGGGGGGACAGGCAAACCAAGAAAGTGGAGCATACTCAAGGTGTGAGCGTACTTGTGCCTCTCTCTCTCTCTCTCTCTCTCTCTCTCTCTCTCTCTCTCTCTCTCCTCTCTCTCTCTCTCTCTCTCTCTCTCTCTTTCTCTCTTTCTCTCTCTCTCTCCTTCCTAAAACCCAAATGAAGAAACTCTGAAAAATATTTTGCTTTCCTCTGGGTATACCGCGTATCAGCTGACCTTACTGACAGGTAAATAACTTACCGTGGGAGGTGCGTTGAATATAATTCCTACTCCTGACGGTGTTACAGGTGTTGTTACAGCTGTGGCACGTGCATATCCTCTCCTTATCTCTTACACATCTCTTTCCTCCCCCCTCCCTCTCTCACATCTCCCATTCTCCTCCTTTTTATTTCTCCACCCTCATATTTCCTCTTCTCACTGTTTTCATTTTTCCCCTGAGATTAGAATAAAGAAAGCAGTTGTGGTAGCAGTAGGAGTAGCAGCAGCAGTGCCAGCCGTAATAATAACAGCATCAGCAGCATAACGGCAGCTTGGTGCCACGTTCTCGACTCTGATTAAAAACATACGCAGACTGTCGCAAAACCTTCCCTTAAAAAAAAGGTTTGTCATATAAATAAGAGAGGGCCATAACGTTCATCGTGTGGCGATAGAGTGAGGCCCAGAGACCTTTTAAAACGTATCGAAAACGTCGGCAGGATGAGGTTGTGTATAGTGGTGGTGGGAGGGGGGTAGGGTTCCCATTCACCCTCATCGTTCTCACATTCAGAGAACCCATCCCCCATCTCTCACACCACTTCCACCGCCGGGAATGACCCCTAACGACCTCAAACGACCTCAAACGAGAGCAAACGACCCAATACAACCGATAGGAGCAACCACCAAATGGGTGGGTAGCGAGGCTGGGTCCCGGGGTGCAGTCATGGTACATTTTACCTGAGTAGCGTCGGGGATCGAGGCTGGGCAGGGGGTCGAGGCAGGACAGGGGGTCCAGGGTGGTGCTTGGTTCAACTTTGTGGCCATCTCGTCTTTCTTAAAACCTGGAGGCCCACTTTCCTCATTACCCTTTACGTTATCTCTCCTTTTTTCCTTCCTCTAGCCTAGGCATTCTCATAAACTTGTTTCCCCCTCCTCCTCTCTTACCATTTACCCCATTTCTTCCATACATAACTCGCCTATAAATTATCCTTTTCCCTTTACTCCACAGATGTATTTTTCGCCTTTTTTCTTCCTTCTCTCGAACACCTTGTTAATTCTGTTTGTCTGATGTGTACAGCCCACCAATCCTCTCTTCCATTCTTGCCTCTTAACATTTTTTAACATATTTCCCCTAACACTTTTTTGGGGTCTCTTCCCCTCTCGTCCTCCGACCTCACATCCTCATCCTCACACCACCTCTCCTCCCTCTGGTAAGATAAGAGAGATGGTCAGCATCAAACAGCAGCTCGGTGGCCCAAGATCGCTGCGGTGCCTGGCCAGAACGACAGGATATAAGCATTTATTAAATTTGGCCAACGGTGTGGCTTATTGCGGATTGACTGGCCCAAAACGACCCAGGAGAGGGGGACCAGGGCGCTGCCCTGGGGACTCACTTAGATAATTTGTGGCTGGGGAGAAGGGGTGGTGGGGGAGCGGGGAGAGAGGGGAACTAGTTGGGGAGTGACGTAGGGAGAGCCGAGGAGAGAGAAAGTATGCTTGGTTTATTTTTAAAGTTGATTAGGTCGTGTGTGGGATGCCAGGTGGTGGAGTTGTCACTCTTGCTGCCCCGGTCCAGTTTATCCTCTTGACATTAATTTTTTACCTGTGATATTATCAGCATTCCTTCACTCTTCCCACATAAGTTGTGCCCTATACTAGTGTGCAAGTGTTGTGTTGTGTGGGTATGTGTTGTTGGAGGATTGTATGTGGTACTGTGTGATGTATGGAGGGAGTGTAAGCTATGCAAGTGCCGTGGAGTGTGTGTGTGTGTGTGTGTGTGTGTGTGTGTGTGTGTGTGTGTGTGTGTGTGTGTGTGTGTGTGTGTGTGTGTGTGTGAGGATGAGCTATAGAGAACTCATGGGAGAGGTGAAAGAGTGACAGGAAAAACATAAGGAAAAAACATAGATACCGAATGACAGGAAATCGAATTCGTATGAGAAGTGGGGAAGAAAGATTAGCACGAGAAGGAGGACTAAAGATGTGACGATATCATGAGAGAGAGAGAGAGAGAAAGAGAGAGAGAGAATGGAGGGAGGGAGGGAGAGAAATTGAGTAAGGGAGGGAGTGAAGGAGGGAGGGTTATGTGTCCCTGGGTGTGTACTAGTGCGGCTGCCTGCTGCTCTTACGAGGCCAACCTGGGTTAAAAATTCATGTAGACGAGCTCTCTGATGCCTTCAAGTGCCGCTCCTGCCGCCCTTCTACCATCCACCACGATTGTTTCCTCCGTCTCTCTCTCTCTCTCTCTCTCTCTCCCTCTGTCTTTTTCTCTCTCTGTCTCTTACACACCCACACCTATACCCACACCTGTACCCACACCTATCCAAAAACCTACCAACTCTGCCCTACTTCCCATAGAGTTACGGAGATAAAAAAATACAGGGGTGGGTTTACCGCATCTTTCTGGACTGCAAGAAAACATTTGAAACACACCACATCACAGGTTACTATATAAATCAGAAACATATTCGCACTTCTACTAGTACTTCCACTACCAGCCTTACCACCACCACAACTTCTTGTTCTTCCTCTCTTGGTCCCGTCCCTGTCCCCCTCTCCTATATACACTGGCTTCCTCACTCTTGTGTGTAAGTGTGACTTTGTAAATGGTCCAAGTCGGACCGAAACATAGTCGTAAGCTCCTCTCTCCTATGTGCGGGTTATTTGTGTAACAAGATGAGGATTTAAAGATGAGGATGAGGATTTAAAACTGATGAAGATTCGAACAGGGAAGGTCAGAGAGGCTCCACGAAAATCTCGACATGTTACAAAGGTGACCCAATTGGTGATTGATGGGCTCTGTCGAAATAAATGCATTATCAGAGGACTTGATTGGGCGGATGGAAGAAAAAGAAAGTTCATGAGGCGAGAAATGGGTACACGGGGGCACATTAAAAAAAATTAAAAGCAAAGATGAATGACAGGGATGTCAGGAAATGTTTCTTCAGCGTCGTGGAATTCAGAAATGGAAATACCTGGATGAAGAGGTGGTGAAAGCTACCTCCATACACAGCTTTAAGAATGGTATGTTGTGAGTGAACCCAGTTACGGCCAGTTAAGAAACGGGTCAGAGCCTGGGCCTCGACCCCCGGTAACCACAAATAGGTTAGTAATTGCCTATTAAAAAATAATCGAGCAATAATAAAAATAAAAACTGGTTGAATTATTATAATAAAGTGGAGGAACAGACAGGGTGGATAATAAAGAGGGAGTAATAATAGGGGAAACGATAATACCGTAATAATGCTGGATGATAATAAAACAACAATAACTATAGGAGGTCAATAAAATAATTAGAATTAGTAATAATTAGACTTAGAAAGCAGCAATAATGAGAGACATGACAACAGAAGTAGTAAAGAGAGGAGAATGATATAGCATAAAAAGAAGATTAGAATGATATAGGATAAAGCGAGAGGAGGATGAAAAAGCATAAGGAAGGAGAATAATAATAATATAAGAACAATAACGGAAGTAAGGACAAAGAATAAAAGAGCAAAAACAAGAGGGAGCAATAAAGCAACAATAAGGAAAGGGAACAAAAGAGAAGTAACAAGAGGGAACAATAAAAGCAGCAGTAAGGAGAGAGGGAACAAAAGAACAGTAACAAGAGGGAACAATAGAGCAGTAAGGAGAGAGGGAACAAAAGAATAGTAACAAGAGGGAACAATAAAGCAACAGTAAGGAAAGAGGGAACAAAAGAACAGTAACAAGAGGGAACAATAAAGCAACAGTAAGGAGAGAGGGAACAAAAGAACAGTAACAAGAGGGAACAATAGAGCAGTAAGGAGAGAGGGAACAAAAGAATAGTAACAAGAGGAACAATAAAGCAACAGTAAGGAAAGAGGGAACAAAAGAACAGTAACAAGAGGGAACAATAAAGCAACAGTAAGGAGAGAGGACAAAAGAACAGTAACAAGAGGGAACAATAGAGCAGTAAGGAGAGAGGGAACAAAAGAATAGTAAAGAGAAGGAACAATAAAGCAACAGTAGGAAAGGGGGAACAAAGAACAGTAACAAGAGGGAACAATAAAGCAACAGTAAGGAGAAGGGAACAAAAGAACAGTAACAAGAGGGACAATAAACAACAGTAAGAAAGAGGGAACAAAAGAACAGTAACAAGAGGAACAATAAAGCACAGTAAGGAAAAGAGGGAACAAAAGACAGTAACAATAGGAACAATAAAGAACAGTAAGGAGAGGGGAACAAAAGAACAGTAACAAGAGGGAACAATAAAGCAACAGTAAGGAAAGGGGAACAAAAGAACAGTAACAAGAGGGAACAATAAAGCAACGTAAGGAAGAGGGAACAAAAGAACAGTACAAGAGGAACAATAAGCACAGTAAGGAAAGAGGGAACAAAAGAACAGTACAAGAGGGAACAATAAAGCAACATAAGAAAGAGGGGAACAATAAAGCAACATAAGGAAAAGGTGAACAATAAAGCAACAGTAAGGAGAGAGGGAACAAAAGAACAGTAACAAGAGGGAACAATAAAGCAACAGTAAGGAAAGAGGGAACAAAAGAACAGTAACAAGAGGGAACAATAAGACAGTAGGAGAGAGGGAACAAAAGAACGTAACAAAGGGAACAATAAGACAGTAAGGAAAGAGGGAACAAAAGAACAGTAACAAGAGGGAACAATAAAGCAACAGTAAGGAAAGAGGGAACAATAAAGCAACAGTAAGGAGAGAGGGAACAATAAAGAGACAGGAGGGTCGGGGCGGGCAGCACTCCAGCAGCAAGGCTTGGAAAATATAGCAGCCAATGGGAATGTTACCATGAAAATTTAATGTCAATGACGCCGCTTTTTCCCTTATTCCTCTCTCTCCTCTTCCTTCCTTCTTTCTTCCTTCTCCCTATTGCTATTTCTTCTCCTTAATCTTCACGCACAAAAAGCTTACCGGAGTGAGATAGACGGAAGGTTAAACCTAAATGAAAATCAGAGGTGCCCATGGGAAGAATCAGAGAACATTGCATCAACATCCGTGGTACACGAAAGTGCTGGAACAAAACAGTAAGTTTCAAGAAATTGCTGGAACAGCACAGTAAGTTTCAAGAAATTGCTGGAACAACACAAAATCTTCAAGATAAAACCAGACAAGATCTAACAGTAAGTTTATGGTAAGTCTTCTCAACACTTTCTCACAACTCACACTTCTGTTTCTTTCATTTTCCCTTATGTCTCTCGTTTGTATCTTTTCCTCTCTCCTCCTGTCTCCACTCTCCGCTTTTATTATCGTCTCTTTTGCACACACACACACACACGAGAGAGCAAAAGAGAGAGAGGGAGAGAGAGAGAGAGAGAGCTACACTGCATCTTCTTTTACTGCAGGAAATCATTTAAAGGAATGCCTAGAGAAAAGAAACAAGGAAAGAAGATAGGTAAATACAGTGTGACTATTACGCATAATTAACGCATCAACCATTCCCTCAGCATCCGCTCCTTCATTACCAGGGTCCTCAGAATAAATGCACCGTGAGATATATAACAGTAATATATGCTGAGCGTTTACTTTAATCGTTACTTAAGAAATTAAAGTATTTTTGACTAGTGTATAGGAGTCATGCAACCTTAACAACCCTCGTGTAGCTAGTAGGCTTTAAGCTCCATTAAGCAACCAACCAGGCAGATACCTCGTCATGGTGCGGGCTCCAACAGGGCTCAACGTCATTATAAAGCACTTGCAAGCAGGTAAGCCGTTCCTGAATCATTGAGACTACCGGGCGCACAGGAGGGCAACTGGCAGGAAAACAGTTACAAGCGTGCAACAAGGAAGAATACGTCTCAATTAATCTATGTTGTCCCTAAGTTTGGTCGCCCTGACACAGTGGCTGGGTAGGATTCTTTTGTATTTAGCAAAATTGGATACATCTACAGTTCGCTACTGCCATATTCCATCACACAGAATGGGTCACAAATGATAAAATATGTCAGCCTTAGATGAGAGAGACAGAGCTAAGTAATGCAAGGAGGATATCCTCGAGTATTCCATTAAAGATTGAGCAGCTACGGGAGCTTCAGGGTTATCTTTCCAGCTGAGCTGGAGTTTTCTGTTAAATGGGAATTGCCATTTCTCAGGATGGCCTATTCCAATACACAAGGTAAGTGGAATTTGTATGCTTAGGAGAAAGTGAAGGATTTTTCCTCTGGAAGGAGAGTGTCACTTCTCCTGCCTGTTACTTGTTTAAGAACTTAACATCTCTCTTGTCTTAAGCGGGGTTGATATTTGGTAGTTTGTCTGAAGTGGGTGTGAATTATATAGCCACTGACGTGGCACGTTATGGAAATGGTTTGTGAAATATGAAGCGTTAGACCTGCCTTCTGATTATTTTTATTGCAATAACAGCAAATCAATGAAGACAGCAGCAAGAAGGTAATGATTGGAAGAAATTAATACCCTCAGTAGCTACTTGCATTGTACGTGCTGACCATCCGTTGGTCCTGGTGTTGTGTAAAGCATACCAGTCTCTCTCTCTCTCTCTTTTGCCAACCCTGAAGATGTGCCCTCTCATTTTCTTCCCTAATTTTTATCCTCTCTTTTTCCCCTCTTCATCCCTCCCCTTTCTCTCATCGGTACTTTTTTCCTCTCTCCCTACCTCTCTCTCTCTATCTATCTCTCTCTCTCTCTCCCCCAAGTTTACCCTCTTCTTCCTCCCCATCCCCATCATTTCCTTTCTCTCCCATCTTCACCACGGTAAGTAAGTGCAGATTAAACCGCTGCTGTCGTAGTGCCAGTGCCTCCTGGCGGGGCCATCATGGCACTCTAATGCCAACTTATCGCCACTCTCTCACCACCAGAAAATTACAAATGGCCGAAAAAAGTCGTAACGACTCGACAAGGCGACGAACCCAACGAGAACACGGAGCACAACTGAGAGGGAGGACCAGAGGGAGGAAGAGATAGTAGGAGAGAGGAATAGAACGAGCAAGAAATGGTAGGAGAGAGGAAAAGTTGATGGGAAGGGATGAAAAGAGTGAGGCACAGTAGGAAGGAAATGTGGAAGGAGGGAGAGAAAGAAAAAGTTAAAGGGAAGGTAGGAGAGAGGGAAGAGGACCGGTAGGAAGGAGGTAGTGACGGTAGGAGGGAGGAAGGAATTGCAGGAAGGAGGTAGTGACGGTAGGAGGGAGGAAGTTCGGTTGTTGTGGAGACTACAGACCTTGTTAGCGCAAATTGTCTACTTAGGTAGTTAGTGTTTTTGTTTTCCCCTCGCGAGATAGTAAAGAAAAAAAGGATGAAAGGTTAGATGGGGAAGAGGAGAAGAGGTAGGGTAAGTTCGGGCAAGAGTATAGGGAAGAGGAGAGGGGGTGGGGTAATTCAGGGAAGGGAGAAAAGAAAAGGTATAGGGTAAATTTGGGTATGAGTGATCATGTATGTTGTGAGTGGTAGTGCGTGTTGTGAGAGGCAGTATGTATTGAGAGTAGTGTGTTGTGAGAGTAGTGTGTTGTGAGTGGCAGTACGTGTTGTGAGAGTTGTGTGTTGAGAGTAGTGTGTTGTGAGTGGCAGTGTGTGTTGAGAGAAGTGTGTTCTGAGTGGCATTATGTGTTGTGAGTAGTGTGTTGTGAGTGGCAGTATGTGTTGTGAGAGTAGTGTGTTGTGAGTGGCAGTACGTGTTGTGAGAGTTGTGTGTTGAGAGTAGTGTGTTGTGAGTGGCAAGTGTGTGTTGAGAGAAGTTTTGTTCTGAGTGGCAGTATGTGTTGTGAGTAGTGTGTTGTGAGTGGCAGTATGTGTTGTGAGAGTAGTGTGTTGTGAGTGGCAGTATGTGTTGTGAGAGGTGGTGTGAGTGGCAGTGTGTGTTTGTGAGTAGTGTGTTGTGAGTGGCAGAATGTGCTGTGAGAGTAGTGTGTTGTGAGTGGCAGTATGTGTTGAGTAGTGTGTTGTGAGTGGCAGTATGTGTTGTGAGAGGTGTGTTGTGAGTGGCAGTATGGGTTGTGAGAGGTAGTGTGTTGCGAGTGGCAGTACGGGTTGTGAGAGTAGTGTGTTGTGAGTGGCAGCGTGTGTTGTGAGAGGTAGTGTGTTGAGTGGCAGTATGGGTTGTGAGAGTAGCGTGTTGTGAGTGGCAGTATGTGTTGTGAGAGGTAGTGTGTTGAGTGGCACTATGTGTTGTGAAAGTAGTGTGTTGTGAGTGGCAGTGTGTGTTGTGAGGGGTGTGTTGTGAGTGGCAGTATGGGTTGTGAGAGTAGTGTGTTGTGAGTGGCACTGTGTTGTGAGAGTAGTGTGTTGTGAATGGAAGTATGTGTTGTGGGAGGGAGTGTGTTGTGAGTGGCAGCATGTATTGTGAGAGTAGTGTTGTAGTGGCAGTATGTGTTGTGAGAGGTAGAGTGCTGTGAGTGGCAGTATGTGTTGTGAGAGGTGTGTTGTGAGTGGCAATATGTGTTTGTGAGAGTAGTGAGTGACAGTGTGTGTTGTGAGTGGCAGTATGTGTTGTGAGAGGTAGTGTGTTGTGGCAGTATTTTGTTGTGAGAGGTAGTGTGTTGTGAGTGGCAGTGTGTGTTGTGAGTGGCAGTATTGTGTTGTGAGAGGTAGTGTGTTGTTGGCAGTATGAGTTGTGAGAGGTAGTGTGTTGTGAGGGGCAGTGTGTGTTGTGAGTGGCAGTGTGTTGTGAGAGTATTGTGTTGTGAGTGGCAGTATGTGTTGCGAGAGGTAGTTTGTTGTGAGTGGCAGTGTTGTGAGAGGTAGTGTGTTGTGAGTGTGTTGTGAGTGGCAGTATGTGTTGTGAGAGGTAGTGTTGTGAGTGGCAGTATGTGTTGTGAGAGTAGTGTGTTGTGAGTGGCAGCATGTGTTGTGAGAGGCAGTTGTGAGTGGCAGTGTTGTGAGAGGTAGTGTGTTGTGAGTGGCAGTGAGTGTTGTGAGAGTAGTGTGTTGTGAGTGGCAGTACGTGTTGAGAGAGGTAGTGTTTTGAGTGGCAGTATGTGTTGAGAGTAGTGTGTTGTGAGTGGCAGTATGTGTTGTGAGAGGTAGTGTGTTGTGAGGGGCATGTGTGTGTTGTGGTGGCAGTGTGTTGTGAGAGTTGTGTGTTGTGAGTGGCAGTGTTGTGAGAGGTACTGTGTTGTGAGTGGCAGTGTTGTGAGAGGTAGTGTGTTGTGAGTGGCAGTGTGTGTTGCGAGGTAGTGTGTTGTGAGTGGCAGTATGTGTTGTGTGAGGGTAGTGTTGTGAGTGGCAGTATGTATTGTGAGAGGTAGTGTGTTGTGAGTGGCAGTATGTGTTGTGAGAGGTAGTGCGTTTGTGAGTGGGCAGTATGTGTTGAGAGTAGTGTGTTGTGAGTGGCAGTATGTGTTGAGAGTAGTGTGTTGTAAGTGGCAGTATGTGTTGAGAGTAGTGTGTTGTGAGAGTGTGTTGAGTTGCTGTGTGTGTTGTGAGAGGTAGTGTGTTGTGAGAGGTAGTGTGTTGTGAGTGGCAGTATGTGTTGTGAGAGGTGTGTTGTGAGTGGCAGTATGTTGTGTGTGACACTGTGTTGTGAGTGGCAGTATGTTGTGTGTGACACTGTGCTGTGAGTGGCAGTATGTTGTGTGTGACACTGTGTTGTGAATGGCAGTATGTTGTGTGTGACAGTGTTGTGAGTGGCAGTGTGTGTTGTGAGAGGTAGAGTGTTGTGAGTTGCAGTATGTGTTGTGAGAGGTAGAGTGTTGTGAGTTGCAGTATGTGTTGTGAGAGGTAGTGTGTTGTGAGGGGTAGTGTGTGTTGTGAGAGGTAGTTTGTTGTGAGTGGCAGTGTTGTGAGAGGTAGTGTGTTGTGAGTGGCAGTATGTGTTGTGAGAGGTAGTTTGTTGTGAGTGGCAGTGTTCTGAGAGGTAGTGTGTTGTGAGTGGCAGTGTGTGTTGTGAGAGTAGTGTGTTGTGTGTGGCAGTATGTGTTGTGATAGTGTGTTGTGAGTGGCAGTATGTGTTGTGAGAGGTAGTTGTGAGTGGCAGTGTTGTGAGAGGTAGTGTTGTGAGTGGCAGTATGTGTTGTGAAAGGTAGTGTGTTGTGAGAGGTAGTGTTTTGTGAGTGGCAGTATGTGTTGAGAGTAGTGTGTTGTGAGTGGCAGTATGTGTTGTGAGAGTAGTGTGTTGTGAGCGGCAGTATGTGTTGTGAGAGGTAGTGTGTTGTGTGTTTGACACTGTTTTGAGTGGCAGTATGTTGTGTGACACTGTGTTGTGAGTGGCAGTATGTTGTGTGTGACACTGTTGAGTGGCAGTATGTTGTTTGTGACACTGTGTTGTGATTGGCAGTATGTTGTGTGACACTGTGTTGTGAGTGGCAGTATGTTGTGTGTGACACTGTGTTGTGAGTGGCCGTATGTTATGTGTGACACTGTGTTGTGAGTGACAGTATGTGTGACACAGTGTTGTGAGTGGCAGTATGTTGTTTGTGACACTGTTGTGAGTGGCAGTGTGTGTTGTGAGAGGTGTGTTGTGAGTGGCATTATGTCTTGAGAGTAGTGTGTGAGTGACAGTGTGTTGTGAGTGGCAGTATATGTTGTGAGAGGTAGTGTATTGTGAGTGGCAGTATGGTGTTGTGAGAGGTAGTGTATTGTGAGTGGCAGTATGTGTTGTGAAAGGTAGTGTGTTTTGAGAGGTAGTGTTTTTGTGAGTGGCAGTATGTGTTGAGAGTAGTGTTATGAGTGGCAGTATGTGTTGTGAGAGTAGTGTGTTGTGAGTGGCAGTATGTGTTGTGAGAGGTAGTGTGTTGTGTGTTTGACACTGTGTTTTGAGTGGCAGTTATGTTGTGTGACACTGTGTTGTGAGTGGCAGTATGTTGTGTGTGACACTGTGTTGAGTGGCAGTATGTTGTTTGTGACTGTGTTGTGAGTGGTAGTATGTTGTGTGTGACACTGTGTTGTGAGTGGCAGTATGTGTGACACTGTGTTGTGAGTGGCAGTATGTTGTTTGTGACACTGTTGTGAGTGGCAGTGTGTGTTGTGAGAGGTGTGTTGTGAGTGGCATTATGTGTTGTGAGAGTAGTGAGTGACAGTGTGTTGTGAGTGGCAGTATATGTTGTGAGAGGTAGTGGGGTTGTGAGTGGCAGTATGTGTTGTGAGAGTAGTGTGTGAGTGACAGTGTGTTTGTGAGTGGCAGAAATATGTTGTGAGAGGTTAGTGTGTTTTGAGGGGCAGTATGTGTTGTGAGAGTAGTGTGTTGTGAGTGGCAGTGTGTGTTGTGAGAGGGTAATGTGTTGTGAGTGGCAGTATGTGTTGAGGTAGTGTGTTGTGGCAGTATGTGTTGTCAGAGGTAGTGTGTTGGGGAGTGGCAGTGTGTGTTGAGAGAGTAGTGTGTTGTGAGTGGCAGTATGTGTTGTAAGTGGCAGAATATTTTGTGAGAGGTGTTGTGAATGGCAGTATGTGTTGTGAGAGTAGTGTGTTGTGATTGGCAGTATGTGTTGTGAGAGACAGTGTGTTGTGAGTGGCAGTAGGTGTTGTGAGAGTAGTGTGTTGTGAGTGGCAGTATGTGTTGTGAGAGGTAGTGTGTTGTGAGGGGCAGTGTGTGTTGTGAGTGGCAGTGTGTTGTGAGAGTAGTGTGTTGTGAGTGGCAGTATGTGTTGAGAGGTAGTTGTGAGTGGCAGTGTTGTGAGAGGTAGTGTGTTGTGAGTGGCAGTGTGTTTGTGAGAGTAGTGTATTGTGAGTGGCAGTATGTGTTGTGAGAGGTAGTGTTGTGAGTGGCAGTATGTGTTGTGAGAGTAGTGTGTTGTGAATGGCTGTATGTGTTGTGAGAGGTAGTTGTGAGTGGCAGTATTGTGAGAGGTAGTGTGTTGTGAGTGGCAGTGTGTGTTGTGAGAGTAGTGTGTTGTGAGTGGCAGTATGTGTTGTGAGAGGTAGTGTGTTGTGAGTGCCAGTATGTGTTGTGAGAGGTGTGTTGTGAGTGGCAGTATGCTGTGTGTGACAGTGTTGTGAGTGGCAGTATGTTGTGTGTGACACTGTGTTGTGAGTGGCTGTATGTTTGTGTGTGACACTGTGTTGTTAGTGGCAGTATGTTGTTTGTGACACTGTGTTGTGAGTGGCAGTTTGTTGTGTGACACTGTGTTGTGAGTGGCAGTATGTGTTGTGAGAGGTAGTGCGTAGTGAGAGGTAGTGTGTTGTGAGTGGCAGTATGTGTTGTGAGAGTAGTGTGTTGTGAGTGGCAGTATGTGTTGTGAGAGTAGGTGTGTAGTGAGTAGCAGTATGTGTTGTGAGAGTGTGTTGAGTGGCTGTGTGTGTGTTGTGAGAGGTAGTGTGTTGTGAGAGGTAGTGTGTTGTGAGTGGCAGTATGTGTTGAGAGGTGTGTTGTGAGTGGCAGTATGTGTTGTGAGGGTAGTGTGTTGTTAGTGGCAGTATGTGTTGTGAGAGTAGTGTGTAGTGAGTGACAGTATGTGTTGTGAGAGTGTGTTGAGTGGCTGTGTGTGTTGTGAGAGGTAGTGCGTTGTGAGGGTAGTGTTGTGAGTGGCAGTATGTGTTGTGAGAGGTGTGTTGTGAGTGGCAGTATGTTGTGTGTGACACTGTGTTGTGAGTGGCAGCATGTTGTGTGTGACACTGTGTTGTGAGTGGCAGTGTGTGTTGTGAGAGGTAGAGTGTTGGGGAGTGGCAGAATGTGTTGTGAGAGGTAGTGTGTTGTGAGTGGCAGTGTGTGTTGTGACAGTAGTGTGTTGTGAGTGGCAGTGTGTGTTGTGAGAGTAGTGTGTTGTGAGTGGCAGTGTGTGTTGTGAGAGGTAGTGTGTTTTGAGTGGCAGTATGTGTTGTGAGTGGCAGTGTGTTGTGATTGGCAGTATGTGTTGTGAGGGGCAGTATGTGTTGTGAGAGGTAGTGTGTTTTGAGTGGCAGTATGTGTTGTGAGAGGTAGGGTGTTGTAATGTGACAGTGTGTGTTGTGAGAGTAATGTTTTGAGTGGCAGTATGTGTTGTGAGTTGCAGTATATTTTGTGAGAGGTGTTGTGAATGGCAGTATGTGTTGTGAGAGTAGTGTGTTGTGATTGACAGTATGTGTTGTGAGAGTAGTGTGTTGTGATTGGCAGTATGTGTTGTGAGAGGTAGTGTGTTGTGAGTGGCAGTATGTGTTGTGAGAGTAGTGTGTTGTGAGTGGCAGTATGTGTTGTGAGAGGTAGTGTGTTGTGAGGGGCAGTGTGTGTTGTGTAGTGGCAGTGTGTTGTGAGAGTAGTGTGTTGTGAATGGCAGTATGTGTTGTGAGAGGTAGTTTGTTGTGAGTGGCAGTGTTGTGAGAGGTAGTGTGTTGTGAGTGGCAGTGTGTGTTGTGAGAGTAGTGTGTTGTGAGTGGCAGTATGTTTTTGTGAGAGTAGTGTGTTGTGAGTGGCAGTATGTGTTGTGAGAGTAATGTGTTGTGAGTGGCAGTATGTGTTGTGAGAGGTAGTTGTGAGTGGCAGTGTTGTGAGAGGTAGTGTGTTGTGAGTGGCAGTGTGTGTTGTGAGAGTAGTGCGTTGTGAGTGGCAGTATGTGTTGTGAGAGTAGTGTGTTGTGAGTGGCAGTATGTGTTGTGAGTGGCAGTATGTGTTGTGAGAGTAGTGTGTTGTGAGTGGCAGTATGTGTTGAGAGTAGTGTGTTGTGAGTGGCAGTATGTGTTGTGAGAGGTAGTGTGTTGTGAGTGGCAGTGTGTGTTGTGAGAGGTAGTGTGTTGTGAGTGGCAGTATGTGTTGTGAGAGGTAGTGTGTTGTGAGTGGCAGTATGTGTTGTGAGAGGTGTTTTGTGAGTGGCAGTAAGTTGTGTGTGACAGTGTGTTGTGAGTGGCAGTATGTTGTTTGTGACACTGTGTTGTGAGTGACAGTATGTTGTATGTGACAGTGTTGTGAGTGGCCGTATGTTATGTGTGACACTGTGTTGTGAGTGGCAGTATGTGTTGTGAGAGGGGTTTTGTGAGTGGCAGTAAGTTGTGTGTGACAGTGTGTTGTGAGTGGCAGTATGTTGTTTGTGACACTGTGTTGTGAGTGGCAGTATGTTGTGTGTGACACTGTTGTGAGTGGCAGTGTGTGTTGTGAGAGGTGTGTTGGGAAGTGGCACTGTGTGTTGTGAGGTAGTGTTGTGAGTGGTAGTATGTGTTGTGAGAGGTAGTGTGTTGTGAGTGGCAGTATGTGTTGTGAGAGTAGTGTGTGAGTGACAGTGTGTTGTGAGTAGCAGTATATGTTGTGAGAGGTAGTGTGTTTTGAGGGGCAGTATGTGTTGTGAGAGTAGTGTGTTGTGAGTGGCTGTCTGTGTTGTGAGAGGTAGTGTGTTTTGAGTGGCAGTGTGTGTTGCGAGAGGTAGTGTGTTGTGAGTGGCAGTATGTGTTGAGAGTAGTGTGTTGTGAGTGGCAGTATGTGTTGTAAGTGGCAGTATATTTTGTGAGAGGTGTTGTGAATGGCAGTATGTGTTGTGAGAGTAGTGTGTTGTGATTGGCAGTATGTGTTGTGAGTGGCAGTATGTGTTGTGAGATTAGTGTGTTGTGAGTGGCAAGTATGTGTTGTGAGAGGTAGTGTGTTGTGGAGGCAGTGTGCGTTGTGAGTGGCAGTGTGTTGTGAGTAGTGTTGTGAGTGGGAGTATGTGTTGTGAGAGGTAGTTTGTTGTGAGTGGCAGTGTATGTTGTGAGAGTAGTGTGTTGTGAGTGGCAGTATGTGTTGTGAGAGGTAGTGTTGTGAGTGGCAGTATGTGTTGTGAGAGGTAGTTGTGAGTGGCAGTATTGTGAGAGGTAGTTGTGAGTGGCAGTATTGTGAGAGGTAGTGTGTTGTGAGTGGCAGTGTGTGTTGTGAGAGGTAGTGTTGTGAGTGGCAGTATGTGTTGAGAGGTAGTGTTGTGAGTGGCAGTATGTGTTGTGAGAGGTAGTGTTGTGAGTGCAGTATGTGTTGTGAGAGGTTAGTGTGTTGTGACTGACAGTATGTGTTGAGAGGTAGTGTGTTGTGAGTGGCAGTATGTGTTGTGAGAGGTAGTGTTGTGAGTGACAGTATGTGTTGTGAGAGGTAGTGTTGTGAGTGGCGGTATGTGTTGTGAGAGTAGTGTGTTGTGAGTGGCAGTATGTGTTGTGAGAGGTAGTGTGTTGTGAGTGGCAGTATGTGTTGTGAGAGGTGTGTTGTGAGTGGCAGTATGTTGTGTGTGACACTGTTGTGAGTGGCAGTATGTTGTGTGTGACACTGTGTTGTGAGTGGCAGTATGTTGTGTGTGACACTGTGTTGTGAGTGGCAGTATGTTGTGTGACACTGTGTTGTGAGTGGCAGTATGTTGTGTGACACTGTGTTGTGAGTGGCAGTATGTTGTGTGTGACACTGTGTTGTGAGTGGCAGTATGTTGTGTGTGACACTGTGTTGTGAGTGGCAGTATGTTGTGTGTGACACTGTGTTGTGAGTGGCAGTATGTTGTGTGTGACACTGTGTTGTGAGTGGCAGTATGTTGTGTGTGACA
>NC_069421.1:17308702-17353702 GCF_026875155.1 Cherax quadricarinatus | reverse complement strand
GCACTGCTGGCACTCGGGAAGATGTTGGTATTAATGTCACTTGCTGAGGTGAGCTTGTGGGTATACCACTAAAAATTTAGCGATGGTGGTGATACTGGTGGTACTGGAGAGAGTGAGTTATACTGGACAAGCGTCACTGGTGGTGGTGGTGGTGGTGGTGGTGGTGGTGGTGGTGGTGGTCGTGGTGGTGGTGGTGGTGGTGGTGGTGGTGGTGGTGGTGGTGGTCTGATGGATATTACCGTCAAGCAGACAGTGATAAGAGAAAGGATATTTTCGTGGAATGTTTAATGCCACACACACACACACACACACACACGCACGCCTCCACGCCCACAGTACTACCCACTAAGAAGGTGTGGGCGTCAAGACGGAAAAAAAAAAACAAGCTTTTCAGGCAACCAGTCTTTATATCAGATTATTATAAGATTTGGAGGCCATTAAAGCAGCTGGTGTATTGTGCATGTAGGTATTCCTGGAGCCAGGTGCCATTGACTCCGCGAGTTTATTGGTTAGGTCAGGTTAAGGGAGGGTACCAGTGACGTCACATGGGCCCCTTGTATCAGTTTTATATCTGGCCGTTAGAGAGCATCAATGTCCGTCAGACACTGATGCTCAGTCATCATATTAACCTCAGTCGGTGTGATGGGAGGCTATAAACACGCCTTTCTGAAATGTTGCCGTGGTAAGCAATGAAGAATTGGACAGTGTGGGAGGAGCTTCGTGACTGGAAGAAAAATATATATCACTTTTGAAAATTTCAAGTGTGATGATTATTCTTTGATGGAACTTTAGGGTTTTAGTGTTTATCCATGAATACATAATGTATTAAACGTACGTCAGTCACAGCTTAACTACAACCAGATTAAAATACAATCAGCAACTGTTGTTCAGTGGAAGAAATAAATAAACAGATAAATATATTTTTTTTTTGTTTACGGGTGTAATAAAGCTATGATATTATATGTACACTGTGTGTGTGTGCGTGTGTGTGTGTGTGTGTGTGTGTGTGTGTACTCACCTAATTATGGTTGCAGGGATCGTGTCATAGCTCCTGGTTTTGTCAAGCCGTAACGGCTTGGAGCTCCTGGAGAGCGAAACGTTGCCACAATAAAATGTCGCATTAATTGCACTTGTGTTCTCTCACCTAACATATTGTCGGTAATTCTACTAACATAATTACGAGACTGAATACGACAGGTAAAAATCGATACTAAATTTTATCTTCACTAATGTAACTAAAATATAGTGCAGCCGAATCCAGCTGTTGTTTTAATTTTGGTTTAAAAACACTGCTAGTGTTACCATGTAATTCTTAATAGGAGCATTTACACGACGAGGCCTCATTCGTCTATCTATCTATCCCGCCCATTCACTTTGTTTATCCCAGATAATGCTCGTGCCTCATAGACGGGCGGCGTCGGCTCGTGTCCACAAACCGGTTCTTACTCTACGTTTCATAAAGTTATATAACCAGACTACGATCACTACTAGCGGCTATATTCCCTCCACGAGGTAACCTGCACTGACAATTGATATAGACGTAACTGATACTCAGTGTGTGTATAGAATTTTATGTATATATATTTTGCCATTTGAGAGTTTGACCATATATGAGCTTGGTTTTATTGGGTATGGCCGCGACAACACTCTGCCTTGATGATGCTGCTGCTGTTGGCGAAGCAAAAACTCGTCCCTGCTGAGAGTTGAACCTGCTCCTTCCCAGACCTGTGAGCGGGGGAGGGGGGACCCCTTCACTAACACTACAGCACCTGCTGCTGGTGTGGCTGTTCCTGCTGCTGCTTCTGCTGCTGCTGGTCATTCTTATGGAGCTGCCGATGGTGGTTCAGCCTGCTGCTGATGATGATGATCCTGTCTCTACTTCAGCTGCTCTTTCCTCCCCTTTCCCCTTTTCTGATTTTTTTAATAAACCCACTTTTGCGCATGCTTTCTTCCCCAAGGGCTAATATCGTTTTTGCTATTATTGCTACTGCTGTTTTACGTTTTTGCGTTCTCCCATTTGTTTATTTTGTGTCTGCTGATTTTTTTAATGTTTCGACTAATACCAAAAGTTCTCATACTTCTGCTGTTGCTCCTCTGATTGATGCCGAGCCTTCCTGTTTTCTACCTAACCTTCCAATATCTCAGTTTCCTCTTCGGCTCCTCATCCTCTCCTTTGACGCTCCTACAATTCCCCTTGTTCCTACTGCTCTTTGCGTGTTTGTGTTTGTTTTAGTGCGTTAGTGTGCGTGCTGCACTTGCCGTAACGTACTCACCACACTGTCCTTGCTTCCTCAGCATATCCCCGAACACTAGATGCTTGCGTGGGAAAGATTTTTCAGCACATCCCAGATGCTGGTGTGGGGGATACAAGGGTAGGATGGCAGCATCTTCCCCAGGCGGTCACAGATTCTATCTTTACTACGGTATTTATGCATTTTGATCGCGGGGGATACGAACTCAGGAGCCATCGCCACGTAAATCTCTCACCCTTATATTCCCTCTGGTTTCTCTGATGTCATACTCACGGCTTCCAGATTCTCATAGAAAAAAAGAAGAAGAATAAGACGTTAAGCCGTTTTTTACGAGTGTCAAGAGGCATCTTAAACTTGATATTTAAAACGCCGAGTCTTATGGTTGGAATGCCGAGGTAACTTTTGTATACAATTTTTTTTAACAGTTTTCCGGACCTGTGTCACCTTTGTGATGATAGAAAGGGGAGGGGGGAGGAGGGGGTAAATCTTTTCTTTTCCTTTGTGTATAGCTGCTGACCCCTTTGGGTGTGGAGTGGGGTCACTCGGGGCTAAGAAAGCTATCTTTATCACACACGGTGACTGACCCTTCTTTAAAGGGGTTCGAGTGGGTTGGGGGCACATTTTAAACCTGACGACCTGGAGCCATGTGCTAAAAGACTGGCGACCCCAAAAAGGCCAAAAGATTGGGCCCAAAACCCCGGCTAAAAGATGGCCCCGACCCCGGGTAAAAAACTGGGGCCCCGCCGGCAAAAAAGACGGGCCACGACCCGGCTAAAAGACGGGCCACGACCCCGGCTAAAAATCTAGCCCGACCCTGGCTAAAAGTCTAGCCACGACCCCCGGGTAAAAGTCTTGCCACGACCTGGCTAAAAGACTGGCCAAGACCCGGCTAAAAATAGCCACGACCCCGGCTTAAGGACGGGCCACGACCCCGGGTTGAAAATGGGCCCCGACCCTGGCAAAAGGCTGGCCCCGACCCGGCTAAAAGATGGGTACGACCCGATAAAAGACTGGCCCCCGCCCGGCTAAAAGACTAGCCCGACCTGGGTAAAAGACTAGCCACGACCCTGGCTTTTAAAGGGCTGGGCCACGACCCTGGCTTGAAGACTGGGCCCCACCCTGGCTAAAAGGGTGCCCCGACCTGGTAAAAGACTGGGGGAAAGACCCCGGCTAAAAGACTGGCCACAACCCCCCCCCCCCCCCCCAAAAACCCACCCCCCCCCCCCAAAAAACCCCCCCCCCCCAAAAACCCCCCCCCCCCCAAAACCCCCCACACCCTGTAAAAAACTGGCCCCGACCCTGACTAAAAAGACGGGGGAAAACCCTGTTTGTGGGTGAGGGCCCTCCTGGGGGGGGGGGGGGGGGGGGGGGGGAAAAAAAAAAAAAAAAAAAAAAAAAAAAAAAATTTTGGCCCCCTTTTTCGTTTTTGGGTTTTTGGGTTCCTTTTTTGGGGGTGTTTTTTAAAGGGCCTTTTCCCCCCTTTTTTGGGTTGGGGGGGGGTTTTTGGGGGGGGGGGTTTTTTTTTTTTGGGTTTTTTTGGGAATTTGTTTTTTTAAAAAGGGGGGGGAAAGAAAAAAATTTTTGGGTGTTTTTTAAAATAAAAGGGGGTTTTTTTTTTTGGGGGGGTTTTTTTCCCTTTGGGGAAAAAATTTATTTTTTGAAAAAAATTTTTTTTGGGGAAAATTTTTAAATATGTGGCTTAATAAGTAAAAATTTTAAATTTTGGGGGGGGTTTTAGTTAAAAATTTTTTTTTTTTTATAAGTATTTTTAATTTTTTTTTTTTTTTTTTTTTTTTTTTTTTTTTTTTAAATTTAAATTTATTTTTTTTTTTTTTAAAAAATTTTTTTTTTTTTTTTAAATTTTTTTTTATTTTTTTTTCTTTTTTTTAAAATTTTTTTTAAAATTTTTTGGGGTTTTTATTTTTTTAAAATTTTTTTTTTTTGGTTTTTTTTGGGTTTTTTTTGGGTTTTTTTTTTTTTTTTTTGGGGAGGGGGGGGCCCCCCCCCTTTTTTCCCCTTTTTTTTTTTTTTTTTTTAAATTTTTTTTAAAAATTTTTTTTTTTTTTTTTTTTTTTTTTTTTTTTTTTTTTTTTTTTTTTTTTTTTTTTTTTTTTTTTTTTTTTTTTTTTTTTTTTTTTTTTTTTTTTTTTTTTTTTTTTTTTTTTTTTTTTTTTTTTTTTTTTTTTTTTTTTTTTTTTTTTTTTTTTTTTTTTTTTTTTTTTTTTTTTTTTTTTTTTTTTTTTTTTTTTTTTTTTTTTTTTTTTTTTTTTTTTTTTTTTTTTTTTTTTTTTTTTTTTTTTTTTTTTTTTTTTTTTTTTTTTTTTTTTTTTTTTTTTTTTTTTTTTTTTATTAAAAATAAAATCCCATTTAAATTTATTATATTTATATATTTTTCTATATTTATTATTATAAAAATAATTACTACTATTATTACTATTTTATTACTACTATCTATATTACTAAAACCTATTATTACCTACTCTATTACTCTACTACTATTACTATTAATAAGGCAGTCAGACCCCTTTACATCAACCTGGTTGGCCTTGTTGACATAATTATTCCTGGCGGCAAACTCATACATCATTAAAAGTTCCCCCATTGGTAACTTATTGCCGCCTTCAGGGGTGCTCGATGAAGGAACTTAATCAGGCTGCCTGAGGTTGTACATCCATTTAATCCTGCAGACCGAGCGGGAGGTCCCGACCCGTCTGCCTGCTCACACCTCCGTCCTCATCAATTTCCTCATATAAATAAATATATATATATATATATATAATTATATATATAATATATAATATATAATATAATATATATATATATCATATATATATTTTAAATATATATATAAGCTCGTTTGGACATATTTTTATTTTTGGTTCCACAACCTTGAAAGCCTGTGCTGAACCCTGAATAAGCGAAGTAAATATTTGTTAACATATGCAATTCGACACGTTATTTTAAAATAAAGTTAAAAAAACGGGGTAACCGTTCCCTTTTGGGTATTTGGGTTACCCGACAACGTTAAAATGGAAACTTTGTGATGCTCGCTGCTGGGACTTCCTCTAAAAGTTCCAAGGGGAACACGAAGCAAGTTACAGTACCACAGTGCAGAATGGTAAAAGGGCCCCCCGGGGACGAAATTGCCGTACGACAAAAACACCCCGCAGGGGAAATTTAAAAAAAAATATTTTTTTTTTTCAGAAACCAAAAATTTAAAAACGACAAATGATTTTGAGGTTGTCACCCTGTTGCCGCCCCCAAATTAATCACATTTTTCCTTTACGGCACATGAATAATATTTTTCCATTAGGAGAAATTTTCATAATTTCATTGGCTCTCGGGGTGTCAAAGGGAGGGGGGAGGGGAAGGACCCAATCCGAGGCATGGATACATATTCGCCCCCGGTACTTTTTTCCCTTTTCGCCCTTTGAGGCTCGCGGGTACCATTTTCCCCTCCGGTCACTTGGTAATTTCACGTGGTGCCCCTCCGGGCGATTCTTTCTAGCCCGGTGAAACAGTCCCCTCCCGGGGCCACTGGGGGTGTCGGAGTCGCTGGCCAGAATATTCGGGGGGCAGGCTATTCGCACCCCAAGAAATTTTTACTTTTCGGGCCCCTTCTTAATGCCGGTTTATTTTTCGTTTTGGGCGTCCATTTCTCATATTTTTTTCTTCGTCGCATGCTTCTTAACCATTTTGTTCGTTGTTTTTGTTGTTGTTCTTTCTTCTCGTGAAAATGCGTTGTTTAGAGGTTTCTATGCAACAAAAATTGCCGGTAGCAGAGACTGTAGCAGAGACTATTGTAGCCAGTAGTCCTCGGAACCATCTTCACTTCTGAAGTTGCTGCCACTACAGAGCTTCAGAGAACACTTCATCACACGTCCAGTCAGCGTCTCCGCCTCTCAAGCTTGCCCCATTGTAAATTTGCTTAATTCGTTCCGTGAGGACCGTTCTCTCCTTGAGGCTGTCAGTTTGAAGTTTATTATTATTATTATTATTATTATTATTATTATTATTATTATTATTATTATTATGATGATGTGACCATTTTGGAAGTTCTAGTTGATGGGGCAGGAAGGAGGGCAGGGGAAGGTTGGTGATAGGAATGGAAGAAGAAAGGCGTTTTCATCCCGTTTTCAAACTCTGTTTTCTGACCAATCGTAATTAACTACTTTGCTGCTGCTTTTTTTAATAAAAAAATGGTTTAAGGTAATCCCTTAAACTTAAGGTGTGATATATAACAGTGCAATGTAAATCTTTGTATGTGATTCCCTTAGACTGTTGTGGTTTGTAGTGTAGTATTTAAGTCGTAAAGGAAATCTTTGTGTGTGTATACGTATGTACGCGTTATACTGCAAGTTCTTTTGTAATTAATCGTTACAAAAGAACTTGCTGTATAATCTATAAAAAAGTCCTGAAAAATTGTAATATACATTATCGTCTACCATAACATATTTTATCCTTCTGGCACAATGAGGAAAATTATTGATAGTTTGCATTTCAAAGATTTTTTCTTCGTATAAAATTATATAACTTGCTGATGGTACACAGCAATGAAGGCTCGATGAATAAGTCATTTACTAATGAATAATCCTCTAAGTGTAACATATTTAGTCTTCTTTGTCATAGTGTTACGCTATAAACCAAAAATATTTTGAGTGGGATTTGTTGAGAATGTAAACAGACTTTACATTCGTTAAGAGCTGTATTTTATAACCTTTTAAGAGACTAAGAACTGTGTTTTATAACCTTTTAAGGGACTAAGAACTGTGTTTTATAACCTTTTAAGGGACTAAGAACTGTATTTTATAACCTTTTAAGAGACTAAGAACTGTATTTTATAACCTTTTAAGGGACTAAGAACTGTGTTTTATAACCTTTTAAGGGACTAAGAACTGTGTTTTATAACCTTTTAAGGGACTAAGAACTGTGTTTTATAACCTTTTAAGGGACTAAGAACTGTGTTTTATAACCTTTTAAGAGACTAAGAACTGTGTTTTATAACCTTTTAAGAGACTAAGAACTGTGTTTTATAACCTTTTAAGAGACTAAGAACTGTGTTTTATAACCTTTTAAGAGACTAAGAACTGTTTTATAACATAGAGAGAAAAAACTGCTTTATATCCTCTGAAGAGATTAAGAGGTGTTTTATATCCTCTTAAGATAACTTGATAGAAGTGCGTGAGTGTCTTGGGCCTAAAAGTAAAAAAAAAAAATGATGGATTTCGAGACATTACTCACAAATGTTCATTCACCATTTGTTCTATAATGCTCATTGATATCAATATGTTTTTCTGTGTCTGATGAGGTTTTTTAAAACCTTAACGCCTTGATTATCATCAATTTATTTTCTTTAATTCCCTCATTTATGTGTTTACTTTCTAGTTTTTTCTTTTATTGTTTTATCGTCATTCTCGTTTTTCCTTTCGTCCTTTCTCTCTCTCTCTCATATATATATATATATATATATATATATATTATATATATATATATATATATATATATATATATATATATATTTTTATATATATATATATATATATATATATAGCAGATGAACAAGGAGGCTTTAGGAAAGGTAGGGGGTGTGTGGACCAGGTGTTACAGTGAAACATATAAGTGAACAGTATTTAGATAGGCTAAAGAGGTCTTTGTGGCATTTATGGATTTGGAAAAGGCGTATGACAGGGTGGATAGGGGGGCAATGTGGCAGATGTTGCAAGTGTATGGGTTTTAGGAGGTAGGTTACTGAAAGCAGTGAAGAGTTTTTACGAGGATAGTGAGGCTCAAGTTAGAGTATGTAGGAAAGAGGGAAATTTTTTCCAGTAAAAGTAGGCCTTAGACAAGGATGTGTGATGTCACCGTGGTTGTTTAATATATTTATAAGATGGGGTTGTAAGAGAAGTAAATGCGAGGGTCTTGGCAAGAGGCGTGGAGTTAAAAGATAAAGAATCACACACAAAGTGGGAGTTGTCACAGCTGCTCTTTGCCGATGACACTGTGCTCTTGGTGATTCTGAAGAGAAGTTGCAGAGATTGGTGGATGAATTTGGTAGGGTGTGCAAAAGAAGAAAATTAAAGGTGAATACAGGAAAGAGTAAGGTTATGAGGATAACAAAAAGATTAGGTGATGAAAGATTGAATATCAGATTGGAGGGAAGAGTATGGAGGAGGTGAACGTATTCAGATATTTGGGAGTGACGTGTCAGCGGATGGGTCTATGAAAGATGAGGTGAATCATAGAATTGATGAGGGAAAAAAGAGTGAGTGGTGCACTTAGAGTCTGTGGAGACAAAGAACTTTGTCCTTGGAGGCAAAGAGGGGAATGTATGAGAGTATAGTTTTACCAACGCTCTTATATTGGGTGTGAAGCGTGGGTGATGAATGTTGGCAGCGAGGAGAAGGCTGGAGGCAGTGGAGATGTCATGTCTGAGGGCAATGTGTGGTGTGAATATAATGCAGAGATTCGTAGTTTGGAAGTTAGGAGGAGGTGCGGGATTACCAAAACTGTTGTCAGAGGGCTGAGGAAGGGTTGTTGAGGTGGTTCGGACATGTAGAGAGAATGGAGCGAAACAGAATGACTTCAAGAGTGTATCAGTCTGTAGTGGAAGGAAGGCGGGGTAGGGGTCGGCCTAGGAAGGGTTGGAGGGAGGGGGTAAAGGAGGTTTTGTGTGCGAGGGGCTTGGACTTCCAGCAGGCATGCGTGAGCGTGTTTGATAGGAGTGAATGGAGACAAATGGTTTTTAATACTTGACGTGCTGTTGGAGTGTGAGCAAAGTAACATTTATGAAGGGATTCAGGGAAACCGGCAGGCCGGATTGAGTCCTGGAGATGGGAAGTACAGTGGCCTGCACTCTGAAGGAGGGGTGTTAATGTTGCAGTTTAAAAACTGTAGTGTAAAGCACCCTTTGGCAAGACAGTGATGGAGTGAATGATGGTGAAAGTTTTTCTTTTTCGGGCCACCCTGCCTTGGTGGGAATCGGCCGGTGTGATAATAAAAAAAAAAAAAAAATATATATATATATAAGCGCTTGGAATTTCGCTATTCTTTCATAGTGGTTCTGCATATTGTGATATCACCTGTTTGCTGTGATTTTTTTTTGCATATATATATATATATATATATATATATATATAGTTTAGAAAGACACGTAAGCAAACACTATAATATATTTATTAGAAAACGTTTCGGTCCTGGGACCTTGATCACTTCTAACATACAGAGGTAGAAAGACATTATATATATAGGCGGAGAGTGAGGTGTGACGCACGTGAACTGAGAAATGTCATAAGAACATAAGAATGGAGGAACACTGTAGAAGGCCTACTGGCCCATGCGAGGCAGGTCCTTATCAAAACAACCTCTACCTATGATGAGGACGGGTAGACGATGAAATCATGTGACTCCTGTGTTGTTGGGTTGGTGCTGCTTAAGTATCATGTATGCCAATGTTTTTGAAATTTTGTAGTTTCCAGTGTTGCGTTCTATAGTGTCGGTGACGGCGATTAGTGAGGCTTCTAGGCACCGTCGGCCTCTGAGGTCTGGTGCCGTCACCGACACTATAGAACGCAACACTGGAAACTACAAAATTTCAAAAACATTGGCATACATGATACTTAAGCAGCACCAACCCAACAACACAGGAGTCACATGATTTCATCGTCTACCCGTCCTCATCATAGGTAGAGGTTGTTTTGATAAGGACCTGCCTCGCATGGGCAGTAAGCCTTCTACAGTGTTCCTCCATTCTTATGTTCTTATGTTCTTATGACATTCCTCATTTCACGTGCGTCACACCTCACTCTCCGCCTATATATATAATGTCTTTCTACCTCTGTATGTTAGAAGTGATCAAGGTCCCAGGACCGAAACGCTTTCTAATAAATATGTTATAGTGTTTGCTTACGTGTCTTTATACCATATATATATATATATATATATATATTATATATATATATATATATATATATATATATATAATATATATATATATATTATATATATATATATATATATTATAATTCTGCTATTTGTTTTCGTTTAAAATTCGCTTGGAGATTACTGTCAGGTGATCAATTTTGTGTACCGATTAGCAGCTTACTCGAAATTCTGCACTGAAGTGAATGTTAGCGTCAGTGCTGCTGGTGTTGCTGTGTCGAGAAAGAAGGTTATTAATGAGGAGATTGATGAGGCTGAGGAAGAGGTGGCGGTGGTGGATCGAGGTGTAAACGCTAGAGGTTAATATAGAGGAGGAACACTGCAGCGGGCCTACTGGCCTATACTAGGCAGGTCATTCTCAAACCCAGTCCCACTAACAAAAATGAGGTTTTTGAGGGAGAAAGGAGTGTAAATAAAACACACATTGCTGGTTATTGTGATGACATTTCGTGCACCTGAGACTTTGTGGGACTGGGTGGTGAATTGATCAAGTAACTGGTGGGGGAAACGTCTTCACAACATGGATTAAGGGAAGGGTTAAGGTTGAGATTAAAGGGAAAGGATGACGAGGATAAGGCTAAAGGGATATTAAGGATGAAGTGTGGAGGGAACGTTGAGGAAGATGAGGTGAAAAGGCTAAAAAGGATGAGATCTGGGGAGGAAGAGAAGTTGAGAAGATTCGGGAAACTGACAAACTCACTGGTACCACTTGACATCCTCTAGCCGTCAATACTGGCCTCAAATTTGCCCCTTTCTTTGTATAACATATAGCGTAGACTAGAGGATGACAACGGGAGAAGGTAGGCAGGAGACAAATGGTTGTCCTTGTGTCGCGACAAGTGAATTACATTAAAGCTTTGTTAGTTTACCGCAAGTGGTCCTCGCGGTCTCTGATAGATGACGCTTCTCCTTACTGATAGATGAAAACGACTCGGGTGATAGATTGTGGGCCCTCGGGTTTCGCAGACAGTGACTCAGGGTGATAGATGGTTCCCTGCATGGAGGATTTGCAACGGGGAAATTTGAGTTGGTGCTGGTGAATCATGGCTCATCTCTAGTGTAGATGAGAGAATGTGTATAGTATCTCTCTCTCTCTCTCTCACACACACACACACACACACACACACACACACACACACACACACACACACACAACACACAACTAAATAGTAGAGATACGTGCACGATGTTATTTACTTAATGCCCATGAATATAAATACAAGTCATATCTTGAATTAAATAATTTAGCTCCATCACTAAAGTTTATTGCTGAGTTTGAACGAGTTAACTCATTGCCTTCTTTACATGTTTTATTTATTAATTAACGGAAAACTGGAATTAAAATTCAAAATATATAGAAAACTAACAAATAACTGTTTTATGTAGTACATTGTTATTCTTCACATCATGATACAGTTAAAGTTTCTGTATTCTCATCCATGTTTTTGAGATTTCTGCTCATTTCCATCCCAGAGTTCATAAATAAGGAAATTTTGAAAATTTTTGGAATAGCGAATGATCTAAAAATTTCCCTAAAATTTAATTTTCTTTTAAAATTACCAGAAGAACATTTTACAATTGAAAAAAAAAAGGATATAGAAACATATTCCAAGAAGAATATGTTGGTTATTGCTTACTAAGAAAACCTTGATATACCTTCTCTAAGAATTTTAAAATCAGGGTTGTATTTAAAAATCTCGATAAAGTAAAAAGGAAAAAAATAAGAATTTCCCCAAATATGCTAATTATGTTTATAAAATTCTTTGTAAAAAAAAAACATAGTCAAATTTATTGACTGTCAAAATGGTAAAGAACATAAATATAGCATCAGAACTGCTCTCTCTATCCATTTGAGAGATTTTAACCACTCACTTGATTTTTAAAAGGCCGAGAAAGTTGTGTTAAGCAGGACTATGGCTGAAAGAAATATAATCGAATCAAGTTTCATAATTAGTACTGATTTCAGTATGAATATAAATACATGGTAATATAAATTCGATTCATTGATAATGCACTGAGTTTGTGAAGAATTTGAATTATGCCTGACATGTCACCCACAAAACTGAACTTAGACATGTGATATTCCCACGCTCAGTGTGTTGGGTCGTGTGCTGGGTCGTGTGTTGGGTTGTGTGTTGGGTTGTGTTGGGTCGTGTGTTGGGTCGTGTGCTGGGTCGTGTGTTGGGTTGTGTGTTGGGTTGTGTTGGGTCGTGTGCTGGGTCGTGTGTTGGGTTGTGTAGGGTCGTGTGTTGGGTCGTGTGTTGGGTCGTGTGTTGGGTCGTGCCTTGGATCATGTTAGGTCATATGTGAGGTCATATCTCAGCCTTATAAGTCTTCGGTTGTCCTATTATTTATACTATTCCTTGGAATATATATAAAATATATATATATATATATATATATATATATATATATATATATATATATAATATATATATATATAATGTGTGTGTGTGTGTGTGTGTGTTATTACGAGCACAGGCTATGAACGACCTGTGACCTGGTCGTAATGGGTTCTGGAGCAAAACAAACTCAGCAGATAGACTATAACTTGCATTTCCTTCACCAGATATAATTTGCCAGATATGTATATGTACACTTATGCACACTATATACACAGATTGAATAGTAAGTGTACCACAGGACGGTGACAGAATAGCAAAAGCAAAAGCCAGAGAGAGATCACCGTACTCAACCAGCAGGTAGGCAAGTCTGGCAAATGCTGACCAAATGCCTTAGCATTTGGCGGGCTCGCCTGTGATTGGGCAATGAACCAAGGTACTGATTTAACAACAGGTACCCTAATAATCGTTAAACCCTTGGCACCCGGTTCGCTGGTTGGGAGGCAGCCTATATGGGAGTGTGACACACGCCCAATAAATTGTAACGCACTCTTTCCATATATATTATATATATATATATATATATATATATATATATATATATATATATATATATATTATATATATATTATACACATATGATCTAGGGAATTGGATCAATGCTCCAGTTCCCTAAACTGAGCCTGAATACCTTCCATCCCCCCACATGCACTGTATAATCCTACGATCCACCAGATCTGCCAGACATAAGCCTTTCTTAATTTCGTTACTGACAGGCAAAAATGCGGAAATATTAGCGGTTAATATTCGTTTACTTAACCTAATATAACCTTCCCGAGAATAAAAAAAAATATATAAATTTTATTGACCGTTCGTGTAGAAATACACGTACGTCGATTTGCGTGAAACTGTCTTGGCCGAAGGGCAGGTTGCTGTGCAGGTGCCGACGAGGCTAATCAAAACGGAAAGGATTGCCACCATTACTCCACACGGATAATAATCAAACAACTTTATGAGCTACTTCCGTGAGGGCCCCGATAAATCCTGATTGATTGTTTTCGGTGTTATAAAACGCTCACACGGAACATACGAATTTCGGGGCAGAAATGGTTCGGCTGAGCAGATAAGAACAGCAATTATTGTTTTCTGAAATAATTACTTGGCCTTGCAAATTGTGGGATCTGGCTTAATTCAGTGATATTTAACCCATTACTAAGAGATGGAAGAGTCACTGGTAGTGTAAATAAGCACAGTTTACCGTGATGAAGAGCCAGGTGATGTGGGCGGCTGTCTGTCCTTCCGCGAAGAAAATTGACTAGGGGGAAAAGATTAATTTTGACACTAGACGTGGTATCCTCAGTTATTCTGGAACAAGGATCAACGCTCGCCATAGCGGTAATGCAGCTTTGTGTAGCTGTAGCGGCATTATCCTCGTGTTCATATATTATTCTACTTAATGTTCGTCATGTCACTCGTTAACCTAAAGAGAAGGAACCATGAGCAGTGTGTTGTACGGCTTCAGATAACTGCAATATTTTTCTTGTGGCTGTTTTGCTAAGGTAGGTTAGGATTGAGCTGACACATGGGGTACCTCACCTAACATAGAAGAGTGCAAACTACTCTAACCTAGCCTACTCTAGCCTAGCCTAATCAAACCATAAAAAACAGCTGTATGTAAAACATTACATACATATATATGGAAACCGCGTAGTTTATTAAAGTCAGAATTTTTCTTGTCGAACGTTCAGTACGTAATAGGAATATTATGACCATGAGGTCAGGTTACAAGGCTTCTGTTAACACAAAATAGTGAGATAAAAGCTACCACTGTTTTAGCCAACTGACTAATGCAACGAGTAGTTTTCAACACGAGTATTTGCTCGTGGCCAATACATGGACAAAGAACTTACGTTTTCCTTCACTGCAAATTTTGATATGCTTTCCAGAACAGGAAATACAAACATTACAAATAAATAAGATCTGACCCCTTTAAGCCTAAGTAGGATGACAACTTCTGATAAACTTAGGATGTAAAGTTACGTCAACTTGTTTGGGTATGAATGGTATAATTCCCAGAATAAGTTATAATTTGGGTCTGTTTCTCTGTTTCCCCAACATGTATATTTAAATATTTAATGTTTTAAGAATCTTAGAAAATATGTAACACTTTAATTCACGGGAATCTTGAAGATCAGAGAAAGTACTGTTCAGTTACTTTTATATACTATATTTACATAGTAATTTTTTTTTACAGATGGCCATTATTTTAATATCGTATAATTTTCTTTTCCTCTGAAGATGTGTGTAAACACACGAAAGTCCTCAGGTTTTATTTCCTATTTTCACTGTGGTATTTTTTCATATTTGCAATCACTCGTTTTATTGTGATTTCTTCTATAGTTTCTTAATTTTAAAAGAGGCAGGTTAGTATGTGGAAGACGACCAAGGCTGCAGTGGATGGTCAGAATTTGACTAGGACCAACATCGGGAAACGCATGACCTGTTTCTTTACGAATCTTATCGAACCTAACCTATTTTTGTGGGAGAAACTCATTTTTTTTTCTGTGTTAGTATTAATTCCTGTTTGTGGATTAACTTCTCTTCTCAACCGGGAAAGCAGAATCGAAAGTTGGTAAACCATTTCGACGCGAGGAAGGTACCCATGCCAAAGAATATTCACGAAACTCTCACACGAAGACTGAGAGAGAAGTCACACTCTAGAGCACCCAGGTACAGTCACAGAAATAGTGAGAGTCATACACCCGCAAAAGAAGTCCGCTGGTGTATCGCTAAAGATTAATCTGCTCGGCTCAACCACAACATTGCAAGCAGGAGACGAATCGGCTCAGCCCAACCACAACATTGCAAGCGGGAGACTGAAAGCAACATAAAAACTCTTGAGGAAGTTGCCAGCTTGAGCTGTGAATGACCTGAATCTCAACTCGGCAAAAACCCTCCCTGCTTGCATAAAATATTCTAATGGACATGCACGAAGATCGGCTTCTTAATCGTAATTCATCCTAACTGCATGAGAGCCAATTAACATAAACAATGGTGTTTTCAATCTCACACGAGCGTTTAGCTATAAGAATGTGCCTGTGATAATAAAATCTCTCTCTCTCTCTCTCTCTCCTTTCTCCTCTCTCTCTCTTCTCCTCTCTCTCTCTCTCTCTCTCTCTCTCTCTCTCCGGACACTGCATGTGCAAATACTGCCTTATCAACTGTACGTCTTTGCCTTGTGCTTTTTATTACTTGTAATTTAAACTAATAGTGGGTCATTATTGCAGGTAAGTCTGTGCCACCATTGCTGGGGATGGATGGCGTAGATTGTATAAAGTGTCCGACGTCCGTCTTAAGAGACATTTATGTTTTTTACAGGTAAGGATGATTGGGCTCTGGCGCTCCGGTCATACCTCGGCCGTAAGTAGTGACGTTAGTCGAGGACGTAAATCAAATAATATAAGTTGTTGCAAGTGGTCAGAATTTGTAATAAGTTGTAATGAGTTGTAAAAAGTAATGGGGATGGTTTAACTAAATTTATGATAGTGAGGGGAGATGGTGGTGACGCGAGGTGATATTGATTAACAGGGGAAAGTGGTGGTGGAGGCTAGTTTGTTGTATACAACTGTTGTGTAGTTATGCCGTGGGTTTTAGTGCCTTCAAGCGAAGTCTGTCAACCAAAGCGAATTCTTCTGAAAGCTCATCTTAAAAATATATATATATTTTTCATTTATATATTTATTAGGACTTACCACAGTATTCATCATTGCTTTGCACCGAAGTAAGCACCCATCTCATCCAGCTCTCCTCAAATTAAGTGTTATTCAAAGTAATCCTACCTCGTCTTTCACAGGGTAGACTAAATTTTATGTTATTTATAAGGAAATATTTCGTAGTTCAAACTGATTTTTAAAGAGTTAACGTAACAATGAATTAACTCTAAGCTGGTTTGGCCAAACTGTCCATGCTTTATGAGCCAAGATTGCAAGCTCTGCTTGTAAACACGACAGATATATGTGTGGGGAAGATCAACTGTTAGAAGATTTAGAGGGGCCTGAGGGAGTTGGTTTATTCGTCAAGAAAGAGGACAAATGCCCTCTGACACTGGTCCTTCTCAGAGGATGATCGTAACTGGTTAAGTATGCGTTAACTTGTGTGATTTACGTCACTTTCATAAGAGAGGTCATTACCTTGTAGGGTCTATGAATGATTATACCTTCGGAGGTATTCAACATAAATATATTGAATACCTCCGAAAACCAGCACAATGATTACATGAGCGTACGTTTACACACACCTCTCTCACACACACACACACACACACACACACACACACACACACACACACACACACACACACACACACACACACACAGAAGGCCGACCAACATTCTCCCGTGAAATGATAAATGATGCATTTTGCAGCAGGTGATGATGATGAACGACCATGATAGAGGTCTCGTCCACCATTTCCCCCATTCACTCTCTCTCCTGCCACTTTCCCACACAGTCATTACCTGCACCATACCTGCACCATACCTCCTCATTACACGTAATAAGACGATACCAAACATATATCTTCAAACTCTCATTACCAAAGGGTGTCTTTATCATGATTTATTGTTTTAATCTCGTTATTTATAAAGCAAACACTGTGGCTTGCTGCCCCGGGGAGAGCGCAAGAATATGGCAGGAATTGAGCTGTTAATGAACAGAAACCTGCATATTTATTTGTGTTTATGTATTTGTGAGTGAAGGTCATGTTCGTAGTGTGTGTGTGTGTGTGTGTGTGTGTGTGTGTGTGTGTGTGTGTACTCACCTATTTGTGGTTGCAGGGGTCGATTCTTAGCTTCTGGTCCCGCTTCTTAACTGGTCGTTACTAGGTCCACTCTCTCCCTGCTCCAGGAGCTTTATCGTACCTCTTCTGTGTGGATATGTGTGTGTGTTAATAAGGTGTTAGCAGAGTCACGTAATGTCCAAGATATATCAAGTATATTTAGTCCTCTACGAGTGAATAATGCTTGAATTTGTATCGAAACAGGAAACTCTGATTAACACTTGTCAGTCGAAAAAGTGAATCTGACTCACGAAATCGTAATGACACGATTGCGATGGTGCAGAGTTTTGAGACTCTCTGATCGCGGGTTCTAACCCCACCCGTGGTATGGTTTATTTGCAAAAGTGAAGCCAGATATGACACCCAGGGATTGACTATGTACTTAACTGAATACCTCGAATGCGAGAATTTCGTGCCCCAGCCCTTTTTTTTTTCCTCCTCCCCTGTCTTCTCGTTATCCTTCTTATTCAGTTCCATTCTCTTTGCTTGTAATCCTTATCTCCGTCTTTCATAATCGATGATGGTATCCGTTTATCCTCCTCATTCTCCTTCACTCCCCCCCCTTTCCATTCTTAATTTTTTTTTCCTCCTGCCATAGTAAGTTCCCAGGAGACGAGCAGCAGTTGATCTCCCCAACACACAATAAAAGGCTCTGGTGCTCATATTATGTGTTGTACGTGTAGTGTTTTGTAAAGCTGTTTTGTGGTCTCTCTCTCTCTCTCTCTCTCTCTCAGTGGTAGCTACAGTAATCTACATCTCCCACACAGTACAAGACAAAGAAAGCAGTCTTGAACGAGAAACTATGACATGGTAATCACCACACAGACAGCAGCAGCAGTAGCAGCCAGCACTCACACGGTTAAAGTAAGACTAGTGATCATGGTAGACTTCAGTCCCAAGGAAATAAACTGAGAGACATGGGAACTACATGGGAGACTAGGTGGTAAGATGCTACTATGCTAGCACACTAGAGTGAGAAAGTGAGCAAGTTATTATGCCATCTTTGACTATGGTTAGTTGGTGGAAATATACGTGGAAAGGAGGTTAGGAGGAGAGATAGAAGCTAATCTGGTAGGATAGATTATGGATGAGTTGCAGTGCGTTGAAGAAAGAGTCAGGAGTCTGGGATGAAAATGATACCTAGTCATAACGATGAGAAGGAATGACTAAAAGCGCCAAATTATGAATAAAAATATAAAAAAAAAAATCAGAGAAGAAAGGCAAGAATCAAACATATGAGTCAGAAACGAGAATGCATGAGTTAGAGAAGAGACAAAGAAAAACTGAGAACTAAATTTAACATATATTGACACATATGTAATAATGAATTAAAACAAAACTATTTTTTTTTGAAGCATGAACAAAAAACGGCGAAGAATCGAAAGTCACAATACCGTAGCTGGAACAATTCAAACCACCAGGTGGCTTGACAGTGGTCCAGGATAGACCGAAAAGTCGTTATAAGGTTTCTCTCCTAATTGTCTCTCTCTCTTGCTCTGTACAACAGGGGAACAGAGGTACAACAGGGTAACAGAGATTGAGCAGAACGTAAAGGAGGGCGGCTTTTGCATTTTTGGGCTGTAAGAAGTCTTTCTGTACTACCCTATACAAGATTAATCCCCCCCCCAAAAAAAAAAAATGAAATAACAGGCAGAGAAAAGAAGAAAGTTGCTTTGCTAAATTAAGGAATAACATGATGTAAAGCAGGGAGATAGTGAGGTTCAGGAAGATGTATCTGGTCGGACCAACGTGAATAGTGGCGTCCCACAGGGACCCGTCTTGGGACCGGTTCTGTTTCTGATATACGTGAATGACATGCCGGACGAGATAGTCCTGTGTGTCTGTGGTTGCAGATGATGAAACGTTAATGAGGAGAATAAATACCGGAGAAGACAGGAAAGGGCTACAAGAGGACCTGTAGAGGCTCCAGGACTGGTCAAACTAGCCCTGAATCTAAATAGTATGTGCAAGGTTATGAAAATCAGAAAGGCCAACGATGCATAACCATTTATCGGATCATTTGTAGACCTGTGTTAAGAGATATTTTCCTGGCGAACAATACACCAACACCTGTAAAACTCTGATAAGAAAAAGGTGCAAAAGAGTAAGCATAGCTTATGGCATATAATGTAAGTCTTATCAGATTCAGAGCATTGAACCCTTCCTCTGACTTAACCAGAATTAGAGAAAGTTCAGAAATACAAACTGGAATGAGTTTCTGTTAGGGAAATAAATAACCAAACGTAATGCGCACGCACGCACACACACACACACACACACACACACACACACACACACACACACACACACACACACACACACACACACACACAAGATACATGGAGGGCTAAGATGATGGAGGTGGTACTGGAAAACTTCATGTGCCAACACGTAAGGGACACTACAAGAGAGAGAGGAGAGGATGAACCAGCAAGGCTGGACTTAGTATTCACCTTGAGTAGTGCAGATACCGAGGACATCACATATGAAAGACCCCTTGGGGCCAGTGACCATGTGGTTTTAAGCTTCGAATACACAGTAGAGCTACAAGTGGAGGGAGAAGCAGGAAGGCCAGGACGAATGAAGCCAAACTACAAGAAAGGGGACTACACAGGAATGAGGAACTACCTGAACGGGGTTCAGTGGGACAGAGAACTGGCAGAGAAGCCAGTTAATGAGATGATGGAATATGTAGCAACAAAATGCAAGGAGGCTGAGGAGAGGTTTGTACCCAAGGGTAACAGGATTAATGAAAAAGCCAGGATGAGCCCATGGTTTACCCAAAGGTGCAGGGAGGCAAAAACCAAGTGTGCTAGGGAATGGAAGAAATATAGAAGGCAAAGGACCCAGGAGAATAAGGAGAACAGTCGTAGAGCCAGAAACGAATATGCACAGATAAGAAGGGAGGCCCAAAGACAATATGAAAATGACATAGCAGCGAAAGTCAAATCTGACCCGAAACTGTTGTACAGCCACATCAGGAGGAAAACAACAGTCAAGGACCAGGTAATCAGGCTAAGGAAGGAAGGAGGAGAGACAACAAGAAATGACCGTGAAGTATGTGAAGAACTCAACAAGAGATTCAAAGAAGTGTTCACAGAGGAGACAGAAGGGACTCCAGAAAGACGGAGAGGTGGGGCACACCACCAAGTGCTGGACACAGTGCACACAACCGAGGAAGAAGTGAAGAGGCTTCTGAGTGAGCTAGATACCTCAAAGGCAATGGGGCCAGATAACATCTCCCCATGGGTATTGAGAGAGGGAGCAGAGGCGCTATGTGTACCCCTAACAACAATATTCAATACATCTATCGAAACAGGGAGATTGCCTGAGGCATGGAAGACAGCAAATGTAGTCCCAATCTTTAAAAAAGGAGACAGACATGAAGCATTAAACTACAGACCAGTGTCACTGACATGTATAGTATGCAAAATCATGGAGAAGATTATCAGGAGAAGAGTGGTGGAACACCTAGAAAGGAATGATCTCATCAACAGCAGCCAACATGGTTTCAGGGACGGGAAATCCTGTGTCACAAACCTACTGGAGTTCTATGACATGGTGACAGCAGTAAGACAAGAGAGAGGGGTGGGTGGATTGCATTTTCTTGGACTGCAAGAAGGCGTTTGACACAGTTCCACACAAGAGATTGGTGCAAAAACTGGAGGACCAAGCAGGGATAACAGGGAAGGCACTACAACGGATCAGGGAATACTTGTCAGGAAGACAGCAGCGAGTCATGGTACGTGGCGAGGTGTCAGAGTGGGCACCTGTGACCAGCGGGGTCCCGCAGGGTCAGTCCTAGACCAGTGCTGTTTCTGGTATTTGTGAACGACATGACGGAAGGAATAGACTCTGAGGTGTCCCTGTTTGCAGATGACGTGAAGTTGATGAGAAGAATTCACTCGATCGAAGACCAGGCAGAACTACAAAGGGATCTGGACAGGCTGCAGACCTGGTCCAGCAATTGGCTCCTGGAGTTCAATCCCACCAAGTGCAAAGTCATGAAGATTGGGGAAGGGCAAAGAAGGCCGCAGACGGAGTACAGTCTAGGGGGTCAGAGACTACAAACCTCACTCAAGGAAAAAGATCTTGGGGTGAGTATAACACCAGGCACATCTCCTGAAGCGAACATCAACCAAATAACTGCTGCAGCATATGGGCGCCTAGCAAACCTCAGAACAGCATTCCGACATCTTAATAAGGAATCATTCAGGACCCTGTACACCGTGTACGTTAGGCCCATATTGGAGTATGCGGCGCCAGTTTGGAACCCACACCTAGCCAAGCACGTGAAGAAACTAGAGAAAGTGCAAAGGTTTGCAACAAGACTATCCCAGAGCTAAGAGGTATGTCCTACGAGGAGAGGTTAAGGGAAATCAACCTGACGACACTGGAGGACAGGAGAGATAGGGGGGACATGATAACGACATACAAAATACTGAGAGGAATTGAAAGGTGGACAAAGACAGGATGTTCCAGAGATTGGACACAGTAACAAGGGGACACAGTTGGAAGCTGAAGACACAGATGAATCACAGGGATGTTAGGAAGTATTTCTTCAGCCACAGAGTAGTCAGTAAGTGGAATAGTTTGGGAAGCGATGTAGTGGAGGCAGGATCCATACATAGCTTTAAGCAGAGGTATGATAAAGCTCACGGCTCAGGGAGAGTGACCTAGTAGCGATCAGTGAAGAGGCGGGGCCAGGAGCTCGGACTCGACCCCCGCAACCTCAACTAGGTGAGTACAACTAGGCGAGTACACACACACACACACACACACACACACACACACACACACACACACACACACACACACACACACACACACACACACACACACACACACACACGCGCGCGCGCACACACAATTAACATACAATCTCGTAACAACTGTTAACAATTTTAACAAAACATTTGGAGATATAGGTGAGTACAAATAGGAAGCGCGTCTGTCTGGCGCTCAGCAGACGGAGGATCGAGCCTCTATTACGTCTTGCGCTGAATGACCCACATGGGTCTAGCGCTTAACATGAATTAAATAACTTATAATAACAAGGGTAACTGTTCATCCCAAAAAATTAATAGAAAAATTAAAAAAAAACCAGGTAGTTGAACAAGTGGCGCCGTAAATCGTAAAAAAATCGTAAATAAAAAAACCTGCGGTTTACAGAAACTGAAGCAAATACGACGTGACTATTGAGAGAGATGAAGGAGGTGTCCATGGCTGGTGAAATAGCTCCTGATCCAAGGAATAGGAGGTATCTTACAACTTCCGTGGATCAGGCCTGATATCCATCTCATTTCCCATCCAGACGCTATTTGGCTCATGCTTGTTTAGCGCTTTCTCGTGAATATGTTGTGTAGATGGACTAATGAGAAAGAGAATAGTAGGATAACTCATACAGGTATAGAGCTTATTTTCGAATAATAACAATAATAATAATATAATAATAATCAACAATGGTCATCTTAATAATAATAATAATAATAAAATGAATAATAAGTCGTTCGCAAAATTAAATGTAAATATAATTGGAAGAGTCAAAATAAATAATGAAATTGATGTATTAGAAGTGGAAATGTGACACTTGATATGTCAGAAGTTTGGAAGAACAGTGAGCTGTGAGAGAACTCTACATAACCTCTCTTTAATATTTTATGAGGAACAGATTCCCAGAGGAGACATGATCCTGATATATAAGATACTCGGAGGAACTGGCAGGGCTGCTACACCTTCCTTTCCTATGTATCTCTTTTCTTCTCTTCTTCCTTTCCATCTAACTTTCTTCCATCCTTTCCCGCGGTCATCTTTCCTTTTCCTCTCCCTCTATACTTTTTCTTTACTGCTTTCTCCATCCTCTCTCTCTCTCTCTCTCTCTCTCTCTCTCTCTCTCCCTTCGTCCTTGAATCCAGTACTGTGTACGAGTCCCGTCTTGCGTGGTGGATTACAGGGAAGCACATCTACCTTTCGTTCCTGCTTTGCAATTATCATATAGAATAGGGCAGCAGCACACTGCTGATGCATCCACTTATATATTACCCGTCCCTTTACTTTTTCCGTCCCCCTTTTTTCCCCTGTCTGTCCCTACGTCCCAGCCAGGCCGCACGGCTCCCAGGGCTATCGTATCGTGCTGTGATGTACACTTATTGAGTGGCCGCGTGCGAGCTTCGTAAGTCATACCCGTAATCCATAAGCAAGCCATTTGGATAATGCAAATGGATGGCGTCTGGGAGAATACGTAAAGGAATGTGCTAAGAAGGGAGGATGAGAGCGTTGGGGAGACGGGGTTGGAGTAGCAGAGTTTTGAGGAGGCTGGGGTGAGCTAAGGGTCAGGATGAGAAATTTGAGGAAGATGGGATAAGAGAGTGGAGGTGTAATGGATGAGATGCGGAGAAGTTGAAGTTAGAGGCCGTAACTTTTCATCATCCCCTTCTCTCCTAATTCTTCTAACTCCCCTTCCTCCATCCTCAACTTTCCGAGCCAAACCTACTTCCTTCCCCCCATTCCCCACTCTCCTTATCAACCACTTCTGCTCCTCAACCTATCTTCTACCAAGCACCTCTTGTCCTCATCCATCTTCTACCAAACACCTCTCTTCCCCACCCACTTCTTCAACCTCAACCCACTCCTTTCCCAGATACTCCTCAACTCTACCTTCCCCAACCCTTAACAGGACCTCAGAGAGAGACTGTTGATCCAAGACTCAAGTTTCACATTATTACGCATGCGTGATTATGCACGACTGCTATGGATACAAAACTAAACGTCGGTAATTCTTCAGTGGCAATAATGTGTTTATGCAGTTTTGTATGTACGCTTATGTACAGTATTTAATAATCGCTATTTATTAGTGTATTCAAGCATCTGACGGCTACTTTTTACTGCTCTCCCTTTTTATATCGTCAGACATCTTGAAAAAATCTTAAAGAAACGCAAAACAGTCTGAAAAATTCTTTAAGAAAAAAATTGCTACAAAAAGGCAAAGCTTTACATTTAATTGAAATATCGACATTTAAGGTAATTTTATTCTTGAAATGCAGTTCAGGGAGTGAATTGATAAAAAAATTAGGATAACAGTATCCTTTTTTTAAATTTCTCAAAACGGCACGACACGATTATGCTGCCTGATAATACACAGACCCAAGATGTATATTATATATCAATTACATTTGAAGAAACGTCGAAATGTAGTAGAGACATGTCAACAAACAGAGAAAAGCCCACATGTTGAGAAAAAACAATGTAAAAACATACCGAGAGAGACTATGCATATTTTAACCTCTGTACTGCTGAAGATCTCAGAGATCAAAATGTATAGTTTCTGTTTACAATGTATGCTGTCTACTTTTGAGGTTGGTTCCAGGCAGGATCGCCCCGGGACCCCGCTCCTAGAACAAGTATTCTAAGGGGAAAACACATCGGAGAAAAAAGCTATTAAGAAACGCACAGCTAACGAAAGATATGTGCATAGTGCATGTAGTATAATATTTACAGACATTCAACTGCAGGTTTACTTGCTCACGAGTCACGGAAAAGGTAAACAATCCTCTCATAGCGCAATAGGTGTAACAGGATTCCCATTTTAGCGATTGCATGACAGGACTGCAGTACTTTCCTCTCATTGAAGCTGTAACATAATACGTAAAGTGTATCGCTATTATTGGAGATCAGAACTTCCATCATTCACTGAGTTGAATGTTAACTACCAGAATTCAGCGCGTCCAATAAATATATATCTTATGTCTGGTTTAAAGTGCAGGTCGGGCAGGTGCAACACACCTCGGTTCATCAGGTGCTACGCAACTGATTGTAGTTGTCAACAAAGTAACAACTTCGTGTGAATCAGAATGTCATCACTTCCGTCAGGGAAACAGTGAATCAGATGTTATCTTGAAGCTGAGGTAAAAGCTTGAATCATTTTGTTTTTCTGTTGATTCATTTACGTTATGACTGCATCAGTGATTATGTACGAGTTTCAGTGGCTACCCTCGAGTTGCAGAAAGAGTGAACTTTACATACCATGTCACACACACACACACACACACACACACACACACACACACACACACACACACACACACACACACACACACACACACACACACACACACACTGTACCATAGTGAAATACAGGGAGTGGAGAAGAAAGAAAGGGAAAAGTGATAGACGGATCAAAAAAAATGGAAAACAGAATAAAAATTTATTAGTTCATTCATCTTCTGAGCCACCCTAAACCGAACAAAATGTTTCACGATCTCCCTGGGCAGGCTCTCAACACGTTCCGTGCTGTAGCGAGCGATACATCGAGGCTGGTATAAGCAGCGGTCACGGCTGTGAGAGTTGCTACAGGGATGCAGTAATTGTATGCAGCAGCTCAGATGAATACTTTGTCACTCAATACTGCCTAGTGGAGCCTCGCCCATCCCGTGAACACAGTGCTAACCCACAGCCAGCCGTAAGAGACGTTTCTGTTTGGAAACACTATAGATTTCGGGTGCTGCAGTCCATAGGGTGGATAAGTCCCCAGCGATGGCAAGTGTAAAGAATAGGTGATGGCAGAGTTAATAAGATAATGTGAGGGTTTAAGGTGTAGGTGTCTGGATACCATCAGTCTTGAAGACTACAGGCTTGAAGACTGCAGGCTTGAAGACTACAGGCTTGAGGACACCAGTCTTGAGGACACCAGTCTTGAGGACACCAGTCTTGAGGACACCAGTCTTGAGGACACCAGTCTTGAGGACACCAGTCTTGAAGACACCAGTCTTGAAGACACCAGTCTTGAGGACACCAGTCTTGAGGACACCAGTCTTGAGGACACCAGTCTTGAGGACACCAGTCTTGAGGACACCAGTCTTGAAGACACCAGTCTTGAAGACACCAGTCTTGAAGACACCAGTCTTGAAGACACCAGTCTTGAAGACACCAGTCTTGAAGACACCAGTCTTGAAGACACCAGTCTTGAAGACACCAGTCTTGTTCCCTCTCCTGCCTTCACTTTTTCCTCGTTTCTCTCTCCCCTCCTCTTTCCCTCTCTCTCTCTCTTACTAATTCCTGCTCTCCCTCCCTCTCGCTCTCTTTCTCCCCCTCTTTCTCCCCTCTTCTCCCCTCTTCTCCCTCCTCTCCCTCCTCTCCCTCTCTCTCCTCCTTTACCCTCGCCTGCCTTCTTCCTTACCAACCCATATGATCCATAAATTCCAAAACGCACTGCCATCATATACCAACTACGGGTATGAATTCCCGTAGACTTATCGTACACAATTCACTACTTTTTTTAATATTTCATCACCACTGTGCATCGAATTACATTTCTTGTTCTGCAATAATTACATTAGACGGAACGCTAGATAAAAATATGTAGCAAATTCTTAGAGGCCTTAAATGTGCAAGAATTATTCTGAGAGAGAAATTTAAATGTCAAGTATTAAACTGTACTAAAAAGGCATCTTTGTTTATGAGGATCAGTCAACACCTTGCATCTCAAAAGCTGTCAATAGTGTCTCAAAAGATGTCAATAGTGTCTCAAAAGATGTCAATAGTGTCTCAAGACCCCAGCACTACTTGCTCTGAATGATCATTGTTTAAGGTGTGTGTGTGTTTCTATGTGTACTCGCCTAATTGTGGTTGCAGGGATCGAGACTCAGCTCCTGGCCCCGCCTCTTCACTGATCGCCACTAGGTCCTCTCTCTCCCTGCTTCATGAGCTTTATCATACCTCGTCTTAAAGCTGTGTGTGTGTGTGTGTGTGTGTGTGTGTGTGTGTGTGTGTGTGTGTGTGTGTGTGTGTGTGTGTGCTCACCTAATTGTGCTCACCTAATTGTGGTTGCAGGGGTCGAGACTCAGCTCCTGGCCCCGCCTCTTCACTGATCGCTACTGGATCCTCTCTCTCTCTGCTTCCTGAGCTTTGTCATACCTCTTCTTAAAACTATGTATGGTTCCTGCCTCCACTACTTCACTTGCTAGGCTATTCCACTTGCTGACAACTCTGACTGAAGAAATACTTCCTAACGTCCCTGTGACTCGTCTGAGTCTTCAGCTTCCAGTTGTGACCCCTTGTCCCTGTGTCCCCTCTCTGGAACATCCTATCTCTGTCCACCTTGTCTATTCCCCGCAGTATCTTGTATGTCGTTATCATGTCTCCCCTGACCCTTCTGTCCTCCAGTGTCGTCAGTCCGATTTCCCTTAACCTTTCCTCGTACGACATTCCCTTGAGCTCTGGGACTAGCCTTGTTGCAAACCTTTGTACTTTCTCTAACTTCTTGACGTGCTTGGCCAAGTGTGGGTTCCAGACTGGTGCTGCATACTCCAGTATGGGCCTAACATACACAGTGTACAGTGTCTTGAACGATTCCTTATTAAGGTATCGGAACGCTATTCTCAGGTTTGCCAGGCGCCCGTATGCTGCAGCAGTTATTTGGTTGATATGTGCCTCCGGTGACGTGCTCGGTGTTATGGTCACCCCAAGATCTTTCTCCCTGAGTGAGGTCTGTAATCTTCGTCCACCTAGCCTATACTCTGTCTGCGGTCTTCTTTGCCCCTCCCCAATCTTCATGACTTTGCATTTGGCTGGATTGAATTCGAGAAGCCAGTTACTGGACCACATGTCCAGCCTGTCCAGGTCTCTTTGCAGTCCTGCCTCATCCTCGTCCGATTTAATTCTTCTCATCAACTTCACGTCATCTGCGAACAGGGACACTTCAGAGTCTATTCCTTCCATCATGTCGTTCACATATATCAAAAATAGCACTGGTCCTAGAACTGACCCCTGTGGGACCCCGCTCGTAACAGGCGCCCACTGTGATACCTCTTCACGTACCATGACTCGTTGCTGCCTCCCTGTCAGGTATTCCCTTATCCATTGCAGTGCCCTTCCTTTTACGTGTGCCTGATCCTCCAGCTTCTGCACTAATCTCTTGTGGGGAACTGTGTCAAAGGCCTTCCTGCAGTCTAGGAAAACGCAATCTACCCAACCCTCTCTCTCGTGTCTTACTTCTGTTACCTTGTCAAAAAACTCCAGGAGGTTTGTGATACAAGATTTGCCTTCCATGAACCCATGCTGGTTTTCATTTATAATCTTGTTCCTTTCCAGGTGTTCGACCACTCTCCTCCTGATAATCTTCTCCATGACTTTGCACACAATACATGTCAGAGACACAGGTCTGTAGTTTAGTGCCTCGTTTCTGTTTCCTTTCTTAAATATGGGGACTACATTAGCTGTCTTCCATTTCTCAGGTAGTTGCCCAGTTTCAAGGGATGTGTTGAAGATTGTGGTTAGAGGCACACACAGCATCTCTGCTCCTTCTCTAAGGACCCATGGGGAGATGTTGTCCGGTCCCATCGCCTTTGAGGTGTCAAGGTCACTTAAGAGCTTCTTCACCTCCTCTTCAGTTGTTCGTATGTCATCCAACACTTGTTGGTATATTCCCTCTTGATGTTCCCTTCTGTGCTGTCTTCCCACAGCCCTTCCTGTCTCTACTGTAAAAACTTCCTTAAATCTCCTGTTCAGCTCCTCACATACCTCCTGATCATTTCTTGTGAGTTCTCCACCTTCTGTCCTTAATCTGATCACCTGGTCTTTGACTGTTGTCTTCCTCCTGATGTGGCTATACAACAGTTTCGGGTCAGTCTTGATTCTCGATGCTATGTCATTTTCATACTGTCGCTGGGCCTCCCTCCTTACCTGTGCGTACTCATTCCTGGCTCTGCGACTGATCTCCTTATTTTCGTGTGTTCTCTGCCTTCTGTACTTTTTCCATTCTCTATTGCACTTTGTTTTTGCCTCCTTACACCGTCGGGTAAACCAGGGGCTTGTTCTGGTCTTCCCGTTGTTACTGTTGCCCTTGGGAATGAACCTTTCCACTGCCTCCTTGCATTTTGTTGCTCCATATTCCATCATTTCATTTACTGGCTTTCCTGCCAATTCTCTGTCCCACTGGACCTCCCGCAGGAAGTTCTTCAACCCTATGTAGTCCCCTCTTTTATAGTCAGGCTTTTCCCATTCTACTCCTGTTATTCTCTCCACTTGCAGCTCTACTATGTATTCAAAGCACAGAACCACGTGGTCGCTAGCTCCTAGGGGACTCATACTTGATGTCCTCAATGTCTGAGCTGCCCAGGGTGAACACAAGGTCCAATCTTGCTGGTTCATCCTCCCCTCTCACTCTGGTAGTGTCCTTAACATGTTGGTGCATGAGGTTTTCCAGCACCACGTCCAACATCCTGGCTCTCCATGTTTCGGGACCCCCATGTGGCTCCAGGTTTTCCCAGCCAATCTCCCTGTGGTTGAAATCCCCCATAACCAGCAACTTTGCTCTGCTGGAGTGAGCTCTTCTTGCCACCTCAGCAAGTGTGTCCACCATTGCTCTGTTGCTCTCTTCATATTCCTCTCTTGGCCTCCTGCAGTTCTGTGGTGCATTATACATCACTGCAATGACCACTTTGTGTTCCCAGACTGAAGTGTACCTGCTATGTAGTCTCTTTCTCCCGTCTCATCTATTCCTTCCATTTTCTCGAATTTCCATCTGTTGTGTGTGTGTGTGTGTGTGTGTGTGTGTGTGTGTGTGTGTACACATAAAAAATAATTATACTGTTCAGTGAATAGCTACATAATCTCTCCTATGAATCCTGGATTTAAACTCTTGTTGTGGATGATGGTGCGGGCGTGGATCCATGAGGGGATTTCTTCTTTCGTGTATGCGGGCGGGCGGGCGGACGGGTGGGCTCGTGTACGTACGTCTGAGAGGACAGTAGCATCAACCAAGGGGTGACGATGGTGAGGGGGAAGAGTGGACCAACCTGTTTGTAGAGAAGACACAGGAATGCACCAGCCTTACCAAAGAGGGCGTGGAGTCCGCCTAAAAATAAGGCGTTAAATAGTGCGTATTTCTGCTTGCAGGGCGGGCCAGGAGCGTGGCTGTAGATACGTACGGTCGCGGCTGTCGCCTTATTACCTCGTGGTTAACACGGCGACATGTATAAATGGTTGGTTAATGGGCTTAAAGACTATGGATACATGATAGTTACTATGCATGTCACTTGTTCACCACCAGACGAGAATACTACTGTTATACCTAAGACAGACAGACATAGAAACACACACACACAAAGGGATGTTAGGAAATATTTCTTCAGTCATAGAGTTTTGTCAGGCGTGGAATAGCCTAGAAAGTGACGTAGTGGAGGCGGGAACTATACATAGTTTTAAGGCGAGGTATGATAAAGCTCATGCAACAGTGAGAGAGAGGATCTAGTAACAATCAGTGAAGAGGCGGGGCCAGGAGCTATGAATCGACCCCTGCAACCACAGATAGATGAGTACACACACACAGAGAGTTGTCGGCAGGTGGAATAGTCTGGAGAGTGGCGTAGTGGAGGCAGGATCTATACATAACTTTAAGAAGAGATAAGAAAAGGCTGAGGGAGCAGTGAGTAAACCCAGTGACGACCAATGAAGACGCGGGGCCAGGAGCGATGAATCGACCCTTGCAACCACAATTAGGCGAGCGTACAATTAGGTAGGTACACAAACGCCTTGATACATCACTGAGTGGAACTATAATTTCATCTTTCTTGTAGACTTCCGTAACAACACGCAGGTCTAGCACCAGCGATTTTCTACTTCACACTGGGTCGATACTGTTGCAAACTGAGTAACCTAGGATCTCTGTGAGGCAGATATAGGTAGTAACAGTTTATTCACTGATAAATGCGGTGATGTGAAGCGAACATCGGACTTTCCCAACTGATTAGGTGAAGCGAGCGGAGACGCTACACGAAGTGAGGAATCTTTTTCATGTACATTGAGTTAACTTTTATAACTTACCCTATGTTAGAGATTACATGAGAGTAAGTAGTTTATGACCTTTAGATCGCGGCAGTCAAAAGACGTTATAAAAAGAAACTATTGTGGCTTTGCAAATGGCGTCCAGAGAGACGATCTCTTTCAGGAGTCGGGTTGGGGACCATCACAGCTCGGGGATAAGACGACAAGGCTGTGGATGTAGCGTCCGGTGTTAGTAGTGCTTGAGAGACGCAAGGGGAGAGATACGGAAACGTATGAGATAAATGCTTGAGAGATTAAGGCGTGACAGATGGTTGCTGGTGACGATGAGACGGAGGATATGGATGCTAAAGGTGTTAAAACATTTGAGTTGGATGTTTTGAAATTCGTCTCACCCTCTCCCCATCTCTCCCTCACCCTTCTTTCACTCTCTTCCTTTCTCTCTTACTCTCTCCCAATGTTTCACAATTTCCCCACGTCTCAACCTCTCCCCATGTTTTCACCCTCTCCCCATCTCTCACATCCCCCATTTCTCTTACCCTTCCCGTTCTCCCTCAATTATCCCTCTTTCCTCGCTCTGTACCTCTTCCACGTTCTTCCCCTCTCCTTCTAGCCACACACTTCCATGGACTGCGTCAGACCTTAAGAACTATTGGTTATACCCGCATACTTATTGCTAGCGCTTAGGGGTAATCAGGTGAATATTGAAGCCATTAGTAAGAACGGTTGGGTGATGAGGCGCTGCGCTCCGAGGACCGCTCATTATAATCATTTTCGTCTCTGTATTATTGTGTATGGTTCGTGGATCATGGTGCTTGGTCCATCAATCCTAGTGATTTGTCCGTGGATAGTGGTGTTTGGTCCGTGGATAGAGGTATTTCCTTCGTGTATCGTTTTCTTTGGTCAAAGGATTAATGTTTGATCCCTGAATGGTAATGTTGTTTACGAGAGTTTTGGTGTTTGGTACGTGAATCACAGCCAGTTCGGTTCGTGGATCGTCACCAATGTGGTCCTTGGATTATGCTTCCTTGGTGTCCCGGTCTCTTAACCCCTCATGAGACTATGTTATACGTAATACGAGTGGCGAAAACGCATGAAGAAGAAAAGAACAAGCCAGAAACACACGGAGTAAAAACAAGAAAGACATGAATAAAATGAGGTAAAACACGCAGAAGAAATAAAGCAGGCGTTTTACGTGGAAATTCCTATCAGTCTTCCTTCAGCTATGGTTTAGGTAGCCTGCTTTACCTTGGACTTCAGCCAGTGGTTCTTTCCCTAAATTATCACAGCCGGTCCCCTCTGACACTCTCTCCTCTACCTTTTCTCCCTGGGCCCCCCACACTTCGTGGGGCCCCTATTGCTCCCACCTACTATCCCTGGCGCTACAGCGTTATATCCTTCGTCCCCAGCACCTTCAAACTACCATGTGATGGACTCCCAGATGAGGGGTCCGCGGCGAATCATGTCGTTGGCCTGGGATTGACTGCCTTCGCCAGCGCCTTTCATATGCTACTGCTGGGGGTGCTGCTGCTGCTGATGGGGCTCGGGGATGAGGCTCTCCACGAGGCTCGTCAAGCTTCTTTATGGGTCAGCCGGCGCGATGACGGGACTTCACTCTGACGAAAATGCGATTACTCAAGAGTTCTCGCGTCGATTTTTCGAAAGCGTGTTTTACTGCAGGATGCCTCGAGGAGGAGGAGGAGGAGGAGGAGGAGGAGGAGGTCATGCCATTGGCGTGAGGATTTCTAGTCTTGTGGATGAGGGGGGGGGTTAGTGTGATGGTAGGCGGGGGTCTTAGGAGAATGGTAGGTAATGATGTAAGTGGGATGGTAAGGAGGTGTGTAGCGAGTTGCAGGTAGGGATACAGTTGATAGGGTGTTCTCGGTAGAAGTAGAGATCTGTAGATGTAAAACTACACACAGATTCTCTGTTTCTGTATCTCTCTGTCTCTGTCCCTTTATCTGTCACTCTGTCTCTCCTCCTTTCTCTCTCACCTCTCTCTCTCTCCCCCTCTCTCACCCACCCTGCCGGTGTCTCCCGACAGCACAGCTCGCGGGATGAGATAAGTCTCGGACAGATGTGCTTGTATCCCACGTCCCTTCAGACACAACGCCCCGACCTTGCTGGATGGTGTCCTTGAACACCTGCATGCCATCACACCCTAAGATAGTGCCAGGTACCCAGGGTAGGTGGTACTACACAACATAGATCGCCCTGATAGGGGGTACTAGAAACTTTAAGGTAGTGCCAGATTTCCAAGATAGGTAGCACTACAAGCCTTAAGGAAGTGCCATATAATCAGGATAGGTAGTACTAAATATCCTAAGATAGCGAGATCGCTAAGTTAGGCTGTAAAAGGGAACTCTGGAACACTGAATACCAGGTACCCATAAAAACTAATACCAGACACCCGAAGAAAATATCACTTAGGATAAGTGATACCAGATACACTGACTTCAAGGAGTGTTTTGTTTTAGTTGGCCGTTAAGGCCAAAGACGCAAGAGTAGAGAAACCATTTAAGTTGTGACAAGGTTTTGCTGTGTGTTAAGTCTTGACGTATTAAAAAGGTACAGCCATTAACCAGCTTCTTTATGGAATACTCTGAGACTTAATTATTACCATAGATATTATTTTTGATTATTTTTTTATGGAGATCCGTAGATGACATCGTCTCAGGGCTGGGAAGAATTTTTTTAACATATGCTTTGGTGGTTAAATTGTTTACGTTAAATCTGTTGAATTATTACACATATGAGAAGAGGAAAGCTTGCCTCTCTTACTTGATGCTCCAGCTGAGTAATATTAGTATTATGACAACAGTGTACAGGAAAAGATACAAGGTTTCCTCATGTTGTAAGAAGCAGGTGTGAAAGTCAGCTGTGGTGTGTGTGGTGTTGTGTGTGTGTGTGTGTGTGTGGTGTGGTGTGTGTGTGGGGTGGTGTGTGTGTGTGTGTGTGATCAGAATCTTTGACGTGATGAAATGTAAAATATCTGAAAAGATTCCGAGACTCTCATTTCTAATGTCAGTGTTGAATATTTATTACTATATATTTATACTAAATTACAATAAATAGTAATAAAAATATGTAAGTTTTCCCACAGAGTGGACATTAATGTGGTACACAATTATGTCCACAGCTGCAACATCACAGCCATCAAAACTTTGGGGCCCAGTCCCTGGACCCATTGTGTACCTCTATAATCTGTTAATACCTTTGTAACTTGTCATGATTGTGACTAGACCTACCTGGAGTTCATTACCTTTGTAAATTGTGAGTTCATTACCTTTGTAAATTGCGAATTCATTACCTCTGTAACTTGCTCAGCCATCAAAACTTTGAGGCCCAGTCCCTGGACCCATTATGTACCTCTGTAATCTTTTGACTACCGCCCTCAGGATGGGTATGGGGTGCATAATAAACATATTAAACTTAAACTTAAACTGCAACATCATCAACATATCATTAGCAAAATTAAGCTCAGATTTTTTTTTATTTTACCTCCGAACCTACTAGTTTATTCTTCGTGCCATTTCCATCCTGTGGACGGTAGCCAAAGAGCAAGGAAAAAAGAGCCAGGAATTAGGTACTAGAAGGTCTGTCAGGGCTACATTTAAGAATAGTCTCCCCTGCAATCAGTATCCGTGGAATGTATTTATAGATGAAACAAGCATGAATTTGAGTGTGTGTATGTATGCAAAAGGCATAACAGAACAAGTAATGAGAACAGTCTTGTGTCCTGTCATTTTGGGGAATACGAACTTACTATGGAGTTTTCGATAATTAGTATCTAGAGTAAAAGGACACAAGTGCAACTAATGTGACATTTTATTGTGGCAACGTTTCGCTCTCCAGGAGCTTTGTCAAGCAGTTTGACAAAGCTCCTGGAGAGCGAAACGTTGCCACAATAAAATGTCACATTAGTTGCACTTGTGTCCTTTTACTTTACATATTGTGGGTAATTCTAACAACAGATATACAATTAGTAACAAGTGTTCAGACACAGATTTGAAGTGCTGAAACTCATCTCCTTGTATAGAGATATATCTATAGTAGACTTCCGCTAACAGTAAATACATGGCCCACGTAAGTCAGGTCCTTGGTAAGGGATGGACACAGTGGCTTCTGCAGATGATAAGTAATATACTGGTCGGCTGTATGTACATATTTATGCATATTCCTCTTAACACCTCCTCTTTTAACAAGAATCGTCACTGTGAGATTATTCTCTGAAGAGTGAGTGTAGGCCAAACACACCTCTTACAGGTACCTCACTCCCAGGTACCTCACTCCCAGGTATCTCACTTAAAGGTACCTCACTTACAGGTACCTCACTTATAGGTACCTCATTACAGGTACCTCACTCACTGGTACCTCACTTACAGCGTATCACTCAGTATCTCACAGGATACACTTACTCCAGGTACCTCACTTCCAGGTACCTCACTCCCAGGTACCTCACTTACAGGTACCTCACTTACAGGTACCTCACTTACAGGTACCTCACTTACAGGTACCTCACTCACTGGTACCTCACTTACAGGTACCTCACTCCCAGGTACCTTACTTACAGGATACTCACTTACAGTACTCACATTACAGGTACTCACTTACAGGTACCTACTTATCAGGTACCTCACTTACAGGTACCTCACTCACTGGTACCTCACTCACAGGTACCTCACTCCCAGGTACCTTACTTACAGATACCTCACTTACAGGTACCTCACTTACAGGTACCTCACTTACAGGTACCTCACTTACAGGTACCTCACTTACAGGTACCTCACTCACTGGTACCTCACTTACAGGTACCTCACTCCCAGGTACCTTACTTACAGATACCTCACTTACAGGTACCTCACTTACAGGTACCTCACTTACAGGTACCTCACTTACAGGTACCTCACTTACAGGTACCTCACTCACGGTACCTCACTACAGGTACCTCACTCCCAGGTAACTACTTACAGAGTACCTCACTACAGGTACCTCACTTACAGGTACCTCACTTACAGGTACCTCACTTACAGGTACCTCACTTACAGGTACCTCACTTACAGGTACCTCACTCACAGGTACCTCACTCACAGGTACCTCACTCACAGGTACCTCACTTACAGGTACCTCACTTACAGGTACCTCACTCACAGGTACCTCACTTACAGGTACCTCACTCACAGGTACCTCACTTACAGGTACCTCACTCACAGGTACCTCACTTACAGGTACCTCACTCACAGGTACCTCACTTACAGGTACCTCACTCACAGGTACCTCACTTACAGGTACCTCACTCACAGGTACCTCACTCACAGGTACCTCACTCACAGGTACCTCACTCACAGGTACCTCACTCACTGGTACCTCACTCACAGGTACCTCATTCACGGATATCTTACAGGTACCTGACTCCAGGTGCTCCTCCTCCTCTCAACTGTACTTACCATTCCGTATACATTAATGCATTACAAAACTGACACGTAGATAAATATGACATTTACAACTTGGTAACTTACCCAACTGTTGCACGTGTGATTCATGCAAGTTATTCAACATTCATCTTGTGGACATTAACAGTCTGGAACAGGAGTAACCTGAATAATCACCGACTGGGCTACAGTGAACGGACGGAGGATCAAGTCTACACCACTCCTTATGTTGAATCATCTTGAAAATAGAACTTAAATACAACTAAATGCTCGCATACTGATTCGGCGTTTTCGCCTCAGTCGTGATACCTGTAGGGACCTCGACGAAAATTCAGAGGCGTCTATTGACGTTAAACATTTAATATATTTTTTTGCATGGTGTTAGTTTACAAAGAAGTAATAGTATTGTTTTTTCTTATGTGTGCTTAGTGGTTTGAATGATTTTTATGTGTAATCAACTTTGGCTTATCAGTATTAGTACAAGTCAAGAAGGAAAAAGGCATAATACCGTGACTGGAACAATACACAAATAACCCGCACTTAGGAGACTGAAACTGTGGTTAATGGTTCATGTGGGATTGAAACGTCGTCATAAGTTTCGGTCCTCTAAGTGATTTGTGTATTAGTGTGTATGGTTATATTTATTAATGTAAAAAATAATGAATGACCTAATGGATAAAATTGCCAAATAAATCCACTAACATTTACACACACACACACACACACACACACATATATATATATATATATATATATATATATATATATATATATAATATATATATATATATATATATATCAGAACTGGTTTGCAAAATTCATAATTACCGATATGCCAAGAATAAATGACTTTATGCAGAATTAAATAGCTCTTTGCGGAGTTAAATAGATATTTGCAAAGTTAAATGGTTCTTTGCAAAATTAAATAGCTTCAACTTTCGGGAATGAAATGAAAATAATAATAAAAGGAAGGAAAGATCAGCGGACAGAGTGAGAATGTTGGATTGGTGATGCATCTCCACCGCTGTTGTTGAAAAAACCGGCCGGGACCTGAGTCAAGAGAGAGCCAAGCCATGCAAGTCGTCAGGGTCTAGTGTCCGGCGTTGCATTCAGTTTGAAACGACCCATAAGACCTAGGGTGACATTTGCCGAGGTGGTCTTGCCAGCTGGGGTTGAAATACGAGGCAGCCGGCACCGTGTTGCCCTCCTGTACTGATAAGACGAGACAACTTAAGAAGATTTTGTTAAAGGGTCGAGAAGAGGTGGGGGAATGGGTGGGTTGTGGGGGGATCGGGGGTGGGCGTTGAGGGAGTGTTGTGGGTGGTGACGGGGTGTTGTGGGTGGTGACGGGGTGTTGTGGGTGGTGACGGGGTGTTGTGGGTGGTGACGGGGTGGGGTGGGTGGTGACGGGGTGTTGTGGGTGGTGATGGAGTGGGGTGGGCGGTGAGAGAGGAAGGTAGATTTATAAGGGAGTGATGTGTTGTGAAGCAGTCGGGTCAGTGATGATTTAGTAATGGTTTAGTGTGTGGTAAATTGTAGGGAAGGAAACAAGTAGTGGGTTAAGAGAGAGCTAAATTGTGAAGAATGTAATGGGTTCTGAGGGAGTGTAATAATAATAATAATCTTTATTTTTACAAGTACATGTAGAAGGTGTACAGGCCTAGCTGACATCAGTGACGTACTGTATAGAAAGCCCCTTCTTATGCAGAGCATTTCGAGCAAATTGGGTAAATTTTGTCCCCAGGATGCGACCCACACCAGTCGACTAATACTCGGGTACCTATTTCAGTGATAGGTGAACAGAGACAGCAGGTGTCATAAGAAAACATGTCCTAATGTTTCCACACGTACCGGGGATCGAACCATAGACCTCAGTGTGTGAGCTGAGTGCTCTAGCAATCGAGTTTTGAGGGAGTATAGTGGATGAGTGTGTAGTAGATGGTGAAGTGGGGCGAGTGGTGAGGGAGTGGGGTGGCTGATGAGTGCGTCCGGTGAGAAAGGAGGGAATGTAACGGTGAGTTGGGCAATAAAGAGATGGTGAGGTACGAATGTCTGAGTATGAAGGCGGAGGGGGATTGAAAATGTTGTCTGAATAATAAGATTACTGAACAAAATATTAAGAATATTGCTCAAAATTGAAGGGACTCGGGGTTCCCTTCCTTACCTGGCGAAAAGTGCTCATCACCTCATATCTACTGACAACTGTTCGTCTCAAAGTTAACTGGCCCTTTGAAGTGGGGCGACTATTGTGGGTCACATACTATGTGGTAATATAATTTAGGTCTGGTTTAGCTTTGAACTGAGCTATGGTACGATCAAGTTCTTAGCTTGTAAGATTCAGATGAATACAGTCAGTAACAGCGAAGAAAATGACTGACATTAAGTAAGAGAAGTAAGGATGAGCAGAAAAATACAAATTAGAGAGAGAGTAAATCGCAGTATAGTGCTACTGCTACCACTACTACTACTACTATTGCTACTATTACTACTACTATTACTACTACTATTGCTACTATTACTACTATTACTACTACTATTACTACTACAACTGCTACTACATCTACTATTACTATTAATACTACTACTACTACTACATAATAATAATAATAATAAGATATTCCGCCTCTTGTGATAGTAGCTGCCCATGATAACTCGAGTCGTATCAACTACATCTTAACACCTCATTAGCTGCCGAGTTAATAGATAAATCCTTGTCTGGGTCATTTGCTCTCTGATAAGTGTTGAGATTTATGATTGACCTAAGATACTGTTAAGCTTTACGATTGTGCTGGAGATAAGCCTTGCCATGTGTGTGTGTGTGTGTGTGTGTGTGTGTGTGTGTGTGTGTGTGTGTGTGTGTGTGTGTGTGTGTGTGTGTGTGCGTGTGTGCGTGCGTGCGTGCGCTAAAAAGGCAATGTTTTGTGTGCCAGCTTTTAAGCTCTTCATGTTCGGAGATAAAGCTTTTTATTTGTCGGATGAATGTTAGCTAACGCGCAAGATTGTGATTGTAAATATTGTGTGTATTTGGTTTTACATGCTGGGAGTTTGGTTCAGAGTTTTCCTGATATTTGTGTTCGGGTAAATTGCAGCCTTAAATGGCCTTTGTACAGTTGATAGACATTTAGTATAAAAAATTACCACTGCAACAGCTGCTTTAATGAGACCTTTAAGTTCGAAGACCAGACACTCTGAAACACTCTCAGCCACTTACAGGCACTCTTAACCTATGTAGCAACTGTTATCATTCTTCAAGGTTAATTTCGTTTATCCGAGCAGTTACATAGCTGAGGGATGCCGAAGACCTTGAACGGAACTGAGATAAATGGTACGTTGATGAAATAATTAGGAAACCAACGCTTCGCACACACCTGCACTTGGTTTGTATCAGTGAACACAAGGTCGTTGCTCGCTACACAAGGTGTTTACTAAAGCTCAACTCCCTTAAATTGTCCAGGAACTGGAGTCCAATACACCAAACACAGTTAAAATCCGTAATCAATGTGTCAGATTCGCTGAAGCTCAACCTCTTCAGACTATGAAGAGGCATCATAGGTCAATACAGGCTAGTACAGGCCAGTACAGGCCAATATAGGCCAGTACAGGTCCCTGTAGATAACAGTAGATATAGCTCAACAAACAAGGTAAATAAATGTCATATTACGACAGCAATGATCATAAACTCTGTCTTTTGTTATAAGTGATGGCTCTTAAGAATAAGACAGATGACTCTTGCGAAGACTTTCCTCAGGAGGAGAGGTAAACTCCAGTCGCTCTGTGACAATGCCCGTGGTAATCCAGGGAGGAAATTTTTCCTTGAATGTGTTGCATACTAATTCAGAAAATTTACCAGATTGAGGCAAATATGACGGGATAAATTTTACACACAAGATGTCACAATAAATTTGCAGTAAAGTTTATTCGTGGAGGCGGTGTCGTCTTGGACAGCATTTTCGGCTGTATCACTACCAGCCAGAGGTAAGTTCTTCGTGGTTATTAAATTAATATCTGGAGTCTTGGGTCCGGGCCGCCGGGGGCAGTGACTTCCTTCCCTTCCCCCGACATCGTCTTCGGCTAGTCTTCAGATAGATTCCTGGTAACTGTCCCGCCTGATCAACGAGGCTGTTACTGCTGGCCGCACGCAATCCAACATGTGAACCACAGACCGGCTGATCCGGCACCGTCTTTAGGTATCTGTTCAGCTCCCTCTTGAAGACAACCAGGGGTCTTCCCGTAATGCCCCTTATTGCTGGTGGGAGGCTGTTAAATAGTCTTGGGCCCCGGACACTTATTGTGTTTTCTCTTAGTGTACCAGTGACGCCCCTACTTTTCACTGGGGGTATGTTGCATCGCCTGCCAAGTCTTTTGCTTTCGTATGGAGTGATTGCTGTGTGCATGTTAGGGACCAGTCCCTCCAGAATCTTCCAGGTGTAGATTATGATATATCTCTCTCGCCTGCTCTCTAGTGAGTACTAGTCAAGTGCTTCCAGGCGCTCCCAGTAGTTAAGGTGTTTGATGGAACTTATACGTGCAGTGAAGGTTCTCTGTACATTCTCTAATTCTGCAATTTCACCTGCCTTGAATAGGGATGTTATTGTACAGCAGTATTCTCATTATCCATCCTATCAGTTTCCTAGCAGATGTGATAGTGGCATTGTTGTGGTCATTGAAGGTGAGGTCTTCGGACATTACCACTCCCAGGTCCTTCACATTACTTTTCCGCTCTATTGTGTGATTGGAGTTTGTAGTATACTCAGTCCTAGTTATTATTTCCTCCAGTTTTCCATAACGGAGTAGTTGGAATTTGTCTTCATTGAACATCATATTGTTCTCTGTTGCCCATTGGAAAACTTGGTTTATATCTTCTTGGAGCTTTGCCGTGTCCTCAATGGATGACACTCTCATGCAGATCCTAGTATTGTCTGCATAAGATGATACAGTGGAAGAAAAAGTAGTGGTGGTAAGGCTGGTAGTGGAAGTAGTGGTAGTAGAAATAATATTGGTAGTAGAAAGTAGGGAGAGTGGTGGCACAAGAGAAAGGGGAATGTCACTAAACTACACTCTCTACTTTCTACTACTACTACTACTACTTCCACTACCAGCCTTACCACCACCACGACTTCTTTTTCTTCCTTTCTTGATCCCGTCCCTGTCCCCCTCTCCTATATATACCGGCTCCCTCACTCTTGTGTGTTAGTGTGACTTTGTAAATGGTCCAAATCGGATCGAAACGTCATCGTAAGCTCCTCTCTCCCATATGCGGGCTATTTGTCTGTTCCAGTCACGGTATTGTCCCTTTTGTTAAAAAAAAAAAACATGCCCTAACACCGTGTGGGTCATACAGCTCTACAATTAATGAACTTTCTTTACCGTCCTTATGTGAAAATGTTAATGAAAATGAACAGTCATGGCTCCCAATCACTAGTATGTAAATTATCCTCAGATAAAAATACAGTGCTGCTACGGAAGAGAAGATGCAGCCACCGTACCTTTAGAAGATATTAGACTATATGCTCAGAAAAAAAAAATCGATTTTGAACACCGCACGAGGCCTCCCAGCGATGCTGTAGATAATCTTAATAAAGATTAGGGATTTTACGTTTATTTGAGACCAAAGTTATTACTGGAACTCTGTACTTTGAAAACTGAGAGGCCCGATAAATTTGATTATGGATAGACATCTTTGTGTGTGATAAATATAATTTTGTCAGACCGGGCCGCGGGGGCGTTGACCCCCGAAACCCTCTCCAGGTAAACTCCAGGTAAACTCTGAGCATCGGTATTGTTGTGTGTATGCGTACCTGAGGGCGGTGCAACACAGCCTAAGGATCAAGTTTGTTACTGAATCCCGGGTAGAGAGGTAGCTTAGGGTTACTGCAGAATTGTATTCTTCTCCTGATGATTTGTAAGTTGACCCAAAAGTCGATTTTATTTTGCAGCACCATTCATCCTATGAATGAACACACACACACACACACACACACACACACACACACACACACACACACACACACACACACACACACACACACACAGGGAGAATGTGTTTGTTACTCGACTCCCGCGGCTATTCATTCTCCATTTTTAATTGTTCTCTGCATGAGGACTGATAGAGCCACATGTGTCGAAAATATCCTCAACTATACAAGTGTTTTCTTCAGCAGTATATGACAGACAAAATAGTCCACACGAAATTTTCATTATTAACTCCTCTCGTGAATGCCAGAAATCCAAGGAACCTTATCAGTGTTCCTTGCTTCAGTAAACCGTTAACGAAGACAGTGTTAAATGATCGCTTGTGATTGCAATGAAATGATTACCTGATCTGACGGTGTCGATACGTAATTTTTTTAAGTAACGTTAATTTTGTTTTTTTGTAGTTATGGAGAAGTGTTAAACCCATAAAGGTCATACCATGCCTGAGGAATGGGAATGGGTGTGCTTCAAGGATGGGGAAAATACCAACGTCCTCAAGAAACTACCTTTTAGGTGGGTATATTAGTATTTTTGGCATTAATGTATTTGCAATGTTATTTTACAAGTTGACTGGAGTTTTAATGACCAATGGAAATAAGTCAGTGTTATCCTACGTAATTTACATTATGATAATTGTACTTGTAACTGTGCCTAAATAAATTTGCGTAGAGTCGATGTCTTAAACCTAATAAACTAACATGGCGGCGTGCGGGGTGGCTTTAGGTCCGTAGTCCGTGGAAAGTCGACCCAAAGTTGTTGGGGCAGAGGTCGAGGTGTGGTGGTGGTGGTGGTGGGAGGTGTCGAGTGGATCACCATCCACTCCCACACTCCACAGAAACGGTGGATTTCACCACAACTGTCTTGACGCTAGCTAGCTAGCTAGGACCCTCAGCTGATCTACCTCCCTTACATTCCCCGCGGCCATCCTGATTTGTTGATCACCTTCCCTAAACCACGATAAACAAAGGGTTCTTTCGTGTTACTGCGGCTTAATTAAAAGATTCTTTCTCAGTCGATCATTTTTTCCCTCGTCCTCGTGTGTGTTTCTGGCGGAGCTGGCGATTAGATACCTGAGAGAGAAAGAGAGGAAGAGCAGCAGCAACAGCAGCAGAGGGAGGAGTACTGGAGCACCTGTCACTGTGTCAGATTACTGCCCACCTCACAACATTATTACGGCAGCCAGAGCTAAAGTCCAGCGGGACGGCCAATTGTCCATTGGGCGTCGCTTCACCTTATCAGCATCCCTCCAGGAGTATACTTAGAGGGTAAGTCGCAGATAAACGGAAGTACTCTTGGTGTCGCTAACTATGCTGCGACTCAGACGGTGTGTCAGCCAGACAACTCGTGGCTGATGCTCTGCTTCTTATCACTCGGCTACGCTGGTGTGTTTTTTTTTATGTAAAGTCGACGCCTCCTGACATGATAGCAGCAGCCTCCGCCGCGGCTGAAGATTGGTGGCGACTTGTCAGGTCGTCGCCAGTAACGAGGAGACAATTGGGTGTAATGCTGAAGAAACACATTTGTTGGAATGTTGTGATGTCGTGAAGGTGTCGTAAGGGTTATGGAAAATGAACAAATGAAAGAATGTTTCAGGTAATGCCAGCTATTTAGTTTGGTCCTAAGTCCTACCGAAATGCCCTGTATCAGTATGAGATTTTCCATGTTAGGAACTTTTGTATCAAATGTGTTTTATCTGATGCTTATATTTTTATTATTATTATTATTATTATTATTATTATTATTATTATTATTATTATTTAGACAACATTTTCCTTGGTGACTTGATAAGCTTACAGAGTAAAACATTGCCCCAGCGACTTCCGTGCTAACCTTCCCAGTGTACAGTAATGTATCTTACTGGATGAGTCGTATTAGGCCAGCGTGTTACCATGGTTAAAACACTGGCCTGCTATTTTTAGGACTGGCTTGCCATAAGTTCGAATCCTAACAATTCCTTGAATTGTCGCAACCAAAGATTGATCTACAGTGTGACTTTCTTCACCTTAAGAATAGGGCGAGGTGGGACGTTCCAGTGGGTCACCATTCCTTTGCCCACCTGGAAAAGATCAGTTGGAGAGCAAGTGATTTTTTCCCCTTCTTTTTAGTCGTTATTACTCCGTTATTTTAATATTAAGTACGTTGGCCAGGGATGGACGGCGTCGATCTGAAGATGGCAGGCGTTGTTTATGCTTCGTAAAGGGAGCATCGAAGTGGTGGAGGCTCCTGTGTCAGGTGGAACGAGCGAGTTAATCAGACAGTGGTGGGACATACCTGGTTTATCATTGTCGCTCTCTGTCTCCCCCTTCCTCTTCACCTTCCTCCTCTTCTCCCTCCCTCTTCTCCCCCCCCCTCTCCTCTTCGCTCCTCCTGCGCTTCTCGTGTAGTTCACAAAGAGCAGGTTCTTACCATGTTGTTGTTATAGATATTGCTTTGATCTATGTATTAGT
>NC_069421.1:17216202-17303702 GCF_026875155.1 Cherax quadricarinatus | reverse complement strand
CGAGTGATGCCATTATCTGTTGGAGATAAACTTCAGCGTCGCAGCTTGTTTGGTCTCAAGGACGTTCACGGGGGTGACATACTGGTGGCCGTTCATCCCCCCAACCCCTGGGGTTGTCGGGTTGCTCTACTCCCCGCAGACCGACCCTAGGCCAGGATTTCGAGTTGACTGATTAACCATGTTGCTGTTATAGGCCCGTAAGGCTACATCCTGGGTCTAAGAGCAGTCAAGTGACAGGTCTCAGAGTAAGAAAAAAATAACTCTCGTTCGATATAATTAGAGGTATTTCAAATCTAATCATAATATTTACGAATAATTTTCTTCACGATTACCTCTTGATCTCTCTCACTGAGTACTAATACTTTCGTTTCTCTACGCAGGTTAGTGTGGCGAGTCCGTCGGTGTCTAGGGTGGGGAATCTAAGGTAGGTGAACTGCTGTGGCTCTCAGCACTGCTGGTACTTCACCCCTCAGATTTTGGGCGACCATAGCAGCTGTTAGGGAGAAGACGTGGTGGGGATCGGATGCTTAGCCGGTTGATTGGACTGCGTAGACGGATGAAAACAAGTGTGTGTGTGTGTGTGTGTGTGTGTGAGTGTGTGTGTGTGTGTGTGTGTGTGTGTGTGTGTGTGTGTGTGTGTGTGTGTGTGTGTGTGTGTGTGTGTGTGTGTGAGATGTGTAGATGGATGTGTGGATGGGGAGGGAGGGGGGAGGCTGTCAGGTAAGATCATCAGGGTGGGGGTTACCGCGAAGGGGAGGGAGAGGCAGTCTTAACAATGCAATAGTCCCAACATCTTCATTATTCCCTTAATTACATAGTTGCATTGTTCCTCTAGAGACACATTCCTGCCTTTTCTGCTGTGCTAAACCTCATCATTATTGTGTTCTTTTCTCTTTATGTGCTAATTAGGACACGAATGAATATAGTTATGTCGGGGAATGAGAGAGAGAGAGAGAGAGAGAGAGAAGAGAGAGAGAGAGAGAGAGAGAGAGAGAGTATGCTAATGAGGATCTATTTGCTCGAATTTACTTGTATCTTCGTCTAACTTATATTTAAAAATTCCTTTTTCCTTCGCTGATGTTCTTGGGCAGTGTTAGACTCTGATGTTACTCGACGTGTTGTACACTGACGTTACTTGACGTGTTGTACACTGACGTTACACGACGTGTTGTACACTGACGTTACTTGACGTGTTGTACACTGACGTTACTCGACGTGTTGCACACTGACGTTACACGACGTGTTGTACACTGACGTTACTTGACGTGTTGTACACTGACGTTACTCGACGTGTTGCACACTGACGTTACACGACGTGTTGTACACTGACGTTACACGACGTGTTGTACACTGACGTTACTCGACGTGTTGCAAGGTAGATGGTGCAAGGTAGTTGTACATAAACTCAGCAAATTCGCATAAAATTAGCAAAATGCTCACAAATCTTATGTATATTTAACATATGCAGTAAAAGTGTAAATATCAACTTAATATATATATATATATATATATATATATATATATATATATATATATATATATAATATATATATATAATATATAATATATAATATATATATATATATATATATATATATATATATATATATATATATATATATATATATAATATTTGTGTATGTAGTGCTTTTGCATCTGTCTGCAGACGAGAAGGCTTGAATCTGGAGTAAGCACACGTCTTCTTGCTTACTCCTGCTGATGTAAGCATCGATCATCATATTAGCTGGTGGTAAAGCAACCTCACCCCACCTGGCTCACCTGTCACTTCTCAACACCTAATTAGCAGTGATGCGGTGCCTGCGGTGAGGCGCTAACGCCGCCGCTGGTGGCACAGATTCAGAGCGCCGCCGCCACCTTCACTAACAATAATAAAGCGCGTGTGGTGCCACGTACGGTGAGTATTGTTGTTGGTGATGGTTAGGTGTGGTCTCTTACCCCAGGCGAGTGGTTGGAGGGCGTGGGGGTGAGTGGGCGTGGGCGCGATGAGGTAGAAAAAAATGGAAGACGTGGGTGTAGTGGATTATTACTGGTATGAATGGGAGATCGCGCGCACACATGCGCACGCAGACACGCACACATGCGCACGCAGACACGCACACATGCGCACGCAGACACACACACACACACACACACACACACACACACACACACACACACACAGGAACCATACACAGTTTTAAGACGAGGTTTGATAAAGCTCATGGAGCGGGGAGAGAGAGGGCCCAGTAGCAACCGGTGAAGAGGCGGGGCCAGGAGCTAAGACTCGACCCCTGCAACCACAAATAGGTGAGTACAAATAGGTGAGTACACACACACACATATACGTCAAGCCCATACTGGAGTATGCAGCACCTGTTTGGAACCCACACCTGGTCAAGCACGTTAAGAAATTAAAGAAAGTGCAAAGGTTTGCAACAAGACTAGTCCCAGAGCTAAGGGAATTGCCCTACGAAGAAAGGTTAAGGGAAATTGGCCTAACGACACTGGAGGACAGCAGGATCAGGGAAACATGATAACGTCATATAAAATGCTGCGTGGAATGGACAAGGTGGACAAAGACAGGATGTCCCAGAGATGAGATACAGAAATAAGGGGTCACAATTAGAAGTTGAAGACTCAGATGAATCAGAGGGAGGTTAAGAAGTATTTCTTCAGTCATAGAGCTGTCAGGAAGTGGAATAGCCTAGAAAGTGGCGTAGTAGAGGCTGGAACCATAGTTTTAAGATGAGGTTTGATAAAGTTCATGGAGCAGGGAGAGAGAGAGGACCTAGTAGCAATCAGTGAAGAGGCGGAGCCAGGAGCTATGACTCGACTCCTGCAACCACAAATAGGCGAGTGCAAATAGGTGAGTACACGCGCATACATACAACAAGTCTAGTGTTTAATCGACATGTGCCTAGGACAGAATTGTAAACAACACACATGGCAAGCACACACACACACACACACACACACACACACACACGACCAGTGAAGAGGCGGGGCCAGGAGCTTGGACTCGACCCCTGCAACCTCAACTAGGTGAGTACAACTAGGTGAGTACAACTAGGTGAGTACACAGGGATGTTAGGAAGTGTTTCTTCAGTCAAAGAGTAGTCAGGAAGTGGAATAGTCTAGCAAGTGATGTAGTGGAGGCAGGAACCATACATAGCTTTAAGACGAGGTATGATAATGCTCATATTGCAGGGAGAGAGAGGACCTTTTTGCATTCAGTGAAGAGGCGGGGCCAGGAGCTGAGTCTCGACTCCTGCAACCACAATTTGGTGAGTAATTAGGTGAGTACACACACACACACACACACACACACACACACACCGAATGAATCTAGCAAGCGGAAAGTACAAAGGCAGGGCCAGGAGATAGGAACCGACCCCTGAAAGCGCATATAGGTAAGTATAGGCAAGCACTCACTAAACAAAAACCATAGCAGTCTGTGATGAGATACCTGATGAATACGAGTGAAACCGTAGTGCCTGTTACCGTAGAGTTATATATTCTTCTCACTAACCTCTCCATGGAGTCACCCTGCGCTTCCCAAATTTATCGCTGTAGTGTGTGTGTGTGTGTGTGTGTGTGTTGCGAGTACATATTTCATTATAGGATTGTGGGGCTATCATTTCTTACGCACCGGTTCTACTCAAGCGATAACCCGACAGTGATAACTTCTTGTGATAACTGAGGCGACAAGTGCCCGTGTTGACCCACTAGGCCTGTCCTCGTGCCTTAGGCTCTCTGAAGCGCAGTCTCGAAGTCGGGTATCTATATTGGTACTGTTTACATAAAAAGGAGCATCCAGTATCGTCTACACCCGGTCTGTTGATTGACACTCCTGGCATTGTTTACATATGGTCAGCTGATTGACGCACATCACATTGTTTACATACGGTCAGCTGATTAACACACTGACAATGTTTACATATGGTCAGAAATGGAGAGATCAGGTTCATTTTAATCGATAAACCTCATTTTCGGGGCTGTAGCACTTGCAGCTCGGCCAAGAAGAGGGACTCGTGTCTTGGGTTTATACATATTATCTGCCCCAAAACAATTGCTGAGAAATCCCCATTATCAAAGGGAAGTACACGTTTTGCGATAAAAGAATGAGAAATTGAGAAAGTAAACGTGTGTTCATTAATTTTTTTTTGTGCGCGCGGCGATTGGCATGTGCGCGTTTAATGAGATGCCAGAGTGATGGCTGCTGAGAGATAGTAGGATGATAAAGCGTCCACAACACAGTGTATGTAACTCTGTAAATAACGCCTGAAGAAGAACTAGGCTGTCGCTGATGGATCACTATCGTCCGGCGAGTAATGTTTATTGCGTACGGTGGCTGGAGCGGTAGCGCTGGTAGTGAGGGTGGCGGTGATGGGGATATCAGGGTGGTCGTTGCTGTGACAGCGGGCAATTGTGGTGGGGTTGATGTCGTGGCGGTGGTGGTCGTTGCTGTGACGGTGGTCGTGATAGTTAAGATGACCGCGCCTTTTTTTTTTTTAACAAAACTGGATACGTTAGCAGTGTGCTGCTACCTTATTCTGTATGATAATTACACAGTGGGAACAACGGCTAGCAGTCAGTCTGCGCTGGGAGACTTCGGTAGGACAATGAGGACATCGTCAAACATTCCAGCAAGGGTTCAACAGCTACGGCAGCTAAAATGGTTTCCTCCCAGCATAGCTATTGTTACTATTACTAAAGAATTAACCTCTCTCAGGATAGACTATTCCATACGAAGGAGAAATAACATTTTAATGAAGGTGTCTCCATCATCTCAGAGTGGAGGCAAGAAAAAAAAATACTTCACAAGCGGCAGACGAAAGAAAACAGAAGATAAAGAGAAATATGGAAGTTGTAAGATAATATAGCTGGTGACGACGATGACAGTGGTAGTGGTATGCGGTTAATGTCTTCGATCTGTTATCATATGTCCTATATTTCTTACATAACTTAGGGCTGGGTGGGAGAGGATAGGAAGGTGGGAGGTGGCTTGTTAGTAGGAGCGGGTGAGGAGTTTTCCTAGATGTGAAATGAATTTCTTGTAATGTAAGTGGTGTACTTGTGTTAACCGGAGTGGATGTGGATGTGATCTAGGCCTGACTACGCTGGGTCAGTGGTTTAAGCCGGTAGGTGACTTGGACCTGCCTCGCATGGACTAGTAGGTCTGCTGCAGTGTTCCTTCTTATGTTATGTTCTTAAGATTTAGAGAGAGAGAGAGAGAGAGAGAGAGAGAGAGAGAGAGAAGAGAGAGAGAGAGAGAGAGAGAGAGAGAGGAGAGAGAGAGAGAGAGAGAGAGAGAGAGAAGGGAGGCAGGTTGGTGGGGTGGTGAAGGAGGGTTGTGTTCTCCAGTGTTATGCAGTAAGGCAGGTCAGGTCCAGTCACTTGAGAGGCGAGTCAACACACGCAAGAACGAGAGCATTGTTGAGCTGCCCTACCTGGGACCAGACCTCCATTCCCCAACACTACAAGAGGGAAGACCCCCACTCCCCACCACTACAAGAGGGAATACCCACTCACATCAAGAGGGAGACCTCCACTCCCCACCACTACAAGAGGGAATACCCCCACTCTCCAGCACTACAAGAGGGAAGACCCCCACTCCCCACCACTACAAGAGGGAAGACCTCCACTCCCCACCACTACAAGAGGGAATACCCCCCACTCTCCAGCACTACAAGAGGGAAGACCCCACTCCCCGACCAACAAGAGGGAAGACCCATCCCACCATGTTGACAAGACGAATACCTCCCAGACCTCCTCCCCACACTACAAGAGGGAATACCCCCACTCTCCCACACTACAAGAGGGAAGACCTCCACTCCCCACCACTACAAGAGGGAATACCCCCCACTCTCCAGCACTACAAGAGGGAAGACCCCCACTCCCCACCACTACAAGAGGGAAGACCTCCACTCCCCACCACTACAAGAGGGAATACCCCCCACTCTCCAGCACTACAAGAGGGAAGATCCCCACTCCCCAACACTACAAGAGGGTTGAAGACCCCCACTCCCCAGCACTACAAACAGGGAAGACCTCCACTCCCCAACACTACAGGAGGGAAGACCTTCACTCCCCAGCACTACAACAGGGAAGACCTTCACTCCTCAAGACTACAACAGGGAAGACCTCCACGCCCAATACTACAACAAAACTTCAAAAGGGAAGATTCCCACTCTCCAACACTACTTATCGCTATAAGAGAGAAGATTCTCTCCCTCTTCCCATCTCTGTAAGAGGCAATATCCCCACTCACTTCAGGGGATGAAGGTCCTCACCATCACAGTACAAGGAGGGAGTCATTCTTCAACACTGCAGGGTGTGAGGGCCCTCAGCACCCAGGCTGGAGCAGGAATTTCAACACGACCTCGGTAGCGAGCCTCTGACGGACCACTTGTGCTCGACTTTTTCCTCTCCCAGGTCCCTCTGTGTTGTTGGCCATAATTACGATATTATATATTTTTCAACATTTAACTTATAAGATCTGTTTAAGGCTAATTGGCTGATTGTTGGGAATAAACCGGAGGAGGATTCTCTCCCGAAGCTGCGTTTCTTGTGTAAATTATTTTCTGTTATGTATTTATCGTTTGTCTAGGCTGGTTGACGGGGGTGTAGGCAAGTGCTTTCCTTTCACCACGATTTATTATTCCTTCGGCTTCGAGAGAGACTCCTAATCGCATTCCTGAGTTTCACATAAAGGATTCCATTGACAGGTTCGGATATCATATTCTCGAGTCCAACAATCGAGCCACAATAATAAAAGTTATAAAACCACCACCTCTTCTTGGGTCTGTGGTAGTGACTCCAGACCCATGACTCAATGTTTTCAAGGCTCTCGTACTGTGCGCAGCTAGTATTGTGGTCGAAGTGAGTGGAGGGCGGGAAGAGAGCCTTCTGATATACTATCTTTTTTGTGGAAGTAAGTTCTTAGTGGCTCCTGTCTTTTCTTTTTATAGTCATATTTTTTTTTAAAGGAGACAGTTTCTTAGAAGTACCTGTTTTTTCAAGACGTCTTTTTTTAGATAAGTATTTTTTATTTAACAGAGAAGTCGGCTTGATCAATCAGGCCAGCAACCAGAAAACCTGATTTGGGACCGGGCCGCGGGGGGCGGTGACCCCCCGGTAACGATGACGAGCGAGTTCTAGGTTTTCCCTCTCACACTTTATCGCAGAGGCTGATTTTCCAGTCGAACTCCATCGTACAGAATCATTTTTCGGATATACTCCATCACACAGATGTTTTTTTCTGCTATACTCCAAGGGAAGTATGCTTTAAGAGGTGCTATGCCTCAAGTGCATTTTAAACAGGAACGGGTTTATACAAGAGATTTTTAATAGAGCCTGTTTTAAGAAGAGCTGATCTCAAGATCAACGCTCTTTTAAGAGTAGCTAATGGTTGTTCCAAGGTTGTTGGCATTCCTTCTTCTCTAATGGTATTAAAGAAGGGTTATCTGCGAACATGGGTGTCAGGGATAAGATTTAGTAGGTTCATGAACAAGCAACCAAGAGTATATATTCCCGGTGAAAGCTGCCGTCGACTGATTGGCTTACAGTGCTAAAAGCAATACTGGCGGAAATCGCTAAAGCGCAGGACTGTCATTCCCGATCAGTATCACAGCGGAAAAAAAATCGATTCCTCCAATGACTGGCGCCATATATAGTCGTAGAGGAGTTCCTCTCACATTGTAAGATGCAAAACGGCTTTTTTTTCTGAAACCAGTATATTAAAAAAAAGTTGGCAATAATCTGAAGTATTGACATGTTCTGTATTTGGTGGGAGCCACCGAGTGATTGATTTACAGACCGCGCCATTAGAATTCTGTCTCTCTCTTTCTCTATCTCTCGCTAGCTGTCTCTCTCGCTGTCTTTCTCGCTGTCTCGCTGTCCCTCTCGCTGTCCCTCTCGCTGTCCTTCGCTGTCCCTTTCGCTGTCCCTTTCGCTGTCCTCCTGTCCCTCTCGCTGTCCCTCTCGCTGTCCCTCTCGCTGTCCCTCTCGCTGTCCCTCTCGCTGTCCCTCTCGCTGTCCCTCTCGCTGTCTCCTCTCTCTCTCTCTCCTCTCTCCTCTCTCTCCTCTCTCTCTCTCTCTCTCTCTCTCTCTCTCTCTCTCTACCCTCCCTCCATGTACTATTTCTCATCTTCCCTCCCAAAAGACGTTGGCGTGTTTCGCTTCCCGAGCCGCGACATAAAACCCCCTTTTTGCACACATTTCGACCTAAATATTGCAAGAGGACCGCATGCGAATCGTCCCTTATGGACCTGAGAATATTTGCCCTCTTGGTCGTCAGGATGCCGTAAGGGGCCATCAGGGAAGGCGTAAATCCTCTTTTTGGCTAATTATTTTCAAGCTTTTGTAGGTGAGCTGTCTTAGACCTTCCTTGGTTCAGTGGCGCTGGTTAGCAAGTCCACGGAGGAATGTGAACCAGAGACTTTGCGCGGGGTGGAGACCGGCGGTATTTTTAGTCAACCCCCACCGAAATACGACCTCAAAACGTAGAGCGGAGTGAGGGGGGAAATGTTAGTGCATGTAACTGGTGATTTGAGACGCCTCATTAGAGTCATAGTCCGCATATTTGTATCTCGTCTCCTGTGAAGTTCGGAACATGGGACTTCTGGAACAATGTAAGTCTGTGTTGCGCGCGCGCGCACACACACACACACACACACACACACACACACACACACACACACACACACACACACACACACACACACACACACACACACACACACTCACACTCACACTCACACACTTCTGGAAGACGGTGGAGTCAGTCCTCAATCTTCTGAGAGAAGGCCGAGGCAGGTTGGCATGGCGCGACCAGACTCTGGCTCTCGTGATGTTACCGAACACAGTTGGCTCCATAATTATATCATTAAACCTGCAAATGAGTGGAATTTTCAGCGGGGTAAAAAAGGCTGTCATTGCGGCCATTTCGCGCAGGTGTCTCGTTTGATATCGCAATGTTTCAATTCCCGTCCGGTGATCAAAAGAGCGACTGCAAGTCAGGGAAGGTAAATGACACAGTTTATCTCACGTCCGGGTAAATAATCTGCAACCAGGCGTGTATATTCCTATTTAATAGTGTATAAACGGTATCGTGTCCATGAAGGCGCTTTTACTGTCGCGTTCTCAGCTTCGTAACTGTGTATAAAGGCGTATTTACTAGTGTGTTCGTAGCTGTGAAGTGGTGGTGGTGGTATTTTATGCGTCAGGAAAGGAGGACAAATGTTTCCCGACGTGGGTCTTAGTCACATTATGATCCGCCATCTGGGGCTTTTGGTCATATGATCAAGACCTTTCTCTGGCTTACCGGTCCTCCTCTTAAAGAAAGAGGAAAGATCATATAAAGTTACCACTGTTTACCGAGTCGTTTTCTTCCCCGCGTTCGTCTTTGTTTACAAACGTTTTTTCACCAGCATTATAGTAGTTATCGTGGCAGTATGTATTAAGGGTGCCCACCCCGGCGATCGTAATTTACCTGTACCAGTAATCGTATCCTCGGTGAAAAGCTTTCACCCCCGGGATTGTATCTATCGTAACTGTATGTGAAAATCACTTTTCACCCCCCACGATCGTTGCTCTGTGTGTTAAGAAGTTTTAATAAGCAGTCAGCTATCTATGGAATGGAATATTTTGACATTTTAAGACCTTACCTCCCGCTGTGGCCTTGCGTGCTTCAAGTCGCTAACTTTACCGACTTTGACGGAGGATCATAATGTGTTGAACATACGTTTTACGACGAGCCTTGGTACACGAGGCCTCCTCTAGCTTATCAGGGTAAATATGCACTCGTATGAGCCATGGGTTTATGAAGTATCATAGCTCCCCCGAGGCTTAACTCGGGTAAAATAAATTACTGCCATCTTTACTATGCTAATTATTTTTACTGGTGTCTGGTTTTATTTAATTAGCTGACAGTTATTTGTCATGCAGAAGTTTTTGTGTGTGTTTCACTAGTAATGTTTCTCCGGTGTTTTACTGTGTGTCTAGCTGGTATTTTACTGTGTCTAGCTGGTGTTTTATTGCTCTTCTAGCTGGTGTTTTATTACGTTCTAACTTGTGTCCTACTATGTATCTGTCTCTGTTTTATTGTGCTTCTGGTTTATGTTTAATTACGCTTCTTGCTGGTGTTTTACTGTGCTTGTGGCTGGTGTTTGGGTGCTTCTAGTTCGTGTTTTACTTTACGTCTAGCTGGTGTTTTGTGTTTGTAGCTGGTGTTTTACTGTGCTTGCAGTTTTTTGAGTGTTCTAGCTGGTGTTTATTTCTGAGCTCACCTCACCTGCTACCTCAACTCCACCGCCTACCTTACGACCACCTACCGCACTTCCTACCACCTCCTTCCCCACCATAATCCCCACTTACAACTACTAACTCCACCTACCCCCATAAGGTCCAAACCCATTTATATCCTGCAAATTAATTATTTAGCTTAACATAATTATAAAATAAATCATAGTTTGTCTTCCCAAGGAAGGCGTTCCACCAGCATGGAAGATACACATGTCATAAGTCTTGGGACACGGGGTGCGTGTCTTAAAGATGCCTTGGACACGCACACCGACCACGTCATGTGATCGTACAAACACCTAATGACTGGCTGATGAGTCGCCCTGTACTGCTCTGTCTGACTGACGAAGCTACGAAGTCTTACGTCTGGCAGAAAACTGAACTATTGTTCTTATTGAAAACTGTCTATGTGTACCTTTGTGTGCCAGTGTGTGTACCGCTATGTTACGCTGTAGGAATGACACACACACACACACACACACACACACACACACACACACACACACACATATATATATATATAATATATATAATGTATGTATATATGTATGTATGTATTGTTGTCTGTGTCTATTGATAATATAAAAAATAACTAATATAATAATAATAATATAACAGCAGTAATAAATCTTAGTCATAAATAACATCTCTGTAATCTTTTATTTTATTTACTGTCGTCTTGTTGGGCAACTATTTTTTTTCTTATAAAATTTAGATACTTAATACAATTCAGTTAATTACAGTCTTTTTTTTTTTTCCTCAGCTGTCTGTTACAATGCTTTTGTGCCGTAACGAGTCTGCAGGGACTCCAGTCATTATTTATGATTGATATTACACTCATAATTTAGACAATGTATACGTTCAGTTGTTCTCATCAGCGATGTCTGGCTGGTGATATTGTGTTATTGTTCTTTGTGCTTCTCATAACATCGTCTTTGTTCAGTCTTTCGCAGCTCTAGAAGATTCTCAGAAACGTGCAATGATTCATACATTCGTATTTGCAGGCCAGGAGCTGTTACCCGACATCAGCTCATTTCAAAGCCTGAGTTATTTACCTGTTGATCTGAGCAAACTTTGCTGACCAGCCGGTCAGTCGTATTGTTGATGCTGGTTGCACGCACCCCGACGCAGGAACCCCAGCTGTAAGCAGCAGTGTTCTGGTTGCACGCACCCCGACGCAGGAACCCCAGCTGTAAGCAGCAGTGTTCTGGTTGCACGCAGCCCGACGCAGGAACCCCAGCTGTAAGCAGCAGTGTTCTGGTTGCACGCAGCCCGACGCAGGAACCCCAGCTGTAAGCAGCAGTGTTCTGGTTGCACGCACCCCGACGCAGGAACCCCAGCTGTAAGCAGCAGTGTTCTGGTTGCACGCACCCCGACGCAGGAACCCCAGCTGTAAGCAGCAGTGTTCTGGTTGCACGCACCCCGACGCAGGAACCCCAGCTGTAAGCAGCAGTGTTCTGGTTGCACGCACCCCGACGCAGGAACCCCAGCTGTAAGCAGCAGTGTTCTGGTTGCACGCAGCCCGACGCAGGAACCCCAGCTGTAAGCAGCAGTGTTCTGGTTGCACGCACCCCGACGCAGGAACCCCAGCTGTAAGCAGCAGTGTTCTGGTTGCACGCACCCCGACGCAGGAACCCCAGCTGTAAGCAGCAGTGTTCTGGTTGCACGCAGCCCGACGCAGGAACCCCAGCTGTAAGCAGCAGTGTTCTGGTTGCACGCAGCCCGACGCAGGAACCCAGCTGTAAGCAGCAGTGTTCTGGTTGCACGCACCCCGACGCAGGAACCCCAGCTGTAATCAGCAGTGTTCTGGTTGCACGCACCCCGACGCAGGAACCCCAGCTGTAAGCAGCAGTGTTCTGGTTGCACGCACCCCGACGCAGGAACCCCAGCTGTAAGCAGCAGTGTTCTGGTTGCACGCACCCGACGCAGGAACCCCAGCTGTAAGCAGCAGTGTTCTGGTTGCACGCACCCCCGACGCAGGAACCCCAGCTGTAAGCAGCAGTGTTCTGGTTGCACGCACCCCGACGCAGGAACCCCAGCTGTAAGCAGCAGTGTTCTGGTTGCACGCACCCCGACGCAGGAACCCCAGCTGTAAGCAGCAGTGTTCCTGAGCGTTCAAGTAATGTTGGGTTTTGTCCTGAAGAGAAGCCGGTGATTTTTGTACATGTTGCAATGAGAGACGTGCGTGAACGCTGAAATATTGCCACTATAGTAGTACTGTAAAACATGACGAAAATACAGTAGAGACTATTAGATGAGATTTCTGGATATATATTTGCTATTGATATTTCCTCTGTCACAAGCAAATTTACTCTATTTGCTTAAAATGTCTAGTATCGTATTGTCACTGGCAAGATACTCTGACATATGACATGGGTGACTATACTGTTTATCTCTATATTCCTCGCTAAGTGGACAATCAATCAGTAGTGTTCAAGAATGTGGACATAAATCTTGCCACATACTTTGCATTAATATGATCATCATTTGCGTAAATACCACACTACCAGAAGTGCTTGCATCCAAGCCTAAGCCTGACTACTACAGTGTAAATTAAACTTTTTTTTTTTCTTTGAAAATTGTTCCATTTATTTGCTTATCTACTGTCATGTTATTATAGTCAGTTATAAATCTACTCGGGCTTCTTATATTTCTATGACATTGATTATTCACTTCTCTCCTAGTGTTATTCCTATGGCATTATTTATTTCTCTCCTAGTGATATTCCTATGGCATTATTTGTCTCCTAGTGTTATTCCATGCATATTATTTCCTCTGTGTTATTCTAGCATTATTTTTCTCTCCTAGTGTTATTCCTATGGCATTATTTATTTCTCTCCTAGTGTTATTCCTATGGCATTATTTATTTCTCTCCTAGTGTTATTCCTATGGCATTATTTATTTCTCTCCTAGTGTTATTTCTAATGCTTGACACATGGACCAATGTTATATTAAAGTACCTTTCTTGGCCAGTTTATCGTCTTTTTCGTGTAAATGTATTTCAGTGTATAATGCAATTCACAAGATTTTTTTTTCAGATATTTTTTAATATGTACCAAGTTAGTCATCATGGCGAGTCAAGTGCATTCAGTGATGACATAGAATCAGTAATGATCTGAGTCAAATTCATTATCATAAGGAGCTGCCATTACGGTACATTTCCAGCTATTGGATGATCAGCAAACCATGTTATGATCAACTTTAATGTATATGGATATGAGATGTGAGCTGGACTGACGGGTTGACGTGGGACCGCCCCTCACCCACTCACCCCACCTCAGTGCTGCATATATATACATAAATGATATACACCTGATATCGGCTTCCTGATGTAAGGTGATCCAGTCCAGGTATACACACGAGGCTTGTGTCTCATTATATGCAGGAGACGCTACTCCTGCGTGTGAAGGGAAGTAAAAAGAATCTCTCCTGAGGGTCGAGCTTATTGGGCAGCGCCACTCAACCTGTGAGCGAACATGTGTCCACAAATACTGCATTTCAGCCCGAATAGTTAACATGCCATTGACGACATCAAGTTCATTGTACCGCTCAAAGAGGGAGGCAGGGGGTGTCTTGTGGCTGGTGATAGGCTCTTGCTCTGAAGAATAGGAGCTACCCTCGCCATCAGATCAAACCCAGTTGCCTCCCATTCCTCAGGAGCTGCATGGCCCTAGCGGGTTTAGCGCTCTCCCGTCACTATAATAAATATAGCAACAACTCCAACCAAGGTTCGGAGAAAACGTATCCGGCTTTTACTACTACTTAGTGTAATAAGAAGAGCTTCAAAGGAACGGTTAGATCCATGAAAAAAAAAAGGTAATACCTTGACAAGTCAAAAACTTGCTTTCATCAGTACCTGAAATCTCATTTTAACAGAAAAAATATGCCCCGTGCTTTGAGCGGGAGCCACCGAAATTGCCTGTCAAGAAGCTTCTTCTGTGAGTATGACTCGCATACCCGTCGTCGTTCCTGAGAATATGCTTCTTTAACGTATCCTAATATTTGACTTACAAAGAAAATTAAGCTTAACGAAGCTTCTAAATTAAACCTTTTTTTACATGCTGTACTCTAGCACATCTCCCGGCACAAGAGAACAAATGCCGTCAGTTTCATAAATGCCAGTTTATTGGTTTCTTTGATATTACAGCGAGACTTGTTCTGTCCGCACGTTCTGCGCAAAAGCAAAGTTGTGAAGCTAGGGAAAGGGAGATTGAAGACATAGTTTTGTCATGGAAAGAAAACCTCACATTAGTCAGAGCATGTCATGTGAAGTGCTCTTGTCTTGTGACGTGCTCTTGTCTTGTGACGTGCTCTTGAACAATATGAATGGGTAAGACTTGACTCTCCTACCACAACATCACGCTACACCGCGTATAATTCCCATTTGTTCCCTTGTACATTATGGAGAGTAGATAATGTACACATATCACTGTGAGAATTAAAGACATGTTAAAGATACCGGTGATGAAAATATGATAGCAATGGAGTCTGTAGTTCAGTATTTTAGAAGAACGCTATATTTGTGCATACTGGAAGTTGCTCCAGTTTGGCAAGGAAAGGTTTTGTCAACACTCTGGGTGCTGGTGAAGGAGGGGGAACGGGAATGGAATACAAACGTATCTTGTTAAAGGTAAGAAAGCTCAGGAAATGACGGTTCAAAGTGAAATATGACACACACATGCGCAGGACTGAAGAAGCCATTCTCCTCGAATGGCTCCTCAGTCCTGAAAAAGTCATTGTGCAAAATATTTCCTCGGTAATGTATTTTAACATTGCGCATGTCTTATTTCACATTTTTCGGAATTTTATGCCGTGTTTTTTCTGATGGCTCAAGTATTTTGGCGCTGTCCCAGGCAGGTGGAAGGACTAGGGTAAAGGTTTCATGGCTACAGAGACAGACTATAATAGACCTACGTCTCACGACACTATAACAGCGATGTAGATGAGAGAGATTCATGGGGATATAAATAGGGAGGAGGAAGCAGAAAGGGAACAGATGAATGCCACGACCCCTCAAGCATGTGCCAGATGCTACCAAGATTTAACTATCTAGTCAGAGGCCAAGCTGCGATTAGAGGAAGGAAGATCGATCCCTAGAACTACTACTAGCGTTGAATGACCCCTTCATCTCCCACTGATTTAGATACGATAAAACAATCCTCAATACAAGGGTTGTGATAACGTAATGCAGCAGGAGATGAGATAGTGAAGGATGACACACCTTACATGGCTTTGAAAAGTGGTATGATTGATCCCTGGTGATAAATTAGACACATGAGCAACACTTAGACATCTTTATTTTGGAGATGGTTCGACACACAGTGGCTTCATCAGTCCATTACAAAGATGGTGAAGATCAGGAGTGTCAAATTTATCAACTTGCCGGTTCGAAGCATTTATTTACATCGATCTCTGGTGAAAAGAAATGTTGAGCACCAGACCAGTGAAGGATATAAGACGCTCCCAGGAGCTAGAACTCATCCACGCTATCACATCATCTAGATTCTAGATGAGTACAACGTACAAGCAAACAGAGACACAGACACAAGGGCAGAAGAAAGATAATATATGTATGTGTGTGTGTGTGTGTGTATTTATGCGGGCGTGGGCTGACATTATTTTTTTTTATGTAATTGTCGTTGCTTGTGATTATCATTGACCTTTCTCTCCTTTTGTATACAAGACGAGCATTTACTTTAGCTTCTTTCTTTACAGTTATCTTAATCTCGTCTTATTCTTCAGTTGGTTCAAATCACTTGAATAACACTGTAGAAGACAAACTACTTAAGAAGAACCAAGAAAGTATAGAAACATATTTAGAGCCTTTCTGAAGAATTTTGTCGAAAGCCTTGCAAGAAGATGTAGTTGAGGATCTTCCTGAAGAGAGTTGAATTCCAAATATACATATCCTATAAATTCCGTTCCAGTGGCACATACCTGTACATTAATATATTTTTATGAGATTTTCTTATCCTAACGTCTTCCTAAATGATTTATTTAACTGACTTGAACGAAAACCGAGTATATATCTTCTTGGGATTCTTAAAATTTCTAGTTCACGGCTCTTTTAAGTTCGCATCCAAAGTCCATAGTTCTTTTAGAAGCCCCTTCCTCTTGGAAACAGTCTAGAGTTCTCTTACTTCCCCTTACCCCCCATTTCCGCACAGTCGCCAGAATTCATGCTATGGGGTTCAACAGGAGAAGCGAGAATAGCAAAGGAAACGAATGCTGACTGTTACGGAGGCGTTGTTTTGTTAATCGTGGCTCAGCCCAGCCTGTCCGTATGTTCGTCTGCTAGGCCTGGTCCAGAGTGAAGGAGAGGAGGCCTCTGGCCGACGGCCTACGTGCGTAGTTCAAAAGGGGGTCACGTGACTAGGCTTGGCCAGGGAGCCTGCCTGTAAAATGGAGCCAAAATGATATATACTACACAAGTATTACATTGTTGATAATCCAGGAACAAAATTTTGTATAGCCACTTTAAAAGATACACCGTGTAGTAAGAATTTTGTTCATGATAGTATATAAACAAGGAAACACTGAAACGCATACGTTGGCACTCCCTGTCGGGTAAGATTTGTCAGGAAGCAGGACAAGTGCGTCCTGACGCGGGTCGCAGTCACATGAAGATCCACAACTGGACCACTTGGTCATCTGACCGAGACCTTCCACTGGTTTGCCAGTCGCAGACTAAAAAAAAACAAATATAAATTTCTCTCTATTGCCTCACTCTGCGTTGTCTTTCCTCTGCCGCCTTTTTTTTCTTTTCGACGCGACTCTCACACAAACACGGCGAGTTATAAGCAGATTTTTAGCACCCCATTTATATTTGTTTGTTCCGCTTAAACTGCTAATTTATTGTGAATCTCGGGTTCAGCTTGTGAGCGATAGCGCAATTTTTTTTACATTGTTCGTAATGGGTCATAAGAGTTTAGTTAGGAGGGGCAGTGCCCCCCTCCCCCTCTCAGAATACCAGGTGTCCCTGCGTATCGTGTTATTTTTTTTTATTTTTTTTTGGTGTATGTGTGTGTGTGTGTGTGTGTGTGTGTGTGTGTGTGTGTGTGAGTAGAGAGAGAGAGAGAGAGAGAGAGAGAGAGAGAGAGAGAGAGAGAGAGAGGAGAGAAGAGAGAGAGAGAGAGAGAGAGAGAGAGAGGTCAATATGTTTTTATTCAATTTTACTCCTGCAGATCTTTTTGTGATATTATTTATAACCATTATCAACTTGCGTTCTTCATTGCCATGTGTCTCACTAACAGCTATAATAATAATAATAATAATAATAATAATAATAATAATAATAATAACAATAATAATAATAATCGAACCCTGCACTAAATATCGCAAATGTTTTCGGTGAGGCTAGAGACTATCTTCGGGTAGTCTGAGGAAATATTCCAAATTATTTTAGGTCTAGTTAAATCTAAAATATTTGTGACGTTTCTTATGTTTTAATACGAGTTGCCGTAACAGAAGTAAATAAAAAAGGCTAGCAAGTTTAGGTTCAACTCTACGCCCGGCTATACAAGTCAACGCTGCATGGGTTGGTTAATGGGGCTTGAAGCCTATCGACTCTACCAGGGTTATTACGGCTGCATGTTACCTTTACCCCACCAGACGGGAATACTGTGGTCCATTAAGTAAAGATTAGGGTAAGCTCACAGCAGATGTAGACAGACATGAACCTCACGATATATATATCCTGGAGCAGTCGAAGCTGTTGAAGCCTTTGTAGTTGTAGGAGCCAGAGAGAGAGAGAGAGAGAGAGAGAGAGAGAGAGAGAGAGAGAGAGAGAGAGAGAGAGAGAGAGAGAGAGAGAGAGAGAGAGAGAGAGAGAGTGAGAGTGTGTGTCATGGATCACTACCCTTCATCCCTGTGTATTACAGCACCTAGCGATTAATTACGCATTCACTGATGATCGTAAATCCTCGTATAAACGCTGTGCCTCGTATAATTATCGAAAACCAGCGCGCCTTGCCTGGATTATTATCCTTTCCCGTTTCCAGCCCTTCACACGTACCTCATTTGTTGATGTCTGTGTGTATGTGTGTGTGTGTGTTGTGGTGTGTGTGTGTGTGTGTGCTGTGGGGTGTGTGTGTGTGTGTGTGTGCTGTGGGTGTGTGTGTGTGTGTGTGTGTGTGTGTGTGTGTGTGTGTGTGGTGTTGAGGTGTGTGTGTGTGTGTGTGTTGTGGTGTGTGTGTGTGGTGTGTGTGTGGTGTGTGTGTGTGTGTTTGTGTTTTTCCCGTTGTGGTCGTGGCTGTATGAGGCACTGTTGTCGTAGTCTTATTTAATACCCTCAAAACCTTGTGTGTTATCCACGGACACACACACACACACACACACACACACACACACACACACACTACCCCACTACAGTGAATTAGGGAATACCACAAATAGGTGAGTACAAATATATGAATACACTCAATTGTTTTAGTACTGGTAGCTTATTAATGCTTTATGGAGTTCTGTGAATTTTTATTAATTATTATACAGAGCTGTGGCACCAAAAGACCTGGTCGGAAACCGGGCCGCGGGGGCGCTGACCTCCAGAAATAGCTACAGGTAACCTCCAGGTCAGTAGTATTAGTGACAGTAAAAAATTTCTCAGTTTACATTTGTTTTCGTTTAGAAAATGAACGTACCACAGCATACCACAGCAACGATGAACACTGAACCTAACTGCGATGAGCTGAACAACGAACGTGGTTCCGGTAACGTTATGTTAATGGTATACAATGCTGATAAGTACATGAGAAGTGAGACACTTGCGCCTGCTCAGCAGGCTTCTTCAGTCAGATTACAGAGGCGACTTAAATATTGTCAACAGCAGTAATGGAGAGGTAAATACGAGATAATCGGTCCTTCAGGCTTGAAGGGATTGTTAGACATCCGTGATATACAGTACCGGCAAATGTGTATCTTTATTATAGACGTTTCTCCACTGGATGGCGAAACGTCTACAATAAAGACATCCAGATGTTGCATATGTATCAAATAATTCATATTGAAGGGATTGTTGAACATGTGTCTTACTCAGCCATGGCTACGGTGTGTTGAACAGTGAAGGTGATGAGTGCGGTGAGTCGAACAAGCAACAGCACCATGCTTACGGTGTGTTGAACAGTGAAGATGATGAGTGCGGTGAGTCGAGCAAGCAACAGCACCATGGTTACGGTGTGTTGAACAGTGAAGATGATGAGTGCGGTGAGTCGAACAAGCAACAGCACCATGGTTACGGTGTGTTGAACAGTGAAGATGATGAGTGCGGTGAGTCGAACAAGCAACAGCCCATGGTTACGGTGTGTTGAACAGTGAAGTGATGAGTGCGGTGAGTCGAACAAGCAACAGCACCATGGTTACGGTGTGTTGAACAGTGAAGATGATGAGTGCGGTGAGTCGAACAAGCAACAGCACCATGGCTACGGTGTGTTGAACAGTGAAGATGATGAGTGCGGTGAGTCGAGCAAGCAACAGCACCATGGCTACGGTGTGTTGAACAGTGAAGATGATGAGTGCGGTGAGTCGAACAAGCAACAGCACCATGGCTACGGTGTGTGAACAGTGAAGATGATGAGTGCGGTTGAGTCGAGCAAGCAACAGCACCATGGCTACGGTGTGCTGAACAGTGACGATGATGAGTGCGTGAGTCGAGCAAGCAACAGCACCAGGCTACGGTGTGTTGAACAGTGACGATCCATAGTGCGGTGATCGAGCAAGCAACAGCACATGGCTACGGTGTGTTGAACACTGAAGTGTGATGATGCGGTGAGTCGAACAAGCAACAGCACCATGGCTACGGTGTGTTGAACACTGAAGATGATGAGTGCGGTGAGTCGAGCAAGCAACAGCACCATGGCTACGGTGTGTTGAACACTGAAGGTGATGAGTGCGGTGAGTCGAGCAAGCAACAGCACCATGGCTACGGTGTGTTGAACAGTGAAGGTGATGAGTGCGGTGAGTCGAACAAGCAACAGCGCCATGGCTACGGTGTGTTGAACACTGAAGGTGATGAGTGCGGTGAGTCGAACAAGCAACAGCGCCATGGCTACGGTGTGTTGAACACTGAAGGTGATGAGTGCGGTGAGTCGAACAAGCAACAGCACCATGGCTACGGATGCATGCGCTATGCTGTCAGGGAAGTCGACAGTAATTAAATGAACTATTAATGAAGCCTTGTGAGGAATTAGACACACTCAGTATCTCTGAACTCTCTCCACGTCTCTCAGGCGAGCTGCTCTGTTTACCTGCCACCCTTGTTTTACTCCACATTTTTACCTGTTTTTTTTTTTCCTGTGACCGATTTCAGGATGATGGTGGGAGGAAGACAGATTATTTTGTTCTTATTTTTATATGCCCTGTGGAATTTCCTGATGTCTGCCTGATCAGCCAGGCTATTGTTACTTGTGGCCCTGCTGGTCCGTACGGCTATCACAGGTCAACTGCACCCACCACCCATGACACGAGGTCAACCACACACGCCACCCACCACACGGGGTCAACCCCACACACCACCTACCACACGAGGTCAACCACACCCACCACTCGGGGTCAACCACACCCCCCACTCGGGGTCAACCACACCCACCACCCACCACACGAGGTCAACCACACCCACCACACGGGGTGAATCAAACCCACCACACACCACACGAGGTTAACCACACACACCACCCAGCACACGGGGTCACCCTAAACACCAATATTTTCATTGTAAACGAGAATAACACAATTAAAACATGTAGGAGCGTGTGGTCTCATTAGTGGGTGACACAGGTACTGGTATCTTACCTGGCTGGCGCGAGGGGGAGAAGGATGGAGAGATGATGGAGGGGAGGGGGTGATGGAGGGGGAAGGAGGATGGATGGGAGGTGGTAATGGAAGGGGGAGGGGGTGATGGAGGGGGAAATATACGATGGATGGGGTGGTATATGATGGTGGGGGTGGGAAATGATGGTGGGGGTGGGAGATGATTGAGGGGGGGTAGAGGAGGCACAAAAAAGGTGAGGACCTTCATTAGTCATTATGGTGGATAACGGTGTTGTGTGCACCCTCCTCCCCTCCCCTCCCCTCTCAAACTCCTCCTCTCCTATATTACTCCTCTTCTCCCCTCTATTACTGCTTCTCTCCCCCTCTGACACCTCCTCTCACCTTGAAGGAGCCTTGTTAGTGCTTCACCTGTGGTTTATGGAGCCTCGGCTGGGTGCTCCTGGAGGGGGAACAGCATAGGAGAGGGAGTATAGGCCTACCTTCGACACTCATCCAGCCAGCCAGCAGCCAGCCAGCCATCCAACCAGCCTCCCAGCCAGCCAGTCACCCAGCCAGCCGTGCCTTGCACCTGCGCCTTTTAACAGTAATTAGCGGTATTGTTCTCCTCTTAAGTGTATAAAAAGGCTGGTACATAAATTGTGGAGACCGAGGAGGTGGAGGCAAGGGTAGGCAGGGGTGATAAGGAAGGGAACAGGGTGAAGCAGGGATGATTAGGGAAGAGAGGAGACGGGGTTGAGGCTTGGATAAGCAAGGATATTTGAGGGAGGGATGAATGTGACTTGTAAAAGTAAAATGAGTAATTGACTGAATGACAGTGGAAGTGTTTCTTCTTATTCTGGTTATCTTACCTCAGTGGGTGATGGCCGGTGCATTGAAAAATTCAGTAAATGTCTCTTACAGGTTTCTAAGCCCAGTTAGGTATCCCGAAGGTATAACGTATTAGATATCCCTGAGGGATATCTTATTAGGTATCCCTGATGGGCGTTTTTATTAGGTATTCCAGGAGGAATATCTTAGATAAATAACAAAAAGGCACAATACCGTGACTGGAACGATACACAAATAACCCGCACATAAAAGAGAGAAGCTTACAACGACGTTTCGGTCCGACTTGGACCATTGACAAAGTCGTAAGCTTCTCTCTTTATGTGCGGGTTATTTGTGTATGGAATATCTTAGGTATCCTTATAGTGACTGCCTGAAATTTTGTTTCTTCCAAGATTATCGATTATTACTTGAGAATGTCTTATCCGATTGACATCAAACTTTCAGCGGTGTTGTGCCGTAACTAGGAAGAAACTACTGCAATTATTGGCATGTGAGGGACACACACGGACAACCCGCACACAGGAGAACCAACTTTATCACGATGTTTTGGTACGACTTGGACCATTGTTCATACAGGTAATAACGTCATGGGCTGTGCATACAGATAATGACGTCAGGGGCTGTGCATACAGATAATGACGTCAGGGGATGTGCATACAGATGACGTCAGAGGCTGTGCATACAGATAATGACGTCAGGGGCTGTGAATACAGATAATGACGTCAGGGGCTGTGCATACAGATAATGACGTCAGGGGCTGTGCACACAATGACGTCAGGAGCTGTGCATACAGATAATGACGTCAGGGGTTGTGCATACAGATAATGACGTCAGGGGCTGTGCATGCAGATAATGACGTCAGGAACTGTGCATACAGATAATGACGCCAGGGGCTGTGAATACAGATAAAGACGTCAGGGGCTGTGAATACAGATAATGACGTCAGGAGCTGTGCATACAGATAATGACGCCAGGGGCTGTGTATACAGATGACGTCAGAGGCTGTGCACACAGATAATGACGTCAGGGGCTGTGCACACATAAAGACGTCAGGGGCTGTGCATACAGATAATGATGTCAGGGGCTGTGAATACAGATAATGACGTCAGGGGCTGTGCATACAGATAATGACGTCGGTTCTGTGCGTACAGATAATAATGTCAAGGGCTGTGCACACAGTGACGTCAGGGGCTGTGCATACAGATAGTGACGTCAGGAGATGTGCATACAGATAGTGACGTCAGGAGATGTGCATACAGATAGTGACGTCAGGGGATGTGCATACAGATAATGACGTTAGGGGTGGAACAGATATAGTGGGCTGTGCACACAGGATAATGACGTCAGGGGCTGTGCACACAGTGACGTCAGGTGCTGTGCATACAGATAGTGACGTCAGAGGATGTGCATACAGATAATGACGTCAGGGGGCTGTGCACACAGAAAACGCTTTACCAACTTTAGACAAAATTTACTTCTCCCGCTCTCATCCTCATCTCTGTCATGACCTATTCAATTATCTTCTCTATTCCCTTTTCTCATTTCCCCTGTTCATATTTCTCTTCACTCTTCCCTCGCCTATCCCACTTAAATGTAGACACTTTTACCTCTCTCTTCCCACTTCTCTCCCTCTTCCTCTCTCTCTCTCTCTCTCTCCTCTCATCTATTTATTCTTTTTTGTTCCTCCCCTTTCGCTTGGAACGAAGGTTATCCTTTCTGTTTTTTATAACAATGTTTGCTCATCATATGATATGAATATTTGTTCATGATATGATGCTTGTTCACCATGATGTTATGATGTTTGTTCACCATATTATGAGGGAGCGGGGTGTGGAGAAGGCTGGGGAGAGGGCTGTGGAGAGGGCCAGGGTGTGGAGAGGTGCCCCAGCATCACCCCACCATTCATCTCCGTGCTTGTGGAAGCCGCAGGTCTTCCAGCTCTGTTATACACCCCGGGATGCAAATTGAATCCATAATGTGAGTGTGAGAGTTGGTCATTGTTCCAGAGGTGTGTGTGGCGTGTGTGGTGATGGCTGTAGATGCTCTCTGCGCCTCTCTGCTTTTGTGCGGCGTGGCCGCGCCCACGCTGCGCCTAGTCCTGGGATCCCCCTGCCTTTTCAAATAACAAAAGCAGTATTATCGTGTACATTGCTCAGTCCGCTTTGAGTGATGGCGGCTTTGGGTGGACGGGGGATTGAGTGGGTAGGTGTGTGTGTGTGTGTGTGAGTGTGTGTGTGTGTGTGTGTGTGTGTGTGTGTGTGGGTGGTCAACGGGGTGTGGGTGGTCGCGGGGGGGGGGGGGGGAGGATGGTGTGGGCATAGGTGGACCTGGATTTTTTTTTTAGTTGGTTTGGAATTTGTGTGTGAAAGAAGTGTGGGTGTGGCTTTAGGGGTGTAGGCTGAGTGAGAATAATGGTAATGAAAGATTATCTATCTATCTATCTATCTCTCTCTTTCGAAAAACACTGTTATCTGCTTAAGATTATTGTCTCAAGAATCTTGCCAGTGACTGACAGGAGTGACACTGGTCTGTAGTTGATGATTTCTGCTCTGCTCTTCTTTTAGTGAACAGGAAGTATATTTGCCTTTCTCTCTCTCTCTCTCTCTCTCTCCCTCCACTCTCTCCATCTCTTATTATTTAGTGTCTGCCAGCCTTATTTTCTCTCCGTGTTCTGCCTCTTCACATTTTTTGTCATCTCTGCCTCTTCTAGTCTCGCTCATCATTTATTTACTTAGTTCCTGTAAACATTACTGGAGGTCATGACTCCTCCCTCGCTCTCCTCTGCTTCTTCCCTCTTTCCTCTTCCTCCTTTGTCCTTGCCTAGTCTCCTAGCCCATCATTTCCTAGGAGGAGGATGAAAATCGAGAGGAGGATTTTTTTTTTTTTTTTTTTTTTTTTTTTTTTTTAAATCCTCCTCTCGATTTTCATCCTCCTCATCTTACCTCTCTCAATTTAACCTCTCCACCGTCAGCACAGTAATACCTCTCCTTATTCTATTCCCTGTTCACCCAGTATTCGTACTCATCTCCTTATTCTCTTCTCGGAACTCTTCTCTCCCTCTATCAGTTTCTGCCCCTCCTGCAATTCTAATCTTTACCCTTGAAGCAGGATTCCCTACGCTGGCACGGAGTCGCAGCGTAAGGCTCTCAGAAAGGAAAATCAAAATGTCTTTGTAAAGATCTACATTTTCACAGTATATCTGCATTGCCACAGTGTACCTACAACACTGTCTCTTCTTCACTATCTTGGAAAAAAAGGTTGAATTCTGTCTGGCATTATTACTTTAAAGGTTTCCATCCTCCTTGTGGGAGATATCACCACGGAGGAGAAAAAGTAAATTTCCCTGATTGGTTCACTGTATACGAATCGATCACTGGCTCGAAAGGGAATGTATATATTACAATATTTTAACACCGTTTCGTGCTCACTCATATATGAAAAAAAAAATACTCTGGTGGCAATGTAAATTTCCATTCCGTTTAGTCGCAGGGCGCTGGCGATTCCCAAGTAACACAACCTGGTCTCACATTAAACTTGTACTGGTGTTACAGCCATATAGGAACACAGGATATATATTCGTACACAGAGAGGTGTACGTCTCTGTGTCTGCACGCGGAGAATGCACATTAATCCCTATTTTAGGGATTAAAATTATTGACTAGCCATGAACGGATTACATGCAGCTTTAATGACCCATTTGTAGTATATAGACTTTAAACTCAATTAACCAAATTACAATACCAGCTACATACACTTTCGCAGTGTCTACCCCGTTACTAGACATTACTCAACTCTTTATATAACTTAACTATTGGCTATTAACTATGTTTAAACATAGGAAAATTATAGTTGAAGCAAAGAAACCGAGAAGAACTGTTTCAGTATGTAGCCGGGTAAGATCGTTCAGAGATTGATGCGCATAAATACTCAAGAAACAGCACCGTGTAATTTGAGAATGGGCTGCATTAGCAAGTACTCTGTAGTCTGTCAGTCTCCAACGGTACTTCAGTATCAGTTTGTGTGTAGTACAGGAAAAGTGTATTGTGATACACGCCAATTTGTGTAGTGCCTGTTCTTTACCCCCGTCAGACGACCGTCTTGTTGGTCAAAGACTAGTAGTAGTAGTAGTAGTAGTAATAACAGTAGTAGCACTAGCGGTATTACTAAGTAGTAGTAGTAGTAGTGGTAATAATATTAGGATGTGATATCCAGGCGAGTACAGTTAATACTATGGCAAGATTGCTGATCATTTCTTTTTTCATGAACAGATACATGACGATGGCAGACAAATCTTAATAGCTTCTATTTACATTCAAATGCATTAATTTTCCTTTATTTCTGAATAGTATTTTTTCCCTGTAATATTTCATTTCCATTTCAGGTAGTTGTGATCCCCGGATCCTTTAGCAAGTAGGAAAGATATAGTCATTGCCAGGATGATCCACACAGTGCGCTAGTAAGCTATTGGTGTTAAAGAGATGACGATTTTGGGATGCTTATTTTATTAAGTGGTGTAGTCATGGGTAGGCAGGACTGAGTGTCTCATAGGTAAGAATAATGGTACGTAGAGAGACTTTGTCCTGCTGAAGGAAAAAAAAAAAGATAATTTTGCCTAAGTTAAAGAGTCATTTTGGTACTAAGTTGTAATTTTAAAAGGTGAGTTTTGTCATGGAAAAGGATCCTGGAACGCGACTACTGGACCACGACTGGACCACTGAATCTGACGCGAGTCAGCCGTTGGGTCATCACTTACCATACCTTCACATGAGTTCCTAAGATACCACCGTTCTGGCGCACCCCACCATAGAACAGGCATCACTGGATGATTCACTTTATGACAAGGACCCATGGAGTTCCCCACGCTAGAAGTCCAACATGTCAACTGTAAAATACGAGAGAAACAAGGTTGCTTCTATCACAGGCGGACGCGTGTTAGTCTTGCCGAGAGGCGGAGTAAAAGCTATCATAACTCAACAACATTTAGATCTCTGGGCCCCACAATAGTCAGGTGTAGACGTGTTGCGATAAGCTTTAACCTGGTAAGGAGGTGGGAGCCGAGCTTATAAATTGTAGTTATCATAGGCTTAAATCGCATTATTTACATCACAAACACTTTTACTGGTTGCTCCTGATCCCACCTAAAAGGAATCTACTAGTTTCCACCACAAGTGTTACTCCAGCAAGGTATCGTGTTATATATGGTTAGACAAGAACAACTTGCACAATGTAGTTATTTTCATTCATCAGTGTCACTTATGCAAGGACGAGGTGACCTGTGGTGGAATGTTGTTATAATCGCCCACAACGCTTGAATTATATTTTACGCAATTTTACGTGTTGCTTGCCGAGTGCTGTTATAAAGCCGACACCACTGGTATACCTCTGTTGTTATTTCGCCCAAGGCTCTGGTGTATGGAGGTGTACCTCTTTGCTTACCTGTTCTGTAACTCAGGTCTAAGGAGGTATACCTCTCTTATTTTGTTGTCGTTGATGGCGTATACGCAAGGTAGCGTTGATTATCCCTGGTTCACTTACCCCAGGGAAAGTGGCAGCTTTGCTGATGATTTTCTTGTATGTGTGTTTTTCAGTCTGCCATCTGTTGCTTCCTCTTGACTCCTACCAAAAAATAAAAAAATCTTTCGCTTCCTTCTCCACCGTTCGCTTTTTTAACCCTTCCGTACCATTCTCCCTCTTTTCCCCTTCTCCCACCATTCTCCCCTTTCCTCACAATTGTCCTATTCGACAGTCAACTCATGACTTTCCTCATCCTTTGTCATCCACAATCATGTTGTTATACACCAGCTTTCTGTTCTATCACATTGTGACTTCTCATTTCTTCCCATCTCTTCTCCACAAACTCATCTCACTTTGCCCCTCCCTACCGTGTCTACTTCCCTATACAGCAGTGCTTCTCCAGAAGGTACTTCGTCACACAGACGCCCTTACTTTGCCTCCTTTTGATGTAAGCCGTGTTCACCCTCCACTAGTCTCCAGGGGAGCTGACCCACTCCCAGGGGCCGTCACCTACTCAAGAAAAGGTGCGCAATCTTCCTTTTTTTCTGTTTGTTCCAGGGTAGTTCAGAGACTAATATGATTCTGTCTAACTATATTCTTTCCTGTCATTATGTGATCTTCCTGTGTAAGATCTCTTGACTTTTCCAAATCTTACACAAATAACCCTCATATGAGAGAATGAATATATTACATTTTGGTCCGACTTGGTCCGTTAAGACTCTCATCTTGCCGTTTCTAATTTCATTCAGTGTTAGGAGTCTAGACATTTTTATGGTGTATAAAACACCATGCATATACACTTGAGCACTGAATTTAAGCGAGCAAAATATTACTGACGTGTACAAGTGTACAAGTGACTGACAGTCGTAATGACTAGAGTGTAGTTAGAAGGGCTGAACCTGACTAACTAACTTGACGTTTGCTTAATGCATTAGTTATGGTAGTTTGTTCTAATCTTAATAGCTCTTAATGTGATGAATTGTACCTCTTTTTCTCTTCCTTGGATCAAACCTGGTTACTTCCCCTTCCCCAGGTGTTCCTTGATTCCCTAATAATTAAGACCTTCCATAATGCTAATTATATATATAAATATATATATATATATATATATATAAATATATATAACATATATATAAATATAATTTATCACCGCCGATTCCCACCAAAAGGAGGGTGGCCCGAAAAGAAAAACTTTCACCATCAAATCACTCATCACTGTCTTGCCAGAAGGTGCTTACACTACAGTTTTTAAACTGCAACATTAACACCCCTCCTTCAGAGTGGCAGCACTGTATTCCCATCGTCCAGGACTTCAATCCGCCTGCGGTTTCCCTGAATCCCTTCATAAATTTACTTTGCTCAACATCCAACAGACGTCAAGTATTAAAAACCATTTGTCTCCATTCACTCCTTCAAACACGCTCACGCATGCCTGCTGGAAGTCCAAGCCCCTCGCACACAAAACCTCCTTTAACCCCCTCCCTCCACCCTTCCTAGGCCGACCCCTACCCCGCCTTCTTCCACTACGGGACTGATACACTCTTGAAGTTATTTTGTTTCGCTCCATTCTCTCTACATGTCCGAACCAACCTCAACAACCCTTCCTCAGCCCTCTGGACAACATTTTTTGGTAATCCCGCACCTCCTCCTAACTTCCAAACTACGAAATTCTCTGCATTATATTCACACCACACATTGCCCTCAGACATGACATCTCCACTGCCTCCAGCCTTCTCCTCGCTGCAACATTCATCACCCATGCTTCCAACACCATATAAGAGCGTGGTAAAACTATACTCTCTATACATTCCCCTCTTTGCCCCCAAAGGGACAAGTTCTCTGTCTCCACAGCTCCTAAGTGAAACCACTCACTCTTTTTCCCTCATCAATTCTATGATTCACCTCATCTTTCATAGACCCATCCGCTGACACGTCCACTCCCAATATCTGAATACGTTCACCTCCTCCATACTCTCTCCCTCCAATCTGATATTCAATCTTTCATCACCTAATCTTTTTGTTATCCTCATAACCTTACTCTTTCCTGTATTCACCTTTAATTTTCTTCTTTTGCACACCCTACCAAATTCATCCACCAATCTCTGCAGCTTCTCTTCAGAATCTCCCAAGAGCACAGTGTCATCAGCAAAGAGCAGCTGTGACAACTCCCACCCTGTGTGTGATTCTTTATCTTTTAACTCCACGCCCTCTTGCCAAAAACCCTCGCATTTACTTCTCTTACAACCCCATCTATAAATATATTAAACAACCCACGGTGACATCACACATCCTTGTCTAAGGCCTACTTTTACTGGAAAAAATTTCCCTCTTTTCTACATACTCTAACTTGAGCCTCACTATCCTCGTAAAAACTCTTCACTGCTTTCAGTAACCTACCTCCTACACCATACACTTGCAACATCTGCCACATTGCCCCCCTATCCACCCTGTCATACGCCTTTTCCAAATCCATAAATGCCACAAAGACCTCTTTAGCCTTATCTAAATACTGTTCACTTATATGTTTCACTGTAAACACCTGTCCACACACCCCCTACCTTTCCTAAAGCCTCCTTGTTCATCTGCTATCCTATTTCTCCGTCTTACTCTTAATTCTTTCAATTATAACTCTACCATACACTTTACCAGGTACACTCAACAGACTTATCCCCCTATAATTTTTGCACTCTCTTTTATCCCCTTTGCCTTTATACAAAGGAACTATGCATGCTCTCTGCCAATCCCTAGGTACCTTAACCCTCTTCCATACATTTATTAAATAATTGCACCAACCACTCCAAAACTATATCCCCACCTGCTTTTAACATTTCTATCTTTAATCCCATCAATCCCGGCTGCCTTACCCCCTTTCATTTTACCTACTGCCTCACGAACTTCCCCCACACTCACAACTGGCTCTTCCTCACTCCTACAAGATGTTATTCCTCCTTGCCCTATACACGAAATCACAGCTTCCCTATCTTCATCAACATTTAACAATTCCTCAAAATATTCCCTCCATCTTCCCAAAACCTCTAACTCTCCATTTAATAACTCTCCTCTCCTATTTTTAACTGACAAATCCATTTGTTCTCTAGGCTTCCTTAACTTGTTAATCTCACTCCAAAACTTTTTCTTATTTTCAACAAAATTTGTTGATAACAGCTCACCACTCTCTCAAATTTGCTCTCTTTTTACATTGCTTCACCACTCTCTTAACCTCTCTCTTTTTCTCCATATACTCTTCCCTCCTTGCATCACTTCTACTTTGTAAAAACTTCTCATATGCTAACTTTTTCTCCCTTACTACTCTCTTTACATCATCATTCCACCAATCGCTCCTCTTCCCTCCTGCACCCACTTTCCTGTAACCACAAACTTCTGCTGAACACTCTAACACTACATTTTTAAACCTACCCCATTCCTCTTCGACCCCATTGCCTATGCTCTCATTAGCCCATCTATCCTCCAATAGCTGTTTATATCTTACCCTAACTGCCTCCTCTTTTAGTTTATAAACCTTCACCTCTCTTTTCCCTGATGCTTCTATTCTCCTTGTATCCCATCTACCTTTTACTCTCAGTGTAGCTACAACTAGAAAGTGATCTGATATATCTGTGGCCCCTCGATAAACATGTACATCCTGAAGTCTACTCAACAGTCTTTTATCTACTAATACATAATCCAACAAACTACTGTCATTTCGCCCTACATCATATCGTGTATACTTATTTATCCTCTTTTTCTTAAAATATGTATTACCTTAACTAAACCCTTTCTATACAAAGTTCAATCAAAGGGCTCCCCATTATCATTTACACCTGGCCCCCCAAACTTACCTACCACACCCTCTCTAAAAGTTTCTCCTACTTTAGCATTCAGGTCCCCTACCACAATTACTCTCTCACTTGGTTCAAAGGCTCCTATACATTCACTTAACATCTCCCAAAATCTCTCTCTCTCCTCTGCATTCCTCTCTTCTCCAGGTGCATACACGCTTATTATGACCCACTTCTCGCACCCAACCTTTACTTTAATCCACATAATTCTCGAATTTACACATTCATATTCTCTTTTCTCCTTCCATAACTGATCATTTAACATTACTGCTACCCCTTTTCCCTTTTCTCTAACTCTCTCAGATACTCCAGATTTAATCCATTTATTTCCCCCCACTGAAACTCTCCTACCCCCTTCAGCTTTGTTTCGCTTAGAGCCAGGACATCCAACTTCTTTTCATTCATAAACATCAGCAATCATCTGTTTCTTGTCATCCGCACTACATCCACGCACATTTAAACAACCCAGTTTTATAAAGTTTTTCTTCTTCTCTTTTTTAGTAAATGTATACAGGAGAAGGGGTTACTAGCCCATTGCTCCCGGCATTTTAGTCGCCTCATACGACACGCATGGCTTACGGAGGAAAGATTCTTTTCCACTTCCCCATGGACAATAGAAGAAATAAAAAAGAACAAGAGCTATTTAGAATAAGGAGAAAAACCTAGATGTATGTATATATAGATGTATGTATATATATACAGACAGTGACCACCATAATTTATTCGACCGCAACATTCCCACCTCACCTTCAGTAATATTTTTGGGAAGCCCTGAGCCCGTAAGGGTCATACAGGAAAATGACAAGTAATCTTATCTGAGCCAAGGAAGGAAAACGAAGCTTTAGTTCCTTGGATCAAGAGCGCTACAGCAGTGTCGAGGCGTCCTCGTAGACTAGTTATTCTAGAGTTACACTGCGAGAACACCCACGGTGTGCAGCTGTGAAAGTCATATTGTGGGAACAAAAGCTGGCTGTGTTTCCCCTGTCATGTTTCCAATCTTTTGTATATATTGGGTCCCTCACCTTCGTGTGTCAGTGTAACTTGTAAATGGCCCAAGTCGGACCAAACGTCGTCAAAAGCTTCTCTCTCTCTCTCTCTCTCGTACGTGCGTGTTATTTGTGTATTGTGTTATGTTCCACCAGGAGTGTACGAAGGAGGTAGTTTTTATATTCACGAGTCTACCGTTTAGACCAGACTGGCCCCAGACCTCCCACTGCCTGGTTATCTTGCCTCTTTAGACCCACCAATAAAGACTCCTGTCACGGCCTGTCATGTTCCTGGGCCGGTCTGCTCACTCACACTCTCTCTCTAGGCCACAATTGCGAACCAGTCATACAGATTTACAGAGCATCTCCCACCCGACCAACAGCGGGTTCGAATCCCGTCCACTTTTTATAGTTCTTTACATTTAACCGCTTATCATTGATTTGTTCAGATGTGTTTACGTGACTGATTTTCTTTTTTCAAGAGTTGAGATCCAGGTCTTGGGCCAGCCTCTTGCGATTATTTGCCATGGTTTAACCAGTGATTCTACAGTAACTGCGTCTACGAGAAGGAGAGGGTGATTATTATTATTATTATTATTATTATTATTATTATTATTATTATTATTTTCATGGTGTTAATCCAGTGGAGACGAAACAGCTTATGGAAAAATGCTATTAGAGGAGTTGCTCTAACTCCTCAAATCAAGAGCCCCTCGCTAGCCAGCGCGTTTAAACCCTCCCTTGATGGAACAACAGATTGTGTTCCTCTCCCTGGAAATCTTTCATCAGCGTCTGCTGTGGCACAACAGCCTGGCTGATCACGGTTCTGCCTGCAGTTAGGGGGATCGGAGAATCGAGCCTCCAGCACACCTTGAACGACCCTTTACGGGTTTACCGCTTCATGGAAGGCAGTTTGTGTAGAGCTCACTTAGACACCTATGCTGAAGGGGTCACCTGTTCCAGGACCAGCTTTTAGCCACACGACCACCCACTCACGTTGCCCTTTCTCCTCCCCTTCCATTTCCCCTCCAACTTCTCCTCTCTCCCATCACCCCCTTCTCCTCCCTCCCATCACCCCCTTCTCTTCCCATTTCTCCCGACTCTTTCTCCTTTCCTCCTGAGATACTTCCTCATTACGTGTATCTTTCATTAACGAGGACGACTATAAATCTGCGTCAACTAGGCAAAAGCCCCGGGGTCTCAATCCATTCCCGGTAGTCTCAGACCACCCCCGACAGTCTCAGATCGTTCCCAGTAGTCGTAATCTCAGACCATCCCAGGTAATGTAAGACCATCCCCGGTAGTCTCATTTATAAATGGCCTGGTGATATCGAGAAATTCTGGAAAAGAACACTTGTGAACAGTTCAGAACATTTATTCAGTGTCCTGAACAATCCGCAAGCGTTTTTTTCGGTAGTCTAAGAGATGAAACTATCAGGGTTAGTCTGAGGTTAACCCTGATAGTTTCAACCCTGCACTAATAGTGTCAGACTTATTTCCATCATTCAAGATATTTCAGCAGTCCTTGACAGTCCCCTGCGGACCTCTCAGACTCTCTCACGTAACCATAGGTCAGTCAACGTAGTCCTAGACTGTATTTAGGTAACTTTAGATTAGTTAACAAGTAAGATGTGTGCATCGGTTAGGTATCTTAATTTTGCAACGCTTCGCCTACTCAGTAGGTTTCTTCAGTCGAATACAGAGAAGGCAGCAGAAGCAGAAGATGTGCAAAGATGATGTAATCAGCCTATCACACTCGAAGATGTATTTTGAAAAGGTCAGTCCCTTGGCCTGGAGAAAAGTTCCTCTTAAGACTAGTCCCTGCAGACCTGGATTATGTTCAGTACAGGAGATACGTGGGCTGAGAGTAGGCGAGATTGAAGGAGTCATCAATATTTTATGCCGTTGATGCTGGACAGTGGGGCTAGTTTGGGTGAGGGGGCTTGGGGTGGCTTTGAAGAAGTGAGGGGACTGGATAGAGAGAGGGGCTGGGGAAGTGTAGGGGCTGTTTAGAAGGCGAGAGGGACTATGAAACTGATATCGGGTCCAGAGGAAGAATAAAAATGGGGATGATAGTTTGTAGGTAACAGGAGGAGGAGGAGGAGGAAGGAGACTCGATCCAAATTCCTAGATACTTTTAGAGATACATAAGATACAGAGGGACGAAAGAAAACGAGGATGGAGGCAGGGGAAGTAAGGAATGAAGGACGACGAAGTAATAGACGCAGTTAGAAAGTTGACAGTGTGAAGGAGAGAGTTAAGGCAGAACACACTTGACGGGGAGAAATAAGGCAGGTGTTTATTATACATGTAAAGACTGAGAAATTATGTCGATTCAAGACTGAGAAGTGATGGCGAGTCAACACAAGCATGCAAGGTATGGTGAATCTTCAAAGATATTAAATTTTAAGTTTTCTCAGTGACGGATATTCAGCATTTGCAAACGGAATTAGCCATAGGTAAACATTCTTCTATGGATAATACATAATTTTACTGCGGGTCACCAACAGCAACGTCCTGGTTGATCAAGTAAGCATCAGACAAGCCTGGCCCATGGCCGGGCTCCGGGAGTAGAAAGACTCGGAATTCATTAGAGGTATATCAGTAGGTCAGTAAGGCTGTGTTGTTGCCAGGGATGCTGGTGATGTTATGTCCTTGTTGATGTCCTTGTGCATGTGTGCTTGTTATTGTCTCTCCCAATGCAATATGCTCAATAATATGCTCAATTATATGCTCAGCAATAAACAACATTTCGATCCCCTTCTGGGTTGAAGTATACAGATCAATCAGTCTTCTGTGTTTCTGTTTCCATGTGGTTTATCATTGAACATTCATAAGTATTCATTTCACTTGAATTATTCATGTAAATGTATTTGCAGGACTGTTGGCTTATCCTCATGATTGTTCTATTTTCTGCTATAACTTCATCGTTCAAGTTATTATTGTTTCCAAGAGAGAGAGAGAGAGAGAGAGAGAGAGAGAGAGAGAGTGTGTGTGTGTGTGTGTGTGTATGTGTGTGTGTGTGTGTGTGTGTGTGTGTGTGTGTGTGTGTGTGTGTTTGCCCACAAATTTGTAATTACCAATATTATTTTACAAGTTTGAACTGTTACTCGATTGGGTTTGTAGTTTCTCTCGAGTCGTCTCCCTCTCCAGGCATGAGACACTTTATTCACTTATGATGATGTTTCGCTCCCTCCTAGACCATTGTCAAGTCATAATTAAGCGAGACAAATAAAAAAAAAAAAGATCGCGGGTAGGAAAGGGGAAAGTAAATATTGTAGCAAATTTTCTCTTAAGTGCGGGTTATTTGCGACATTTATTTCTTCAGATTAGTCTTATGTATCACGTCTGTTGCTCAGAGTATTTTTCATCTTGTGATCATATCCCTCCTCGGGGTTTTAGTTTGTCCAGGTGATGCGATCTTTCTCGCGGATGTTCCTCGTAGCTCAGTCTTCTCAGCTGACTCATCATTTCGGTTATGCACCTTTAGATCTCAGGTTCTGCTGTGCAGTTGTTTATTGGTGAGGTCTTGTACACTGACGTCGCTGCAGGTGATTGTCTACTTGTCTGACTTAGGTTGTTTTTGCGTTCCTTGGACCTTTTGTTTGTGTTGTCGTTTGTCTGCGCCCACCTGCAGGTGCCTGTGTTACTGCTTGTGTTTACCTGTGAGTGGCTACAAGGGCGAAGTACCTACAGATGCCCGACAAGCTTTCAATCGCGATAATGTTTCGCTCTTTGCGTAGGGTGAAACGTTTTGATAATAAGGTCTCGTTCTCTACCTGTCTTTTTCGTCTTGCCGGTGTTTGCAACTTTGCACGTGAGTACTTGCCTGTGAGTGCGAGTGAATGCTGGCTTTCATAAGTATGTATCTCATGTGGGACTGACCTACCTGGCATCAACACATTCTCTCTCCTTAACATTCGCTTCCTATCATCCTTCTTTCGTCGTCCCACTTTCTCTTTCTCATGCCTCCTACTCTCTCTCTCTCGTTTTATATATATTATATATATATATATATATATATATATATATATATATATATATATATATATATATATATATATATATCACACTGGCCGATTCCCACCAAGGCAGGGTGGCCCGAAAAAGAAAAACTTTCACCATCATTCACTCCATCACTGTCTTGCCAGAAGGATGCTTTACACTAGAGTTTTTAAACTGCAACATTAACACCCCTCCTTCAGAGTGCAGGCACTGTACTTCCCATCTCCAGGACTCAAGTCCGGCCTGCCGGTTTCCCTGAACCCCTTCATAAATGTTACTTTGCTCACACTCCAACAGCACGTCAAGTATTAAAAACCATTTGTCTTCATTCACTCCTGTCAAACACGCTCACGCATGCCTGCTGGAGTCCAAGCCCCTCGCACACAAAACCTCCTTTACCCCCTCCCTCCAACCTTTCCTAGGCCCACCCCTACCCCGCCTTCCTTCCACTACAGACTGATACACTCTTGTCACTCTGTTTCGCTCCATTCTCTCTACATGTCCGAACCACCTCAACAACCCTTTCTCAGCCCTCTGGACAACAGTTTTGGTAATCCCGCACCTCCTAACTTCCAAACTACGAATTCTCTGCATTATATTCACACCACACATTGCCCTCAGACATGACATCTCCACTGCCTCCAGCCTTCTCCTCGCTGCAACATTCATCACCCATGCTTCACACCCATATAAGAGCGTTGGTAAAACTATACTCTCATACATTCCCCTCTTTGTCTCCAAGGACAAAGTTCTTTGTCTCCACAGACTCCTAAGTGCACCGCTCACCTTTTTCCCCTCATCAATTCTATGATTCACCTCATCTTTCATAGACCCATCCGCTGACACGTCCACTCCCAAATATCTGAATACATTCACCTCCTCCATACTCTCTCCCTCCAATCTGATATCCAATCTTTCATCACCTAATCTTTTTGTTATCCTCATAACCTTACTCTTTCCTGTATTCACTTTTAATTTTCTTCTTTTGCACAGCCTACCAAATTCATCCACCAATCTCTGCAACTTCTCTTCAGAATCTCCCAAGAGCACAGTGTCATCAGCAAAGAGCAACTGTGACAACTCCCACTTTATGTGTGATTCTTTATCTTTTAACTCCACGCCTCTTGCCAAGACCCTCACATTTACTTCTCTTACAACCCCATCTATAAATATATTAAACAACCACGGTGACATCACACATCCTTGTCTAAGGCCTACTTTTACTGGGAAATAATTTCCCTCTTTCCTACATACTCTAACTTGAGCCTCACTATCCTCGTAAAAACTCTTCACTGCTTTCAGTAACCTACCTCCTACACCATACACCTGCAACATCTGCCACATTGCCCCCCTATCCACCCTGTCATACTCCTTTTCCAAATCCATAAATGCCACAAAGACCTCTTTAGCATTATCTAAATACTGTTCACTTATATGTTTCACTGTAAACACCTGGTCCACACACCCCCTACCTTTCCTAAAGCCTCCTTGTTCAACTGCTATCCTATTCTCCGTCTTACTCTTAATTCTTTCAATAATAACTCTACCATACACTTTACCAGGTATACTCAACAGACTTATCCCCCTATAATTTTTGCACTCTCTTTTATCCCCTTTGCCTTTATACAAAGGAACTATGCATGCTCTCTGCCAATCCCTAGGTACCTTACCCTCTTCCATACATTTATTAAATAATTGCACCAACCACTCCAAAACTATATCCCCACCTGCTTTTAACATTTCTATCTTTATCCCATCAATCCCGGCTGCCTTACCCCCTTTCATTTTACCTACTGCCTCACGAACTTCCTTCCCCCACACTCACAACTGGCTCTTCCTCACTCCTACAAGATGTTATTCCTCCTTGCCCTATACACGAAATCACAGCTTCCCTTTCTTCATCAACATTTAACAATTCCTCAAAATATTCCCTCCATCTTCCCAATACCTCTAACTCTCCATTTAATAACTCTCCTCTCCTATTTTTAACTGACAAATCCATTTGTTCTCTAGGCTTTCTTAACTTGTTAATCTCCCTCCAAAACTTTTTCTTATTTTCAACAAAATTTGTTGATAACATCTCACCCACTCTCTCATTTGCTCTCTTTTTACATTGCTTCACCACTCTCTTAACCTCTCTCTTTTTCTCCATATACTCTTCCCTCCTTGCATCACTTCTACTTTGTAAAAACTTCTCATATGCTAACTTTTTCTCCCTTACTACTCTCTTTATATCATCATTCCACCATATATATATATATATATATATATATATATAATATATATATATATATATATATATATAATATATATATATATATATATATATATATATATATATATATGTCGTGCCGAATATGTAAAACTGGTCAATTAGCAAGAACTCATTTAAAATTAAGTCCGTTCTGAAATTTTCTTTTATACGTTTAAAGATATATTTTTTTCATTAATGTTAATGTACTTTTTTTTTAATTTTGCACCAAAAGAATCTTAGAAAACTTACCTAACCTTATTATAACAAGCGAAATTTATTTTAGCCTAACCCAACTAAATATATTTTAGATTTGTTTACAATAATTTAATACTAAACAAACACAGTGAAATATATTTTTTTCGTTAGGTTCAGAATGATTTTGGCGAAATTATTGCATACACAAATTTTCACTTGTCCTATATGGCAAGATGAGCGTTGCTATTTAAGCCAAGATCGCAAGTTCTGCCTTTTCGGCACGACATATTTTTTTTTTCAACAAGTCGGCCGTCTCCCACCGAGGCAGGGTGACATATATATATATATATGTATATATATATATATATATATATATATATATATATATATATATATATATATATATATATATATATATATGTATAGGGAAGTACCACCTCTATGGCTGGACTGGGGACCCTCATCCTCAGAGAAGACAATAAACGTACCTCAGGGAAAACTCAAGGTTCTCCCAGGAGCTGTTTGAATATTTTCTTCTCCTACCACCCCCTATATTTTATATTCTATGTGAACATTTATTTATAAACATGAATACAATAGTACAATGTATTAAAGCTCATGAATTTCCTCCAGCTTCTCCGAAGCAGGACGCGAGCCAAGTATGCAGCAAGCATTTCCCCTCTGAATGGCAACGCTGAGGCGCTGGAACATTAAAGTGGCTGCTCTTGGGTCCCTGGTGGTGTCGATGAGTCTGGAGCCCAGTTCTTTAAGGAAACGTGTGGCATTTTCCCCCATGATCCCAAGGTCTTTGATCCCACTGGGACAAATTGATACTGTTGGCTTGTGTCCCTGTACTTGCTGATCTTGTACTCCTCCCTGTGGTCAGCAGCTCCTCCCTATCGCCCGACACTGTGATGGATATAGGTGTCAGCCAGTGTGGGCACACAAATATAGTCCCATGCTAAGAGCTTGCCATTCTTCCAAGGATAGATGGTGATCCCGTCGGGGAGGTTTGCTGGGTTGTGGGTATTGTTGCCTGCTAGTGATCGGGGCTCCCTCCCTCCCTATAAAATTCAGGATATTTAACATCCTTCCCACAAACGTCATCCCCCAGGATGAAGAACGCTACCACACCTCTACCTCCTAGTCAGTACCCACACTCTCCTCCCACCATAACCAACTCCCATAATGACTAATTCCAACACACCCTTGCTTCCCCCACAACACCCACCAGCCATTTTCCTTCAGCACCCACCTTCAGCACCAACCTTCGACACCCACCTTCAACACCCACCTTCAACACCCACCTTCAGCACCCACCTTCAGCACCCACCTTCGATACCCACCTTCGATACCCACCTTCGATACCCACCTTAGATACCCACCTTCGATACCCACCTTCGATACCCACCTTCAACACCCACCTTCAACACCCACCTTAAACACCCACCTTCATTATTAAAGCCTGACACTTTATCAAAACAAACTGTTTTATATATATATTATATATATATATATATATATATATATATATATATATATATATATATATATATATATATATATATATATATATATAAATTTTTTTTGCTTACTGTGTAAGGATAGTAATTAAGTGAAGACTTCGGTGTTGAGTGGTCTCCAGCAAGCAGTAAGAACGTGTTTCTACCTAAAATAAATCAGCTTTTCCGATTATAATTTTTTCGATAGGGGCAGATTTAGCGATATTTTGTGTGTTGTGGTTTGTCGGATGTTTGGAGGTACACACTGGTATTACAGGACGTGATGGATAAAAATTACTCGAAGAGGCGATGTTTTCCAGTCATAAGTCGTCTCTGAGGGGATTCGAGGAACAGTTTTTTTTTTCTTAATTGAAAACCTCCAGGTGTTATTGATGACTGTTATACACCTGGAATGCATCCCCGACCATGTCTGCTTGCACATCTGAGAGCAATGTGCTCTCTCTCTCTCTCTCTCAAGTGGAGGGGGATGGAGGGGGAGAAAGGCACGATCAAAGTGCTGCCGCAGGTGGCTGCCCGTCTTGTGGCATAATAACTAGTTATCCATGAAACTGTACCCGGTAAGGCCTCTGACATCTCTTCGAATCTGAGTAATCTTGCGAGGCGCGGTACCGTCGTGTCCCCTAGACGGAGGTGAGACTGGATGGCATGACTTCAAGAGAGGGACAGTGGGACATCTTTCTCATGGCGGAGGACAAACTTGTGCCTTGTCTTAATGGTGTCATTGTCTCGGCTGTCTCGTCTGAAAGGGTCACCCCAGGCTCTCAGCATCATCACTGAGTGCTGAGATGAGGTAAAGATTCGTTGGGAAACTGAACAAATACCCCGTGTTAGGCTTCTCAGCATCATCGCTGAGTGCTGAGATGAGGTAAAGATTCGTTAGGAAACTGGACAAATACCTAGTGATACAAATGATATGCAATACTAGTAAGTTGTTGAGCAAGAGCCGTGCGCAACACTGATGTATCTTCACTAACTACCTGAAGATTGCATCTAAGTGTTGCATATGTACCAGGACAAATGATTCCTGATAAAGTGTACCAGGACAAATGATTCCTGATAAGGTGTACCAGGACAAATGATTCCTGATAAGGTGTACCAGGACAAATATGTAGGCTTACCTGATGCTATGAGGTGTACCAGGACAAATGACTCCTGATAAGGTGTACCAGGACAAATGATGTATTCACAACTCCTGATAAGGTGTACCAGGACAAATGACTCCTGATAAGGTGTACCAGGACAAATGACTCCTGATAAGGTGTACCAGGACAAATGACTCCTGATAATGTGTACCAGGACAAATGACTTGATAAGGTTACAGGAAATCCTGATAAGTGTACCAGGACAAATGACTCCTGATAAGGTGTACCAGGACAAATGACTCCTGATAATGTGTACCAGGACAAATGACTATTGATAAGGTGTACCAGGACAAATGATTCCTGATAAGGTGTACCAGGACAAAAGACTCCTGATAATGTGTACCAGGACAAAAGACTCCTGATAATGTGAACCAGGACAAATGACTCCTGATAAGGTGTACCAGGACAAATGATTCGTGATAAGATATATTTGACATTGTATTCAGTGCTGCACTGTAGTCATTGTAGTCACTGTAGTCACTGTAGTCACTGTAGTCACCGTAGTCACTGACTCTACGAAGTAATTTCATAATATGAAATGACTAATATTTCTTTCTAGTGATGTAAGGATGTCCAGTGGAATCAAACATTGTGACATCATTGTGACATCTGTAATCCTGATTTTTGCGATACGGTTCACAGGACGAGCTGCGGGTGCACCATAAGCTAGCAGAGAGTTTACTCCTAAACTGAGGCGAATGTTAGTCATACATAGTGTCCCGTAGCTGGGTTGGTAGCGCACTCAGCACTCACACTGAGGTCCGTGGTTCGATCTCCGGTACGGGTGGAAACATATGGATGTGTTTCCTTAAGACACCTGCTGTCCATGTTCACCCATCAGTAAAATAGGTACCTGGGTGTTAGCCAGGTTTTTGTGGGTCGCATCCTGGGGACAAAATTGACCTAAATAAAAATTATTATTGGCCGTATGACCGAGATCTTTCACTGGCTTACTGGCTCACTCCTTTAAAAATTAAGGTCGTCAAGATCTGTTGTTAGGTCTCTTGCGTTCAATCTCACTCCAGATCAACCAGGTTGTGATGACTGTAGGCTTGCACACCGCTGCCACCAACAACGTTGTTATGTCAGCGAACAATAAGATAGTCAGGTTTTATGCTGAGATGTGAGAGTAGAAGAACTGTCAAAAGAAAAGGAAAAAAAAGAGAAAGCAGAGAAGATAAGCAGAGATGACAAGACCTGTCTTCGGGTCTTGTCTTTCTTTCCTCGCTCAGTTGCAACTTGTTAATTGTTTCAGGAGTTTTGCATCTAACCATTTTCGTTGCCATATCTTTCCTTTTCTAGTCCCTCTCTCTCATTTCTTACCCCTCTTTTTTTCCCTACTCCCTTTCTCCTTCCACCCTTCCCTTCATTCTTGTACCTTCCATCCCCGTCCTGTTCCATCTCCATTTGTTCTTTTCTCTTTTCCTTTCCCTTTCGTCTTCCTTTCCTGCTCTATTCCCTCTCTTCTCTCTTCTCTCTCTCTTTTGCTCTCTCTCTCTTCAGTCTCTCTTTCATGCTCTCTCTCTCCCTCTCTCTCTCTCTCTCTCCCCCTCTCTCTTTCTCCTCCTTCTTTTCTCCTCTCTCCTCTCTCTCTCTCTCTCTCTCTCTCTCTTCTCTCTCTCTCCCCCCCCCCACACACGCAATTATTTAAAAAAAATAATTTACATTTGCTTTAATTGCCCATTGAGCAATGATTTGTTGAGTAAGTCTATAATTGGTTACTTTGTATGCACGTCACATGACGTCGTCATTGACGGGTAACGTTTTAATTGCCCGATCAAATGACGTAACTTACGAAAATGTCTTGTGATTGGTACACTGTTATGACGAGGCAAGAGAGAGAGAGAGAGAGAGAGAGAGAGAGGAGAGAGAGAGAGAGAGAGAGAGAGAGAGAGAGAGAGAGAGAGACTGAATTGTATGCACATCGGCATCGCGTATGCCTTGATTTGTTGACTTGTGTGTTTTCCGCTTTGATCTGTGGATTTGTGTGCTGGCTACTCTGATTTTATAGATTTGTTATTTTTACTTTGATTTGCAGAGTTCTGTTTTGTCTACTTTTGTAAATTTGGGTGTTTTCTGCCTTGATTTGTAGATTTGTGCATTATCTATTTTGGTTCGTAGATGTATGTGTTATCAGCTTTGAGGCGGAAACTGGCAAATATCAAAAAGCCTTGATGCCGGTGATGAGCTCTTGATCCCTGGAGTTAGACCCATCCTCCCCTTCCTTGGATCAAACTTCATTGCCTTCCTTTTCTACATTCGTTATGTGACCCCCTTACGGGTTGAGCGCTCTCTTAATGAAATAATGAAATACCGGCACTAATGTAATAATAATAATAATAATAATAATACCACTTTTACTATTACTACTACTAATACTACTGATTAATGCTAATTTTACTAATACAGTGCTACTACTATTGCTAATACTACTAGCACTATTACTATTGCTACTAGTACTATTACTATTACTAATACTACTATTAACACTACTAATAATGCTAACACTAATCTTGCTTTGAGCGACAACTCCACGACTGAGGTAGCGAGGTGGAGGTGAGGACCTCGTGTCCTGACCCTCAATGCTACAAAAGAAACGTAATTAACACCTGTCGATGAGAGACAGGAACTCTCAGTAGGTGCAAGCCAAGTTGTGGAGAGCCAGATGCTCACCCGAGTGCAGGTAGGTGACCTTTCTCCACACCTGTTTAACAAGGACTTCCTCTGTCCGATGAGAACATTTTTCTGCGCCTCCCCCTGGTAGGTCTTACTCTTCTCAGTCAGGCCTTTTTTCTCCTTTACGTTAGGTCTTTGCTATCCTGGCAGGAGTTGATCTTTTCCTAGTCAGATTCTCCTCTTTTCACAGATATAATTCTTTTCTCTGCCAAGTCTTCCTCTCTTCCCTATCAGTCTTGCTTTTTTTCCCCCCCCATTTCTCTCTGTCAGATCTCCTCTGGTGTTTCCACATCTGACCTTCGCTCGTGATTTTCGCATCCCTATGCTAGTCATCATCAGATTCTCAATCGTTCAGACGTGCCTCAAAAGCTTTACGCTTACTTAACTCACCCGACTTGGAGAGTGGTGAATATTTTTGCTGCTGCTTGGTATCGTAGCTGAATGTGGTGTGTGTACTGTGTACTCTACTGGACTCACCTAGTGGTAGTACTCTCCTATATTGAAAATGGTATGAAATACAAACAAGTTGATGAGTAAGACACATGTGCAACAGTTGGGTATTGTTATTGTTGAAACGTTTCGCCTACACAGTAGACTTCTTCAGTTAGATACGGAGGCAGCGGGTGTAGTAGTGAAATGATGATTACACCATCTTCATTTCACTACTAAATATAAAATATATAAGTATGCGACAAACCAAATATAAGAAGAGTTCTTCCCTGCTTATATTTAGTTTGTGGTATACTTTTCTAAAGGCTTGAAGTAGCTGCACTCACAACATATTCGGTTCTCATATTTCAGCAACCTAGAGATAAGATAAGATAAGATAAGATTTCGTTCGGATTTTTAACCCCGGAGGGTTAGCCACCCAGGATAACCCAAGAAAGTCAGTGCGTCATCGAGGACTGTCTAACTTATTTCCATTGGGGTCCTTAATCTTGTCCCCCAGGATGCGACCCACACCAGTCGACTAACACCCAGGTACCTATTTGCTGCTAGGTGAACAGGACAATAGGTGTAAGGAAACGTGTCGGAATTTCCACCCGCCGGGAATCGAACCCGGGCCCTCCGTGTGTGAAGCGGGAGCTTTAGCCACCAGACCACCGGGCCACTCTGTTTACAATGCAAGGTGTTATAGAATCCTCTTTGCACCGTCTCTTTTCTGTGTTTATAGTCGAGACCTCGCGTCCCTTCTGCTGATGCTGCCAAGAAATCTGTGTAGTGTTCTCAGATCCTTGAATGATCCTTTTAGTAGTGTGTGATTCCATCTGAAGTTTTCTCTGTCCGTTATCGAGGGTTATTTACAGTCTGTCTAGTCTTCGTAAATCTAATGTCATTTATTCTTTGACCCATTCCGTAACAATCATTTATACTTATTTGTTGAGTATCGGTCACCACACTAACAGTTGTGTATACCAGTGTTGGTTTAATATATAGTGTTAACACTTTTTTTTAAGCGTTTTCCTATCTACATATGTCAAGGCTGTGTTGACTATCACATTCTCGTTAGTGCTGCAGTGTGGTAGTCCACTGGACAGATGCGCTTTATAATTGTTCCTTTTCAGTAAAACGCTTCCAAGTTTTTTGTCTATCTGTATGCTTCACATGGACAGTGTTCCCTTTTTCCATGCTCTTTGTCATTTATCCGAGTTATGCGGCACTTATCTACATTACGTGACACTTGACTGCGTGGCACTTCTCCACATTGTCACTAACTTGACTGGCACTGACCAAGAATAAGATCCACCATTCATCTCCACCTCCATTCAAGTCATCTAGCAGAGAATACAGTTTACATTCATTCGGTACAGGCGTTCTCGCGTCTGAAAAAAGACCCGCGTACGCCCGCTGCTCCCATAACTACCGAACTGCCCCGTGACTCGTCCACCGACCGTAGCTACCGTGAATTGGACTCACCTCTGTCACATCACCCAACATAATTATCATCTTTATCGCCCTCTCCAGCATTAGATTAGCATTTAAATGACGATCTCGTTGACGCGAATCTCCTTGTATGAGATTCAGTCTAACGTGTAATAAACTCTAAGTACATATATCATTCAGCTTTAATAACGTATAATTTCTTTTAGTTTTAGTATAATTCACATTCCTACAGGAATAAAGAGTTGGTTTTTAAATAATATGAATTTTAATCTTGCCCTCAACACTGTGTGTATACACCAGTGGTAATGTATTAAAATTAACATGTTAATATGACACACCATGCTGCTTATGGTATGTTAATGATGAGATGTTTCGCCCACCGGGAACCTTATCAACTGATAGTCCCTGGTGGGCGAAACGTCTTCTCGATAAGACGCCATAAACCGCATGATGTGTTGCTAATAAACACTGTGTGCTCGGTAGTGCCTTCGGCTTACAACCAAAGCACCCGGGATCAGTCCTGGGCTATCGCAGACGTATGCACAGCTCTCCCTACTACCCCCTGATGCCCCCCTGTTTTATAAATAGACACCTGGATTAGTCGACTATTGGGGAGGTTATTTCCTGGGTTAGGGGTGATAACCCACGTTAGATAGAGCGGGGTTTTAAAATAAGCTGAGGTTGGATAACAGTTCATAGCCTGTAAATGAGCTGAGGAAGGATAGCAGCCCTTAGCCTGTAAATGAGCTGAGGAAGGATAGCAGCCCCTAGCCTGTAAATGAGCTGAGGAAAGATAGCAGCCCTTAGCCTGTAAATGAGCTGAGGAAAGATAGCAGCCCTTAGCCTGTAAATGAGCTGATGAAGGATAACAGACCTTAAACTGTGAATGAGCTGAGGTAAGATGGCAACCCTTCACCTGTAAATGAGCTGAGATAGGATAACAGCTTTGAGCCTGTAAATGAACCTGTAAATGAGCTAAGATAGCATAACAGCTCTGTAAATCCCACCACGCAAAATTCTGTAGATTGCAAATCTTTGTGAATTAAAATTCGCTTAGTTTAGCTCACGGCTGTGTTTATGGTTTGAGTGAAGCCCTAAACCCGTGTGGGTAACATATCCTTTGTATCAGACTATTTTATTTTTTCCAAATTTTACACCCACGTAAATTTTGCAAATGATGAGTACGAATGAGTAATATTTTGGGAACGTTAATACTACCGGCTCTCGCCTTCACAACGTTTCGCCCACTGCGTTTGCGAAACACCGAAATTTTATTGCGGCAATAAAATGTCACAATAATTGCACATGAATCATATAATTGATGAAGGGAAAAAGGCGAGTGGTGCACTGAGGAGTCTGTGGACACAAAGAACTTTATCCATGGAAGCAAAGAGAGGAATGTATGAGAGTATAGTTATAACAGTGCTCTTATGTGGGTGTGAAGCATGGGTGGTGAATGTTGCAACGAGAAGGCTGGAGGCAGTGGAGATGTTATGTCTGAGAGCAAAGTGTGGTGTGAAGATAATGCAGAGAATCGTAGTTTGGAGATTGGGAGGAGGTGCGGGATTACTAAAATTATCCAGAGGGCTGAGGAGGGGTTACTGAGGTGGTTTGGACATGTAGAGAGGCTGGAATGAAATAAAATGACTTCGAGAGTGTTTAAATCTGTAGTGGAGGGAAAGCGGGGTAGGGGTCGGCCTAGGGAAGAGTGGAGTGAGGGGGTAAAGGAGTTTTTGTGTGCGAGGGGCTTGGACTTCCAGCAAGCATGCGTGAGCGTGTTAGGATCGAATGGAGACAAATGGTGTTTTACGGCTTGACGTGCTGTTGGAGTGTGAACAAGGTGACATTTATGAAAGGATTCAGGGAAACCGGCAGGCCGGACTTGAGTCCTGGAGATGAGAAGTACAGTGTCTGCACTCTGAAGGAGTGTTAATGTAACAGTTTTATAAGTAGTGTAGGCACGCCTCTGGCAAGACAGTGATGCAGTGAATAATGATGAAAGTTTTTCTTTTTCGGGCCACCCTGCCTTGGTGGGAAACGGCCGTTGTGTTAATAAAAAAAAATTGCACATGTATCCTTTAACCTAACATTTTCCAAGTCTCCTATATTTGCGACCTAAAAAAATGCCCACCTCGTGGACCAAACGTTGTCAGAGAAGTATCTCATTAGCTGCATTTGTCTAGCTGTTTCCACGTCATCGGTTGATGGCACCTCCGACACTTCAATAACGCCTAGGTGTGACTATATATATATATATATATATGTGTGTGTGTGTGTGTGGTGCCGAATAGGCAGAACTTGCGATCTTGGCTTAAATAGCAACGCTCATCTTGCCATATAGGACAAGTGAAAATTTGTGTATGCAATAATTTTGCCAAAATCATTCTGAACCTAACGAAAAAAATATATTTCACTGTGTTTGATTAGTATTAAATTATTATAAACAAATCTAAAACATATTTAGTTGGGTTAGGCTAAAATAAATTGTTCTCGTTATAATAAGGTTAGGTAAGTTTTCTAAGATTCTTTTGGTGCAAAATTAAAAAATTTTGCATTAACATTAATGAAAAAATATATCTTTAAACTAATTGACCAGTTTTACATATTCGGCACGACATTATATATATATATATATATATATATATATATATATATATATATATATATATATATATATATATATATATATATATATATATATATATATATATATATCGTGCCGAATAGGTAAAACTGGCGATTTTGGTTTAAGTAGCAACTCTCTCCTTGCCGAATAAGGCAAGCGAAAATTCGCAAAAATTATTCTGAACCTAACGACAAAAAATATTAGAACATAAGAACATAAGAAAGAAGGAACACTGAACAGGCCTACTGACCCATGCCCATGCGGAGCTAGTCCATGCGTCCCCCCCGGATTAGCCCAATGACCCACCCAGTCTGGTCACCTCCACTCAAGGAAGGAGCACGGCACCAGACCCAGCAGCACGAGCTAGTCAGGTCCAACTCACACCCATTCATGTATTTATCTAACCTATTTTTAAAACTACACAACGTTTTAGCCTCAATAACTGTACTCGGGAGTTTGTTTATTATTAAATTAAACTTATCTAAAATATATTTAGTTGGATAAGGCTAAATGAAATTACGATTGTTATAATAAGGTTAGGTAAGTTTTCTAAGGCTCTTTTGGTACAAAATTATTAATTTTAACAATATAAATAAAAAAAAATATCTTTAATCATATAAGAGATAATTTTAGAAAGAACTTAATTTTAAATGAGTTCTTGCTAATTTACCAATTTTACCTATTCGGCACGACATATATATTAATGTAGATACTCTTGAAAGGATAAAAAGGCACAATACCGTGGTTGGAACAATACCGTGGCTGGAACAATACCGTGGCTGGAACAATACCGTGGCTGGAACAATACACACAATCCGCACGTATGGGACAAACTTATGACTACGTTTCGGTCCGATTTCGGACCATTAACTAATCACACAGTTTTTTTTTTTTATATTTTATATTTTAATTCACACAGTTAATGGTCCAAGTCGGACCGAAAGGTCGTCATATGTTTTAGTCTCATATGGGCCGGTTATTTGTGTATTTTCTTGTGTTCACCTAAATCCCTCTTGAGGTTATTAAGGTATTCTTGACTGCTGGTGAACAGGTGACATGCAACCTTAATATATATTCGTGAAATCGATGGTCTTCAAACCCCAATAACCCCATTAACCAGTCAACTTTAGCCTGCTTAAGTCTCATACCATGGTCATGTCTGCTGGGCAAGCTAGTTAACTAGACAAAGGCCTACACGTTGTATTGTTTTCCAGGCTGTAAACTAGATCCGCCATTCTAACCTCTAATGAAATGATGTCCTGAACGTCGTCCCCTGCAGCAACGTTTAGTAACGTTCGATCCTGCATTGAACGTTCTGGCTAAAGTGGATGTTCGGTTTAGCAACGTTCGATCCTGCATTGAACGTTCTGGCTAAAGTGGATGTTCGGTTTAGCAACGTTCGATCCTGCATTGAACGTTCTGGCTAAAGTGAATATCCGGTTTTGGAACCAAAGATAATTTGGAACTGAATGTTTTGCACTACTGCTCGACGTTTTGTCGTGTGCCAAAACGTTGTAGCCAACAATGAACGTTGCAGGCAGCGCTGAACGTTTTAAACAACACAGAACGTTTTGAAGAACACCATTCGTTTTAAACAACGTTGTGAACAACAGTTAACGCTGTGAACACTGAACGTTGTAAACGTAACTGAAAAGTTGTAAACAGTGGACGATGTAAAACAACACCGAGAGTCTTAAACAGGACCGGACGTTGTAAACAACAGTTGCACACTTCCACGTACACCAAGTTCTAAACTGCATTAAACTGCGTTAAACTGCATTAAACTACATTAAACTGCATTAAACTGCATTAAACTTTCCCACCTGAAATAAAATTTCCAGCTGGCTGTCGTATTAGAAAAAAAACAGCAGCACAAAACAGCAGAAGGTAATATAAACAACAGCAACAGGAGGATAAAGAAACAGTTGCAACAGAAGGATAAAGAAGCAGCAGCAAGAGGAGGATGATAAAGAAACAGTAGCAACAGAAGGAAATGGAGAAAACAGCAACAGGAGGAAGAAGAAACAGTAGCAACAGAAGGAAATGGAAAACACCAACAGGAGGATAAAGAAACAGCAGCAACAGAGAAAACAATAATTATAGAAGCCGCTGGAAAACGTGATAGGAGGAGGAAACAGGAGGAAACAATAAGGAACATGAGGAACCAGTAAGAAACAGGAGGAAACACGAGGAGGAGGAGGAGGAATTAGCAGAAGCAGCGAGAAAATGAGACAGGGGAAGGAGACAAAAGCAGGATCAGCAGGAAGATTAGAAGGCCACAGGAGGAAGAGAATTGGGAAGCCGCCGCTACAGCAGTTGTAGTTGAGGATGGCGGGATGTGGGCGGCAGACATTCGTCTGTGGTCGGTCCCGCCGCCCCACGGTCACAGCCGCCCCACGGTCACAGCCGCCTCCTCAGACTCCATTATCAAATTTATAGAGATGTGCCGCTACGCTCCTTCCCACCGGCAGACAATATTTCTGGAAGCCAATATCTCCAACTAGCACATACTTCCCACCGGCAGGTAATATTTCCCACCAGCAGCAATATTTCCCACCGGCAGGTAATATTTCCTAAAGGCAGGTAATATTTCCCACCGGCAGGTAATGTTTCTGGAAAATATCTCCCATCATCATACAGTACTTTCCACTTGCAGTGACACCTCCCACTGGAAAATAGTATTTCCTACCGATAGGTAATATTTCCCGCCGACAGATACCAGGCACCCGTAGAAGCGCTAAGCCCATCGTGGATATACAGCTCCTGGCCCTTCTTATCGAGGTCATTCCTCAAGCTATTTACAATATTTGTGATGTTCGTGCATGGTAAAAATATCTACTGTATGAATGATGGTGAATGTTCTTCCTTTTTTTGGGAGTCCCATATCTCGCGAATATTTCTAAATTATTTGACCAAATCACCTGACTCACGTATCAGTTCGTTGCAATGTTAGGAAAAAAAGTCTGACGCAAATCTTATTTGTATGATTATTAATCATCGTATGACATACGAAATACACAGATTTAATACAGAAGTAATACTTCGGAATCGAATAATATACTCCTGCGATATTTTCAATGTTGTTTTCATCACCAAAAGAAGACAGAGGTTGTTTAATATTGAGTGGAGTTGCTGTGAGGGAGTGAGCAAAAAAGGGATTGGTGTGAGCCAGGCATATAAATATGTAATTTGCGTGCAGGAGTACGGTAATGAGGTGGATGTCTACGATCACTCTCCACCTGGGATGGGATGGCAGGGATCATTAGTGTTAAAACACACAGTCTAGATGGATCACCTGTCCTCACCTAAATGATCCTACCACCTTTCTCGGCCTCTACCACTACCACTATTACCACCTGCCCTTGACCCACCACCACCACCTGTTCTCACCTGAATAATCCTACCTATATTCTCTTAGAAATCCCAAATGTTCCTCCCCTTCACCCCAGCTTGTATAGCTGTTGTCACTACACTATGCATTCCTTACAACACGTTAACTAACTCCTACTTCAAAGTTATAATAGTTCATCCTTAGAGAGAAATTTTGAAATTGCAAAATATAGACAGTGAGATAGGGGAATACTTTGCGAAGAGATGGAGAACATCAAATGTTTAAATATTTCAGAAATTGGATAGAAAGGCAGTATTGATTTCCAGGCTATTATTAAAAGTGTATCTGCTATCTAAAGTGATCGAGGAGATTATCAGTAAAATGTTGAAGTACCCGAAGAAGCACTGAGTCCTAAGAGAGTTTTAGCTAGAATTTAGAGTAGGCTAATCATGTCTTGTATTCCCACTTCTGGGCTGTTGGAAGACAGCAAGCGGCCGACCAGGAAATATACTTTAGTGGATCAAAGAATATCTGAACAGATGGCGGTGTGTTTGAGGATCTAGAAAGAGATATCGGAATGAGCGTACATGAGAAGTGATGTCTTGCAAGGTTCCGTACTGAGACCAGTACAGTTCCTGAGGAGAAATGGTCTTGTGTATCGCTGTTTGTGGACAACTTAAAATTAATGAGGAGTAATACCGAACGATAGGAAGGCTTCAAGATAACCTGGACCGACCGCAGGAATGGTCGTGGGAAGGATTATGAAAAATCAGGGACGGAAACAAAAGATCAGGTGCATCGGGAAGGTAGAAACTGGAACCGAGACTAAAAAAAAATCACTTGGAAAAGACTAAGGATTTAGAGGTAAGCATTACTCCATGCATATCACCAGAGGCGCTCTCGAGCCAAACATTCTCGCCAGCGTATGGCGCTGACTAATTTAAGCACGCCATTCAGATATCTCAAGACAGTCTTTCTGGCCCCAGCAGTATACGACGTATGTCAGTCCTATCACAGAGCATTCAGCACCAGCATGGAACCCCCCTTCCCTTAACTCACCTGAGAAACCACGACCTGAAACTAGAGAACGTCCAGACATTTGCTCAGGGGCTAATCTTAGAGCTAAGAGGAGCAGCGCAAAAAAAAAAAAAAAAAGACTAAGGGAGCTAAACTTCATGACACTGAAAAAAAAGAACTCGGGAAAGGCATGATAAAGTTGTACAATAAACTCATAAGATCTTATACAAGGAGGAATTATGAAATATAAAGATTCGGAGTTGTTATAAATTATTTTGGATGAGGGAGAGGCGGAATCAGATTTCATGTCCAGCTCAAGTAAATGGATGAAAAGTGTCCATGTGACCAGGAATTGTTGAGAGGCGGAGCCAGGGGCCGAGATTTGACCTCTACGATCACATATAGCCGAGTTCAAATAGATGACTACTCACAGACATTCCTCTTTCCTCTTTGATAAGGCAGTTAGGAGGATCATCATCTGGTTAACACAGCAGGATTAATTCTTCGTAAGAAGCAAAGTTTTCTAATGTGGCAGTATAAACACATCATTTCTCATCCATTATAGCTGAAAATTCCATTTAAAATTCCCCATTAAATTTAGCTTCCCCTTCGTCATAACACACCATTTTCTTAATGGACCATTGTGCACCGCCTGCACGATAATAATGAATTTCTTTTTTTTAATGTGAGTGAATAACGTTGTGTACACCAATAATGTTTATGGCTAATCCCCATTTTTTTTCTCCTCAGGTATGTTGTGTGACGTCCAGAGTTTACCCTCCTGACCGGGTCCACGGTGCGCAGCTGGTAGGGTGAGTGACTTAGAGTGTGAGTGTGTGTGAGTGTGTGTGTGTGTGTGTGTGTGTGTGTGTGTGTGTGTGTGTGTGTGTGTGTGTGTGTGTTCACCTGGATTTACTCACCTTAGGGTTGAGTTTCGACTCATGCCGGCCTCATGGCAAAAGCCTGAGTTGTGCAGTGAATTCCTAATTTCTAAAGATCTGTCATCTGTTATTTTATCTGGGTATGGTGTTATCCTTTACCATCTGTTAAGGTTTCTGTTTTATAGGTTGTGATCACGGCGGTTTCGGGAATCTGTTCTTCCAGTTGTGTAAGATTTAGCTTATGCACGTCAGCTCTGGTACCAGTCTGACGGCATCCTGAATGGCTTCTCTCTCAAATCTTTGAAAACTCTCCTTTACGATTTTTTTTTTTTTACCTATGCTGCTGATTCGATTCTGTTGATACATAGCTCTAGGAACAACTTTGTTTTGATGTTTTTATTCTAAGTTACTTTTCTTGAGCACTTGCAGCAGTTTTTCCTCCCTGTTATTACATTGTCTCACGCAGCATTTCCCATCTGCCAACTTTATCACCTTGCCTTTCTCGGGGGTTGAATTTCAGCTATCACAGGTATGTTGTCTGTTCAGATCTTATTGTATATTCTGTTTATATCCTCATCATTAGCTTTGCACCACCTGTTAATATAACCTATAAGCGTCTAGTCCACATGTTTCGGCTGCATTTTTTACCTGCTCCTGCTGATGGTACTCCTGCTACAGCTGCTGCTGATGACGTTGGCACTTTAGCTGGTGGTGATGTTGCTGCTGTAGAGTCTGCCGCTGTCTGCTACTGCTGCTTCTGCTTCTATCTCCATCTCATTCGTGGCGGCCTCTGTGCTTACGTGTAAGGGCTTAATTACTTGTCTGATAGCCGGATCGCTCATATATGGCGACCACTTAGTCTGCCGGAGTGGAAACACCAGGCTTGTGTTATCTTGCTTAATAATATGCTTACCTCCACGATAACTCTCTCTCCCACCTTTCCTCACTTCAGGAGGGTAAAGTCCGCTTCAGGAGATTCAGATCCTTTTGAGAAGGGTAAGGCCCTCTTTAGGAGCGCGAAGTCCTCTTCAGGAACGTAAGACCTTTCTTTAGTTGGGTATGGCTCTTTCCAGGAGAGAAAGGGAATGAATATAATGAAATTTAGAAGGATGATGAATGTAGGACGGGAAGGAGTAGTTTTTTTTTTTTGTAACTTCGGATTTTCCCTTATTACTTCAAGTTCAAATCACCGAATGAATCGTCGTTGAACTCGTGGCTCAGAGCTTGACCACCGAGGACCTGCGAGGAGAGGAGCGCCTCGATGAAGGTGAAGGCTCTTGATGGAAGGCATCGCAGCTCGCCTTCCCAGTCAACACACACACACACACACACACACACACACCTCCCTCTTACACCTCCTATCAGCATTTCTAGACGCTAATAGAGTTCTTTGATAGTGCGGCGTTTTAATTTAAGCCCCCATGCATATTTATGTTTTTTTTGGCTGTAGTGATAAGCGTGATTAAAATTAACATACATAATCAGATGATGGCGGAGACGGAGCAATGTCTGGTGTGAGGGAGGGAGGGAGGGAGGGAGGGAGGGAGGGAGAGACAGGGGAAGGGAGGTGATGGTTATGATGGCAGTGAGCGGCTATGCCATTCTTTGACGACTGTTACAAAGAAGAGAAACTACGTGGATGGAGTGAGGAAGGAACGAATGGAAGGAATGGATGGATGGAAGGAAGGAAGAAATGGATGGAAGGGAGAAATGGATGGAAGGAAAGAAGGAATGGGTGGAAGGAAAGAATGAATGGATTGAGGGAGGGGAGGGTAGGAAGGAGTGGAGGGAAGGAGTGAGGTAATGAGTAACTCGTCTCAAGATTAATGGTTAACTTGCTCCTGTGATGGAGGAACTGAGCACAAGTTAGCTATATTTATTGGAAATATTAATTGTTCATACACCTGGGATGGCGGGTGGGGGATGGTTGAAGGTGTGGAGGGGGGTGAACAAGGTGGGGGGTTGAAATACAACCCATCAAGGTTGTATACCCCACGAGAGGTGCGTCCCTCTGTGTATATACACAGAGACGCCTATAAACCGAGGTACATACTATACGCAGAGGTGTCTATCGCTCAGTGTATATACACCTTCAACTGTTGGGCTGCTGCAGTAGACCTGTGTGTCATAACAACAGAAAGGTGACAGGTGAGACAGGTTTTTCAGGGGGTTTGCCGTCCTGTCTATATCACGGGAATCGATGCACGGATCGTAATGAAACTCTCACGGGTTGTTCTTCTAAGAAAATAAATAATAGACCATAGTAGTAGTAGTAGCATTATAGTGTAGTAGTAGAATAGTAGTAGAAACAGCAGCAGCAACAGTAACAACAGCAACAACAGTAACAGCATCAACATAGCATTGTAAAAAATAAAGATCTATTTAGCACTGTTTTTTCACTCTTTTGTAAATTATGAATAAAGGCGTCTTTACAAAATTTAGTTATTTTTTACTAGTCTGTAACGAAGATTAAAGTCGATATCCTAGTAGGCCTCCTTCCGGCTAGCCTACCGCCTCCTGCATAGGCCGTCTAGGGTCGCCACTAACACATTACGTAGGAAGTAAACCAACAGGTGAAGGTTTGAGGCTGGTGAAGGGATCTTGATCCAGTGAACTGGATCTCTCCTATTTATTGAATCAAACCGGATCCTTTCCCCGTGTTACTGTTATTGTTGCTGCTGCTCCGGTTGCTACTGTTGCTGACGCTGCGCTGCTGGCTGTTCGTGCTACGTCGATGCTGTTGTTACTGTTGGTTGTTACTGTTGCTGCTGTTTCTACTACTATTCTACTACTACACTATGATAATGCTACTACTACTTATACTACAACTTCTAAAAATAATACCAGTAATATAGATTACCAAGTTCTTGCAATTTACGACTTGTGTTGTGACTCGCCTCTGGCTTAACTGACACAATACCGAAGGAGAAATCTGGGTATATACTTGATACTACTCTCGATGTATTGCTGGGTTTTTCTTACCCTTTCCTGTAACAAAAAAATAGAGGGGAAGTTTAAAACGGTTCTTAATCTGACCAGACGTACACGCAAAAAAAAATCAATAATTTCTGTTGCCTTGATTAAATCTGTAGGTAAAGCCCGGGATAGTTCACTGCAATCACTGAAGCATGCTTGCTCTCTTTCTCTATCTCTATCTGTCTATCTATCAGTCTCTTACACAGGGTTTTGCAAGGTTAGGTTAAGGTTCCTAACTTTATTTACAAGCTAAGACCTGTTACTTATCAGCTCATTTGAAAGCCTTTTTGTTGTTATGAGACATCTCTCTTCTCTCTCTCTCTCTCATCCATTTAGATCGTGCGATATTCATTTGATCGATCTCTGGCACACTGATAGTGCGGCTGAGGGCCACTAGAGATGCTCCTTAATGAGATGGCGAGGATTTTGACGCACGAGGGGAAGGGGTTGCAACGCCTTAGACTAATCCCTATAAAAAATTCATGGAAACTCAAGCTTTAGAATTAAATATTCGTGAGAAGGGTAGAGGAAGTAAAGGGGGGATGGCTCAGTGTTACAACAGGAGGGGAAATAGAGGGGGTAGATGTAGTGGAGGATGAATTGGAGAAGGTGTGGAGGAGGGGTTAGAAAGGGTAGGGGTCTGAGGAGGGGTTAGAAGAGGTAGGGATTGAGAAGGGGCGTTTGAGAAGAAAAAAAATAAAGGAATGGTGAATGGGTGGGAAGAGATACCGATCCACCCATTCCCCTGGTCTCCCAATCTATCACGTCCTCCCCCACCCCCGTCCCTCGTTCCTCTATCCAATCTACCCCTTTCTCCGTCCATCTTTCTGTTCACGTTTTCCAATATGAGAGCAAGCCATAAGTTGTCTCCGGTGGCTGGAGCTTATCCGTCTTCGCCAGGCAGGGCTCCGTGAACACAGTTTCCAATCCTATCAAAACTCTGTCAAGGTTTTTCTTCCTATGAGAGATGATTTGTCCTCGCTGAGGCATTCGTCGATAAGCATCACGGCGTTGATGATTTATCTGGCGGTGATGCAGAGTGTCGGCAGCGATGGTGCTGTTTTTTCTTTTGTTGGTGGTGTTGCTTTTGTGGTGTTTGATGGTGATGCTGAGGCTTGTTTGTTGTTGGTGGTGATGGTGTTGCTTTTGTAGTGGTTGTTGGTGATGGAGGTGGTGATACTGCTTTTGTTGTTGTTTGTGTTGTTACGTGAAGGTCGTGATGCTGTTGATTCTGGCATTTCTTGTGTGATATTGTTAGTGGGGGAGGGTTCTTTATTAGAGTATTAGTGTTGTTAGTATTGGAGGAAGAGGAGGCAACGAAAGATAAACAGGAGGAGGAGGTAAAGAAGGAGGGAGGAGAGGTAGTTGGAGGAAGAAGTTGTGTGGGAATGTCCCTAATCTGTTACGTCAGATTATATCATCTGAGACACAGGGCGATTACCATACACTCTTATGGGGAAAACCTTAGAACACTTAAAATGAGAGAGAGAGAGAGAGAGAGACAGACAGACAGACACAGACAGACAGACGGACAGAACTACAGATATTGCTGATAATATATTCATGGAAAATACTCGAGGGCCAGGTCCACAATTTTACAGGTTGGATCCAGATGCCGACAGTTGTGAAGACACTCGCAGTGCAAACAGGCTTTCATTAGGACGAAGTTTCGCTCTGTGTAAACTTGACAACATTTGATGCTGAAGTGAGAACGTGAGAGGAAGTGTGGAACAACAGCAATTAAAAGGTGTTGTCATAAGGGCCTTATCTGAGAATATAATATCAGTATGCGTTTCGGTAAATGAACTCATTTGCAACGTTTAAATACTTATTTAGGCTACGTTTCGCTCGCCAGGAGCTTGACGAAGGCCTGGTGAGCGAAACATTACCTAAATAAATATTCTGAGTTGCACATGCCTCCATTTATCTAAATAAATAAGCCATCTCTTTAACATGCGTGGTCCAGGACTCTTCAACCTTCTATCAGCAAATATAAGTACTCTTTGCAGCAATAGTTCCTTCAAAGATTCGAAATCAGCCAAGTTGTGATGACTATGTAACTATGAAGGCCAGAAAACAGCTACAGCTTGGTTAATCAGGCAATTAGTCTGGATATCTGGACTCAAGTCTAGCTGCTGCTGCTGCAGTAGAATTCTGGAAACCAGTCACAGGCAGGAGCAAGATTCCAGGTTTAGAATCTTCAGTATTCCTTGTGTTATTTCTCCTTTATCTGTTCCTCGTGACAATTTCCAAGTTATAGTAACTCCAGCTCTGCTGGAACGAAGCCTCTCATCTCAAGCTGATAGATTTTTAACACTGTGGTTGATTCAACTAATGTGATGGAATATGACAAGGAAACGGGGTTACCTTCAGCTTTAAGTGTGTAACCATTCTATACTGTAACATAGGATAGGGGCACACTGCCGATGTATTCAGTTTTGCTAAATAATTTATCTTATTCCTTTCCCCTCTTTGTCCCTCTTCCCTCACCATCTTAATCTTTCACTTCTGTTTCTCCCTCCCTTTCTCTCTTCATTTTCCATCTCCTCTCTCCTCTTCCCTTTACTCCTCTACCATACTTCTCCCTCGACTCCCATTTAAACTCAATAAATATTACATTAGGGCTAACCACTTGTGGTTCACGCTTTTCAAACCTGGCTGGCCATCGAAGTGGCTCACTTCAACAATTGTTTTACCATCTTTAAAGGCTGGTTTCCGCAACACTTGATTTTAAAGTGTCAACACTTTAAGCATCTGGAAAATAAACTCTCGTTTCACATCACTAAGAGGACCCGTGTTGTTATTAGAACACGCTTATCAACAACGATGACCTCAGTGGTACAGTAAGTTTAATTAGGCATAACAGCAATCAACTGGAAACATTTGTGAGGTTTAGGGTGATATTGTGGCTCATTGATATTAGCGAGTTTTGGAATGGGAGTGCAGTTGAAAATACGGGTGGATTTTAGCGTGATATATACGGTATTCCGAGAGTTTCCTTTAATCCCTATTTTAGGTATTTTTGATTGATGGTGAAGCCTTAATGGCTCTCATGTAGTCGATAGGCTTTAAACCCGCTAACCAGCAGCCAAGGGCAGCAAAAAAGCTCAGCTAACAACAGAAAGGGTATGTTGGGTATCCTGTAATATATTCATTTGGCAAATTTGGTTACGTGTAGTGTATTTTATATTAGTGCGCGTGCGTCATGTATGCATATGTATGCCTTGTATGCATATGTGTGTGTGCGCACGTCAACAGCCCTGTACGTTCGTTTGTATCTACCTGTTGGTGGTTTCATGGGGTTATCCAAATCAACCAGGCTATTGGTGCAAGCAACAGGCACGTTAAACTCTTGAAATCGACTGATGAGGACCAACTCGGAGGAATTTGTTCAATTTTAATTAAAGACAAGTGAGGGTCTGGTCATTCCTTATACATGTGAAGGGTGTTGAGAAAGTCAAGGGATTAGGAGGATTAGCCTATGACCGAGTCGCGGGGGCGATGACCCCTGGATTTTGCCTACAGATAGGAAGACCCATTTTCTTCATTTTTTGTTGCAGACTTGCAGCAAATTTTCTTGTAGGGAATAAATTTAATGTAAAGATTTGCAGTTTGATCCTTCCGGTACTTCCGTATTATATGATAAATTAGCACATGTGCTAACTCTGGTATCTTGATTGAGGAAACGTTTCGCCACACAGCTTCATACAGTCCATACAAAGGAAATCTTGAAGAACAGGAAGAATGAGTAATCGACCCTCAACCTGAGTACGATATGTGCTCAGTCCATCAATCTGAATGAATACGCAAGTACGTGCTGGAAGGAGCTATATATACCGTGGCAAGGAATGATGAGTCGTCATAGGTCGTGTAACAATTGTTCAATTTGAAGTAGGTCGTCCCTGCAAGTAATTAGGAAGCGAAGAATTCCCCAAGTTTACGAATCCCAAATTGCAGTATCTACAAACTTCCAGATACGATTTCTCAGATAGTAAAGCCGTTTATTATCACCTGCACTCTAGAAGAACACTTTAGGAATCGGATTGATTACACATTATGCATAAATCGAGATAACAACGCTGGACGGTATATAAACTGGACAAAGTAGGGTCACGGTAACGATTAAATAACAACGGACAAAAGTGCAAGATAACACCCCTCTCCAACCCGATGGTATGGCTATAACAAGATAAAATACAAAATGGCGAGAAATATATAACGGCTGGCAATAGAATCATCCATGGTTATCTACATCTCCAGATAGATTGATATTCAGTATGGTTTCCAGGTCCACTTGCATATTTACTACGATGGCTCCTCCTTCCAGCTTCTCCCGTAACGCCTACATACAAATTGACTAATTACACGTTCTCTTGTTATTCTGTGTACTGTCCGATCGTTGTATCTTTGTGTGTGTGTGTGTACTCACCTAGTTGTGGTTGCAGGGGTCGATTCACAGCTCGTGTGTGTGTGTGTGTGTGTGTGTGTACTCGCCTATTTGTGGTTGCAGGGGTCGAGTCATAGCTCCTGGCCCCGCCTCTTCACCGGTTGCTACTGGGCCCTCTCTCTCCCCGCTCCATGAGCTTTATCAAACCTCGTCTTAAAACTGTGTGTGGTTCCTGCCTCCACTACGTCATTTTCTAGGCTATTCCACTGCCTTACAACTCTATGACTGAAGAAATACTTCCTACTATGTGTGTGTGTGTGTGAATGTCCTTTTTAAGAAATATGTATTAAATAAACAAGTCTGTTTTAAAAAAAAATACATAAAAACACGATACATTATTCATACGAAATTTGATGTGCTACAGTTATAGAATTTAACAAAAGCCTGGAAACAAGTGGAAGCAAAGATTAAAAAAAAATCGATGGGAAGCGTTAAATCCTTAAGTGTCAATGGGAGCATTCGGATTTGGAAGTGAAGGGTTGCTGCGGCTCATTGTGTGGATAATCCTTTACCAGCATCAAGGAACCCTCCTTGAAGGCAAGTTGAGGTAATGACGGTAATGGCGAAGACGCCACTAATGTTAGGTGCTCAGGTGTTAGGTGCTCGGGTGTTAGGGGCTCGGGTGTTAGGTGCTCCGGTGTCAGGTGTTCGGGTGTTAGGCGCTCCGGTGTCAGGTGTTCGGGTGTTAGGCGCTCCGGTGTTAGGTTCTCCTGTGTTGATATAGGATGTAACTTCCCATCATGACCATTAACTCTTGACAAGTTATTCTCTCTTACCTGTTGCTTTCTCAGCTTGCTTGTACTTCACTATTCCATGTTTTAATCACAAAGGAGCGCCTTCACATTCAGTAAGGTCTTCATTAGTGAGTTACTAACGAGGACTTGATCGTCTCCTCGAGTCGGAATGATCTCAGTGAGTAGGTGACCCAATGCGGAAGAATTCCAGCTCAGACGGATTAGTTGGTGTAGTGCCTGCTGAGTGCAGCAACTGTTGACAGTTCAGAGGGACACAGCCAACACTTTTCTTTATCTCTTCTCTCATGTCACGAGATAATCAGTGTTAATTACAATCTTCCAACCTATAATAAATAATCATCATTCAGTGTATTTTCAAATTCTTCATCATCGTTGACAAAATATATCCAAGTCAGATGATCTGGGGGTAAAATATGCACAGTGGAATGCTGATCACTTTTTAAATTTCATGGAGTCATTCTTAGCTAAAGAACTATTCTCCAGCATTTTTAGAGTTAGCTGTACAGCGTCTTCAAAGCCCATTATGAAAATTGCAGTTCCCGATAAAAGCACACTAGAAGTTTGTGCTCATCGTTGAGAAGTTTTGAATTCGTCACTACCAGGAAGGTTACATACTGAACATGATGCCGCTCGGCCAATCACGGCATTTCCTGCCATTGTCGTCCATAACAAAGATTCACGCCATTAAAGCGATGTTCTGAGCTTCATTTAAAGGTGCGCCAAAGAGAGCCCGCGTGGCTGGTCTAATGGGGAATCTGTGTTGGTATGTTGCTCGCTGTATTACCCAGGTGTCGTATGGTTGTAGCTGTGATAACACCTTGTAGCCCTGACAGATTTACGGGCCAAGTGTTCAGTAGGTGAGGCAGCTCTCAGGACCCTCTTCATGTCTGTTGCATCTCCCCCATATAAGACTTTGGTTCATGTCTTTTGCCTTTGGCGTGGTGGGGGATGATACAGCCTTCAGAAGAGAGAGAAAAACACAGTTGTGTTCATTTAGGATATCCCTTAATAAAGGTGTCGTGAGTGCATTTGTTCCTTTTATCCTTCTTGAGTTGTTATTTACTGACCTTTTTCTTAATATACTACAGCCTTCAAAGACGCTCCGTGACTCCCTCACCATTATTATTATTATTATTATTATTAAGGGGAGCGCTAAACCCGTAGGATTATACAGCGTCCTTCATCAGGACAGGGATAGAGGACATATTTATCAGAAAACGTTTCGGTCCTAGAACATTGATCAATATATATATATATATATATATATATATATATATATATGTGTGTGTGTGTGTGTGTGTGTGTGTGTGCGTGTGGCATGCAAAGAGTACGTAACCTTTATTCGGCGCATGTACACACCCTCATTTACAGGCTATCTCCCCCAACCAGCGAACCAGGGACTAAGGGTTGATGATGGGTCCCCGTTGTTCAATCAGTACCTAGGTTCCAGCCAATGAGAAGATGGTTTTGGCAATCACAGAGGTGATGTGGGTACCACTCACCTGTCTGCCCTTGTCATTTCCATTCTAGAGCTGGTTGAAGCACGGTCTGCTCTCTAGTGGCTTCTATTCTGCCTTGCTTACCGTGGAGTGCACTAATACATATTGTTGTACATAGTGTATATAGTGTACATACTTCCGTTCTAAATTGCTGAAGGATAATACAAGTCATAAGTTTTTCTGCTGTGTTTATTTTGCTCCCTTTACACCCAGGATAACAGGCCTTTGGGACTCCTGGGTTGTAATAATAATATTATATATATATATATATATATATATATATATATATATATATATATATATATATATATATATATATAATTATTACCAAGGTTCATACCATGAATAGTTGTAGCATCAGGTTTCCACTGGGCTAGTGGAAACCTGATAGGATGATTCACTCAATCCCGATTGAAAAATCATGAGAATATTTCCATCCTCGCTTTACGTCATGTTAACATCGTGTCTCAGCTCTCAGGCTCATCGTAATATCAGCTCCGTAACTCTTCACCGATGAACTGAAAACCTTATTATGTAGGTGCAAGATTTACTGTGCAGAGAGGTTTTCACCTTTGTTTAGGCTGAGTTACGTGATCCTGTCTCTAACAAATGTTCTCACCACTCGGGTTAAGAAACGTCATTGATGTGTCTCAGCTTAAACGTTTCCTTATTCCACACTCAAACTTTTTTTTTTCATTCTCTCTCAAGAAGCGTTATTATACATACCTGACCCCACTAATGCACCGCCAGGCTACACTAATACCCATTCAGAAGTCCAGTCCACACTAACGCAGCTCCATGCCACACTAACGCACCTCTATGCCACACTAACGCACCTCCTTCACACATGTGAACGCAGTACTCAAGTCCGGTCAATACAAGCATAGCTCTTCTTCTGTACGCATAAATGGGGAACGACTAACTCACCTGCGGGCCACACTAACGCACCTGGCCGTATTTGTGGTCGTAGTGTCCCACGCCGCCCGCCACCCACCAGTGTCAGCAGGAAAACGCGGTGCGTGAGGAGAAGGACAATAATAACGCTGTTTAAGATGCCTCTCACGCTGTGTGTTGTCCAGGAAAGACATTGGTCGTAGCTTCTTGCAGGTGTAGAGTGGCAAGTGGTTGGTGGTGCAGGTGTAGAGTGGTTGGTGGTGCAGGGTAAGTGGTTGGTGGTGCAGGGGCAGAGTGGTAAGTGGTTGGTGTAGTGGTAAATAATGTGGGCTACGCCGTTCTTAATGTTGCCGAGTGAGCGAGTGCGCGAGTGTGTAAATGGTCGTTAACTAACAACTTATCCAACTCTGCATCATCTTAGTTTCTGCATAATTTATGTAAAATATCTAATATCTCTTGTCTTGTCTTACATAAACAGTAACATTCAGCCAGCTCAAATATTCTCGTATATTGCGGTTTACCTGTTTTAATTAGCTTTCAAAGTTTGTTTTAACTGCCTAATTGTGGGATGATGATGTAGTGAGCTACAGGCGTCACCCTCAGTTCAGCTGACACACACAGCTCGCCTTGATGCTGTCACTGTGCGCTGGGAAGCACCCAAGTCTGGATATCTCTGGTGAATGCGTTTATATAGGAAGATATCAATACGTTCTACCTTGACTTACCCATCGAATCAGCAGGTAAAACTGATATTTTTCAAGTTTAGCTTGGCATTTATGTACTGTGTGTGTGTGTGTTTTCTTGTTAAGAACACTGATGCTGTATTATGAGTACCTAACTGACCAAGGGTGCAGGTGATTGGGAGATGATGCCACCTGACAGACCAGGGGTGTAGGTTATTGGGAGAAGATGCCACCTGACAGACCAGGGGTGTAGGTTATTGGGATGGGGGTAAGCCACCTGGCTTGTCAGGTGATAGAATGTTAACCCAGTCAATCACAGTCACAGTGTCACCGTGTTGTCGTGGGTTCATGTAATATAATGGAAGCGCTCGGAGTAATTCACGATTACTCTCCCCGGATTTATTGAAGTGAAATGGCGTGTCGTCTACCAGCACAACCTATTTCACTGATGGCTAACTACCCCATCCCCTTTGCCCTGCGGGGCGGTGCCAAGGGTATGAACTTCCATAAGTCAGCGTCGCTGACCTATGGTGACTCAAACTGTCGCATTATGACGTTGCACTTGCTAACGGTCCTTTAAACTGACAAACCGCTGACACCATTCCCCTCAAGGGAGGTTCCTTATTGCTGGTAAGGGGATTTTGCTCTAGGGAATTTGATCCGTCCTCCAGTTCCCTAAATTAAGCCTGAATACCTTCCATTCCCCCCCCCACCACGGTCTCTGTATAATACATACGGGTTTAGCGCTCCCCCATGATAACGACAGACACCAGAGTATATTAGCCCCATCAGTTACAACATCTTTCACTATGATAAGACACATGTCCAGCAGTAGGCTTCTTCAGTCGATTGCAAAGGAGTTTGCAGGAGCAATAGAGATCTGAAGACGATGTCATCAGTCCGTCACCTTTGAAGACGTAGTTTTGAGGTGGTCAGTCCCTCAGCCTGGAGAAGTTCCAGACTATGGAACAAAACTCTTCTCCAGGGCTGAGGGACTAACCCTTTCAAAACTACGTCTTCAAGGGTGATGGACTGATAATATTGTCTTTCACATCTCTACTGCTTCTTGCAAACTCCTCTGCACCCGACTGGAGAAGCCTACTATATAGGCGAAACGTTTCGGAATAAAGACACCTAACTGTTGCACATGCGTCTTATCAACATGTAGGTATTGTACACCATTTTCACCTTTCAGTAAACTGACTCCATCAATCAGTACTCAGTCGTTACTTCGAACTCAACAGAACCTCTCTCCCTCCCTCCCTCCCTCCCTCCCTCCCAGCAACCTTACAAAGATCGAAAATGTAAAGTCAGTGTGTCATAACGTGTCCTGAGACCATCACCAGTCAGGGAATTCTCCCTCGAGGCTAATTTTCTCCCTTTTCCTCAATCTCCCTTTCTGACTCTCCCTTCTCCCTCCCTCTTTTCCCTCTCCATCCAGTGTTACCCGACGCTGGGTCATCATAACCCAGTGAGGGAGTTTGTGGTTTGTGCCTAGGGGTTGACGACCTATCTTCCGGGAGGAGTGCCACTCATCCCGAAGGGTGCTTACCTGTCTAAGAACCCAGCATTTCTTTAAGCATAAATAGAGGGGATATTTCCCCCATCGTCAAGATTTGCTCATACTCCTCGCCGATGACAGACTTTGGAATGTGAAAGATAGTTTTTTGAATAGTTTTATATGCCATGCATGGTAGGTACCAATCGCTGATAGCATCTCCAATATAGAAAGACAATCCTGAACCAATGTCAGCCATAGAACTATTAATGTTAAGTGTGGAGCAAGAATAGCTTTTGTGGACACTAATACCATATGAGAATCATACCTACCATCCGTGGGACACGAATACTACCCCTATGAGGCAAGAATGCCACCTGCGAAGCAAGATTACTCCTTGTAAGAAAACACCATCTGTAAAGCAAGAACGCCACCTGCCAGAAAATACCACCTGGGGGAAACTGTTACACAGTCTATGAAAATATCTGGAATACCATCTAAAAATAATATTTGATAGCAGTTGCGAAATTCCTCAATACCATCTATGAAAACGTCGCCTCAGCCATATGTGGTACAATCTGTGATGCCATCTGCGAAGGCTGCAAGTGCCGCATTGTTGGAGCGTCATGTGTGGAGGTCAGACGTTCCAGTCACACTGAGAGAAGACGGGTTATGGAGACCAAGTTTGGCGTGTCTGGTTAAGAGACTTGATGCGCGGTCACAGGTTTGGGAGTTTCTTTCGTTGTATGGTTGCAACTTTGGCTGTTCGTTCGTTATACGATCACAATTTATGTTGTTCGTTCGTTGTATGGCCAAAATTTTGGCTGGTCGTTCGTTCTGCAGTCATTGTGGTAGTTAATGGAGTTTAAACCTACCGAGGTGAACAGTAACCTATTTACCGTAAACTCAGCCTCTCAATACTCGGTATGTTTGTTTAATTCCATTATCCTTATTATCATCATCATTTCGGGTAAGAACATGATAAGAGACGATCATGAAAATCATGTTCCTGTTCGTCTCACACATTGTGGCCTATTCACCTAGCAGTAAATATGTACCAAAAGGGTGTTAGCCAACTGGTGTGAGTCGCATCCTGGGTAAAAAAATTACCCTAATTTGACCAAAATGATGTGCCTAACAAGGTGCTTTCTATAAAGTATGTCACTGATGTCAGCTAGATATGTATACGTTGTCCATGTACTTGTAAAAGTAAAGATTATTATTATTATTACTATTATTATTTGTATATACTGTTGCAAGTTATCTCATGATACCGTGCAAGAAGTAATAATTATCCGTGTTAAATGATTACAAGTTCATATTCAGTATTTCCTTTATTCTATTTCAAGTTCTTCTATAGTGTTTTTATATATCACATTCAATAGTTTTCATAATCTGTATTAATTATATCTCATATCTCTGAATATCCTGCAAATTCCTCTCGATATCATATAAGTCATCTCGCATCACTGTGTTGAGAGTTGGTGTGAGAGAATGTTGGACTGGCTGTGCTACTTGGTATGGTAGAGAAGCGATCCAGCGTCTGTAATATCTGCTGTGTATTTCTTGACTGTCGAGTGGCAGGTGGTCATCTGCCTCAGTTCTTTCTGCTGGGAAATGTTTCTCTTGAGCGGCACTAGTAGCCTTCTGCCGATGACAGTAAAGAAAGTTGAATTCACTGGCCTTGGCATATCTATTCTTGAAACAGGGTATGAAGCTTGCCTTTACCTCTTCCTTCTTGCACCCAGGTCCTAAAAAAGAACTGCAAGTTCTAGCATGATTTTTTGGGCTCATCTGTGTGTGTCTAGCTTTCAGCAGTGGTTCTTCCTTTTTAATAATCTGCTGCTGTCTACCCTGTTCCACCTAGAATTATGATCTCTGTAATTATATCTTCCCTTACTCTCCATTCATCTAACGTCGTCAGGGTTGGTTCCTCAACCCTCTCCTCGTATCGCATTATTCTCAGCTCTGAGGGTAATTATTGTTGTAAATAGTTGAACCAACTGCAGTTTTTGTACCTGTTAGATGGGGGATTTCTTCCCGAGACAGTGCACTTGGGCTTTGCATAATTTCATTTAAATTGTTCATAAGAATTCGGTATTTTGGTTACTGAATGTTGTTCTTTATTTTGCCAGCCTCGCGAATGTTTTAGATTTTTAAACGTTTGATGGGCACCTCCGACCATGTTAGTGTGAAACTGATTCTTAGATCCATTTTTTTTTGGTTCGTAGTTTTAACTGTTCCAGTCTGCTTCCCTTCCTCCCTCCCCCTCCCTTCTTTCCTTCTCCCTCCCTTTCTTCTCTCTCCCTCCCTTCCATCTCCCTCCCTTCCCTCTCCCTACCTTCCTTCCCTCTCCCTACCTCCCTTCCCTCTCCCTACCTTCCTTCCCTCTCCCTCCCCTCATAGGCTGCACTCCGTCTCTGATCTTCTTTTACTCTCCTCAATCCTCATTACGTTTCTTTCATTCGTGTGTAAATTCCAAAAGTTATTTATCCGACCACAGCTTTAGCCTGTCCAAGTCTTCCATGAGCCTCCTCTGCCCTCCTATTATTTTTGATCGTTCATTATTTTGCATAACAAACAAACAAGAACATGTAAGATTCTCTTCGGTAGACCATTTACGTAACGCAGAAAAGGCAAAGGAACTAGCACCTAGTCTCATGGTACCCACTAGTTACACTCTCCTATTCTGACACCGCCTCACTCTGCTCTGCTCCCCGTCTTTCAGATACCCCGTGTACTCTCCAGCATTTCCCTTATACTCCTTCCAGTTTTTATAATTTGACTCGTCAGATGTTTTGTTGCAATGCCTAAATCTGTAATGCTTTATCCCTGATCGATCAGTCCTCATATCTAGGTATTCCACAAGCCGCCTCCAGTAGTATTCACCAAAACTTGTACATGCCATTGAGGGATTAGTGTATAAATGGCAATACATACCAACAAGCACGTTAATATGACACAGACGCGGTTTGAAGACATTGTGTTGAGAGGATGTTTCGCTCATTAGGGTCTTTTATCAATTGTAACAATTCTCTTTGTACAAGGCTTACTTTCGTCAACAAAGGAAAAAACGTTGAATTTTTTTTTCAGATATCTCATGGGAAAGGCGCGTCTACTAGGGATGTGTCAGTTGCTGGGAGCGGAAGCTCCACCTACACCCTGCACACATACTAACACTCGATCTTACTATGCAAACTGAATAGGCAACCTGTCCAATTGCCTGGCATATCAAACTGCTTAGCCACTGTAACGAGACTCTCAGATCTCTCGGTAGTTAGAAATGGAATGGTAATCTTCGCTATTGAATTTTGTTTTGGTTTGTATTACATTTCTGAGGTTAGTGGTGTGAATATTTATTTGTGATGGGTTGATTTTTTTTGCTAGTACACTTGCTCCTTCGTGCCTTGACTTGTTCCTCGACACCTGCCTCTTGTTCCCTCGCAAGACTGCCTCAATGTTTACTTCATTTTTCCTGCCAACAGGATGGATCACTCTCCTCTCCACTTGCTTGTAAGAACTGGCCGCTGAAGAGCAAGTATTCAAAACAAACACAAACACACACACACACACACACACACACACACACACACACACACACACACACACACACGTGTGCACACACACTACCACACACACTACCACACACACTACCACACACACTACCACACACACTACCACACACACACTACCACACACACACTACCACACACACACTACCACACACACACTACCACACACACACTACCACACACACTACCACACACACTACCCCACACACACACACACACACACACACACACACACACTCGTACACAAACTCATACACACACACACACACACACACACACACACACTCGTACACAAACTCATACACCACACACACACACACACACACACACACACACTCGTACACAAACTCATACACACACACACACACACACACACACACACACACGTACTCATATACAACAGGCCTAGTGTCTAATCGGAGAATTGGGTGGTTCACAAAGAAAAGGAATCGGCCTCTCAAAGTAATTTTCAAGGCAGAATCAACCCGAACCATGATCCTGCAGGAGAAAGCACGGCTGAGAGGCAAGCAGGAGTGCCGGAGTGTGTACCTCGATCGAGACAGAACACAGGACGAAAGGAAGACAATGAAAGAGAGAGTTCAAAAACGAAAGGAGAAATGGGAGGAAATGAAAAAGGAGAGCAGAATAACCCAGGATCAAATGGAAGGACAAGCGCACCCCCCAGAAACACCTGCAGAAGGACTCCAGCCACGACACCCCCAAGGCAACGAACAATCCAAACCAACCATCACACACCGATCCCTCTGTTTCCACCCCCCGCACCACAGTTACAGTATTAGAACAGAAGTTGAAGGTTTGGTACACAAATGCAGATGGATTAACGAATAAACATGAGGAATGGCAAGAAAGAATCATTGAGAAGTCCCCAGACATCATAGCAGTTACAGAAACAAAACTCATGGAGACAATAACAGATGCAATCTTCCCGCCAGGATACCAGATCATGAGGAAAGATAGAAGGGGCAGGGAGGGAGGTGGGGTTGCTCTGCTCGTAAAAAACAGATGGAAATTCGAGAAAATGGAAGGAATAGATGAGACGGGAGAAAGAGACTACATAGCAGGTACACTTCAGTCTGGGGAAGACAAAGTGGTCATTGCAGTGATGTATAATCCACCACAGAACTGCAGGAGGCCAAGAGAGGAATATGAAGAGAGCAACAGAGCAATGGTGGACACACTTGCTGAGGTGGCAAGAAGAGCTCACTCCAGCAGAGCAAAGTTGCTGGTTATGGGGGATTTCAACCACAGGAGATTGACTGGGAAAACCTGGAGCCACATGGGGGTCCCGAAACATGGAGAGCCAGGATGTTGGACGTGGTGCTGGAAAACCTCATGCACCAACATGTTAAGGACACTACCAGAGTGAGAGGGGAGGATGAACCAGCAAGATTGGACCTTGTGTTCACCCTGGGCAGCTCAGATATTGAGGACATCAAGTATGAGAGTCCCCTAGGAGCTAGCGACCACGTGGTTCTGTGCTTTGAATACATAGTAGAGCTGCAAGTGGAGAGAATAACAGGAGTTGAATGGGAAAAGCCTGACTATAAAAGAGGGGACTACATAGGGTTGAAGAACTTCCTGCGGGAGGTCAGTGGGACAGAGAACTGGCAGGAAAACCAGTAAATGAAATGATGGAATATGTAACAACAAAATGCAAGGAGGCAGTGGAAAGGTTTATTCCCAAGGGCAACAGTAACAACGGAAGACCAGAACGACCCCCTGGTTTACCCGACGGTGTAAGGAGGCAAAAACAAAGTGCAATAGAGAATGGAAAAAGTACAGAAGGCAGAGAACACACGAAAATAGGGAGATCAGTCGCAGAGTCAGGAATGAGTACGCACAGGTAAGGAGGGAGGCCCAGCGACAGTATGAAAATGACATAGCATCGAGAATCAAGACTGACCCGAAACTGTTGTATAGCCACATCAGGAGGAAGACAACAGTCAAAGACCAGGTGATCAGATTAAGGACAGAAGGTGGAGAACTCACAAGAAATGATCAGGAGGTATGTGAGGAGCTGAACAGGAGATTTAAGGAAGTTTTTACAGTAGAGACAGGAAGGGCTGTGGGAAGACAGCACAGAAGGGAACATTAAGAGGGAATATACCAACAAGTGTTGGATGACATACGAAACAACTGAGGAGAGGTGAAGAAGCACTTAAGTGACCTTGACACCTCAAAGGCGATGGGACGGACATCTCCCCATGGGTCCTTAGAGAAGGAGCAGAAAATGCTGTGCGTGCCTCTAACCACAATCTTCAACACATCCCTTGAAACGGGGCAATTACCTGAGAAATGGAAGACAGCTAATGTAGTCCCCATATTTAAGAAAGGAAACAGAAACGAGGCACTAAACTACAGACCTGTCTCTGACATGTATTGTGTGCAAAGTCATGGAGAAGATTATCAGGAGGAGAGTGGTCGAACACTGGAAAGGAACAAGATTTATAAATGAAAACCAGCATGGGTTCATGGAAGGCAAATCTTGTATCACAAACCTCCTGGAGTTTTATGACAAGGTAACAGAAGTAAGACACGAGAGAGAGGGGTGGGTAAAATTGCGTTTTCCTAGACTGCAGGAAGGCCTTTGACACAGTTCCCCACAAGAGATTAGTGCAGAAGCTGGAGGATCAGGCGCACGTAAAAGGGGGGGCAAATGCAATGGATAAGGGAAATACCTGACAGGGAGGCCCGCAACGAGTCATGGTACGTGAAGAGGGATCACAGTGGGCGCCCCGTTTTGGAGCGGGGTCCCACAGGGGTCAGTTCTAGGACCAGTGCTATTTTTGATATATGTGAACGACATGATGGAAGGAAAAGACTCTGAAGTGTCCCCGTTCGCAGATGACGTGAAAATTGATGAGAAGAATTAAATCGGACGAGGATTTAGGCAGGACTGCAAAGAGACCTGGACAGGCTGGACATGTGGTCCAGCAAAATGGCTTTTCGAATTCAATCCAGCCAAATGCAAAGTCATGAAGATTGGAGAGGGGCAAAGAAGACCGCAGACAGAGTATAGGCTAGGTGGACAAAGACTACAGACCTCAACTCAGGGAGAAAGACCTTGGGGGGACCATAACAAACCCAGCACATCACCGGAGGCACACATCAACCAAATAACCGCTGCAGCATACGGGCGCCTGGCAAACCTGAGAATAGCGTTCCGATACCTTAATAAGGAATCGTTCAAGACACTGTACACTGTGTATGTTAGGCCCATACTGGAGTATGCAGCACCAGTCTGGAACCCACACCTGGTCAAGCACGTCAAGAAGTTAGAGAAAGTACAAAGGTTTGCAACAAGGCTAGTCCCAGAGCTCAAGGGAATGTCGTACGAGGAAAGGTTAAGGGAAATCGGACTGACGACACTGGAGGACAGAAGGGTCAGGGGAACATGATAACGACATACAAGATACTGCGGGGAATAGACAAGGTGGACAGAGATAGGATGTTCCTGAGAGGGGACACAGGGACAAGGGGTCACAACTGGAAGCTGAAGACTCAGACGAGTCACAGGGACGTTAGGAAGTATTTCTTCAGTCATAGAGTTGTCAGCAAATGGAATAGCCTAGCAAGTGAAGTAGTGGAGGCAGGAACCATACATAGTTTTAAGAAGAGGTATGACAAAGCTCAGGAAGCAGAGAGAGAGAGGATCCAGTAGCGATCAGTGAAGAGGCGGGGCCAGGAGCTGAGTCTCGACCCCTGCAACCACAATTAGGTGAGTACAATTAGGTGAGTACACACACTCTCTCTCTCTCTCTCTCTCTCTCTCTCTGGGACCAGACAGGAAATTTCCAAGGTATTGCGAAAAGCAGATGAATTGTGTGACATCTTAGGAAGGATTTAATAACATGCGACAAGAAAGGGAGCAACTAAGTGGAAGGCAGGTGAAAAATTAGAGATGTGATTCCAGTGTACAAGACTAGACACACGAGAGGAAACACTGAAGTATAATACACAAATAACCCACACATAGGAGAGAGAAGATTCGACTTGCACCATTTTACAAATTCACACTTAACACAAGATAGTGAAGAGAGCAGTATATATACGTGAGAGGGACAGGGACGCGACCAAGAGAAGAAGACAAAGAAGTTGTGGTAAGGCTGGTAGTGGAAGAGGTATAGATCAGTATAATTTAGTTATGTTGTATACTATTCTGAGTTGAGAAATCAGTAAATTCGGTAGGCGAGACTTGAGAGGTGGAGCCAAGAGCTGTCTCGACCCTTGCAAACACAATTAGACAAATGCGGCTAGGTAAATGTGTGTGCACACTCCCCCGCGCCAGTCCAACTCGATCCGCCTCCGAACAAACGACGGAATTACTTAGCATTTCAAACTAACACCTGCAGAAGCTAACGAGTCGATTCTCATTCCCTCGTTGACAGGAATCCCGCGATAACCGATGGCGCGTATTAGCCGGAGGAATGATTATCCGAAGCTCGACGTATAATGTAAACAGAGCGATATTTAAGCTGCCACAGCGCGGGTAGCCGACCAGGTCTGTCTGCCAGAACTGTAGGGTAGGTTCCAGGTTCCTGTTGGAAATGGTACACAATACCGACGCGTTGAGTACAGTATTTAAGTACCCACACTGTCAAAACGTTTCGCCTGAGCAGCAGACATCTTCAGTCGAATAGAAGAGCAAGAGGAAACTTGGACATTTTTCATTATTTTTGTCGGTTTTAGACGTCCATTGATATATTTGAAATTTCTTGTACAAAATGAATTTAAATGACAGAATTGATGTTACATTACGCACAAACTATCGTTATTTTTATTTTTGATCAAACTTGATCTTTCTAAACCGTCTCTTAACACTAGTGTGAGTGGAGAGGTAATTTTCTGAGGTGACCTGTCCATTATCTGCAACCTCCTGCCATTTGGACGTTATAAGTGGCAGTCTACTTTGTCCCTCCCCCTCTCCCAAAAACCAGTAACGCTCCCCCCCCCCTTCCCCCGAGATTGTAATATTGCGACTGTGTCGCCGCGAGTTCTGCTCCCAACAGTCCTCCTCCTGCTGGTGTCTTGTCCTTCCCCCCGTTATTCGTTTTTTTATTTATTTTTTTCCGCTGTTTCCTGATATTTTATAAATGTTTTATCTACCTAGAAAATGCATTCACTTTTGCTAGGAAAACACGGCTTCCTCTTGGGACCAGAGTTCCCTCTTGGGTCCAGAGTTTCCTCTTGGAAACAGACCTACCTCTTGGAAACAGACCTTCCTCTTGGAAACAGACCTTCCTCTTGGAAACAGACCTTCCTCTTGGAAACAGACCTTCCTCTTGGGACCAGACCTTCCTCTTGGAAACAGACCTTCCTCTTGGAAACAGACCTTCCTCTTGGAAACAGACCTTCCTCTTGGAAACAGACCTTCCTCTTGGAAACAGACCTTCCTCTTGGAAACAGACCTTCCTCTTGAAATTAAAGCTCCTTAAAATAAGGTCGATTAATGGAGACAGTGACAAGCTGTCGACAGTTGACAAACACGACGCGGCTGCTGCAAACCTCTTTATTGGTACAAACTTTATTATTTGCATCGCTCGTTTGTGTTCATGGTCTTTGCTGTTTTATCTTTGTTTGTAGTGCGTGTGCGTGCGTGCGTGTGTGTGTGTGTGTGTGTGTGTGTGTGCGCGTGTGTGCGTGTGTGTGTGCGTGTGTGCGCGTGTGCGTGTGTGTGTTGGTGTGTGTGTGTGTGTGTGTGTGTGGTGTGTGTGTGTGTGTGCGCGCGCGCGCGTGTGTGTGTGTGCGTGTGTGCGCGTGTGTGTGCGCGTGTGTGCGCGCGCGCTCTCTTTCTATATTAAGTTTTAAGATTAATACTTCAAACGCGGCAGTTTTATGCCTTAGAGTTAAAACTCATTTTCACCAGAAATCAAGAAAATGTTAATATTGACGTTTTCTCAAATATTTTTCCCATTTTTTCTTTTCTTCGTACTTTATATTTTAGTTTTGATCAATTGAGTTTGATTTAGAACCCAAGTAATTATTTTACTCATTGTACATTCTAGCAGAAAGCAAACCAAACTTATTATTGAAAATTATAATGTATAGGGAATGAGAGCTTTGTAGAGCTCGAATACGAGAGAAAGAGAGAGAGAGAGAGAGAGAGAGAGAGAGAGAGAGAGAGAGAGACAGAGAAGAGGAGAAATTTCTCCGTAGATACAATGTTATTATCTTGTTGTATGGTCTCTGGGTAACAATAATAAAAGGGTTACATGTATACCAGTAAACTCGTGTAGGTTTAAAGTTGATAATGTAATCTCTGTTGTCATATCTGATGCCTTTCTTTCTCTCCTACAGCCTACCTGGGAGCCCCTGGTCACAACTCTCACACAGGTAAGGTCATCAACTCGTGTTTGCACGCGCGTGTATACACACACACACACACACACACACACACAGGTATGATATTCTCATGGTCCAGGGAGAGTGACCCAGTAGCGGCCAGTGACGAGGCAGGACCAGAAGCTATGACTCGACCCCTGCAACCACAATTAGGTGAGTACAACTAGGTGAGTACACACACACACACACACACACACACACACACAACACACACACACACCACACAAGACAAACAACATAATGACCAGCAATAATTCCCTGAAGCCCTGTAACTCAAGAATAAATTGGAATAAATGAGAGAGTAAAGGAAAATATTGGACTGTATCGCTGAAGAGATCAATAATGAGGATAATATTCTCTAATTATTTAAATCCCTTGGGGAGAATGACTTTTAAAAATGGGGAGGAGACGGAGGGCGGGGGAGTGGCGGGGAGAATGGAACGTATGGAATGGTGTCAGGGAAAGGCAGAACAGGAATGAAGAGGGATAACAAGAGAGGAGAGAGAAGAGAGAGAGAGAGAGGGAGGAAGAGGGAAAGGGAGGGAAGGGGAATTGAATAGATAGGGGAGGGCTAGATAGATAGGGGAGGGTAAGTAAGTTTATTTAGGTAAAGGTACACATAAGTAGGTACAGAAATTATCGTTCATATTAACACGTGTATAAATTACCTATCAGGGTAATCCAAAAAAATTACCTATCAGGGCAATCCAAAAAAAATACCTATCAGGGTAATCCAAAAAAATTACCTATCAGGGTAATCCAAAAAAAGTCAGAGTGACTTATTTCCAAGGGAGAAGAGCCAGGAATAGAGGAAAAGGAGAGAGAGGCGTGTTATCACCAGGAGGGAGTGAAGGAAGGCACAGCGCTATTGAACGCACCAAGTCAAAATCAGATGATAAATCCTGATGCATTTCGTGGTAAATACTCTTCCCTCGACCAGCAAACAGTCCGTAGGCCGTGGGAGGCCTGCGGACTTGGTGGTGGTGGGATGTGGGGGGGGTTGAGTGAGTCAGGCCTACGGCCTATGGACCGCGGAGATGCAGTGAAGTTCAACTCTCCACTACGGTCAGATTTGGCATGATGAAGAACACAAAACTGAAACACTGACTCGCGTGTATTTCTTGACTTGCTGAATAAAATCGTTCCCAAGTCAGGTGTGGTGATCAGTTTCATCGTGCGTTCGGCATGAACGCGTGTTATTTCGTGCGTTCGGCATGAACGCGTGTTATTTCGTGCGTTCAGGCATAAACGCGTGACTCTTCGCAACACTTTTTTCAGCTGGATCGTATTCATTTATCCTGGGTATATATATAGCTTTGGGCGACGTCTTTAAGATGTGCCTGAGAGATGTGCCTGAGAGATGTGCCTGAGAGATGTGCCTGAGAGATGTGCCTGAGAGATGTGCCTGAGAGATGTGCCTGAGAGATGGTTTTAATACCTTATAAGACGATGCCAAATTTGCATAAATTCATTTGAATTCTTTGCCACTTTTACTTGTCGTATCTAATCCGATTCTCTCTAGGTTTTGGATCCTGTTGTCTCGGGGATTGAACCTTATCTCTAGCTATCTTTATTTTCTCACTCTATTCTCTCTACATTTTTCTCTATATCTTTTATTCTCCATTTATTTATTCTGTTTTCTCATTTTCTTCATCTATTCTCTCATTTAATATCGTATTCTTTTCTTTCAGCCCTCTCTTCTCCCTTTTCACTTTCAATTTCCCTTCTCTTTGCCTCCTCTCAGTACCTCCTTTACCCCTGGCTATTCCCTCTTCTCCCTGTACCTCCAATACCTTCCCCTCCCCACCACTGTTTCCACTCCCTCCCCTTACTGTAGGGGTGAGCCGTGCATTAATATTACGGCGTTGCACCAGTATCGTTTTCATCTTTAATATGTCAGTGTTTATGTCTTACTCAGTATAACATAATGGGGACTATAGTTCCAGCTGGTGTGCGTGTGGTGACGATGGTAGGGGCGATAGTGGTAGTAGTAGCTGTTATTGGAGTGGTGAGTGCCACAACCATCACACTGCCAACGTACGACCACAGACGTACAGAGAGCATCTTCTCCCTCCTTCGGAAAGTGACTTCGCCTTTAGTACGTTTGTCAGCTGTGTTAAACTCAGCTGCGAAGGCAAGACACATCTGCTCATAAACATGGGTAAGGCTGTCCACTTCTAGCCAGTGTTGACGTCGACAAGTATTGCTTCAGGTCAACGTAAACACGGATGATGTTCTGTTCAGGCGTGGTGATGTCCTTCTGTACTTGTAGCTAGCGCTGCGGATGACATCAGCTATTGATTTATGACACCAGCTGTCCTTCTCAGGTGGTCGCTGTTGCAGTTCTCCCCACAGCAGCAGATGTCTCAATCATCGGCTGGGGGGGAAGGGAACTTTGCTTTAGTTACCAGTCTGGGCACGATTGAAACAGACGTTTTACGAATAAGAGAAAAAAAATATGAAACTGTGTGAAAGTAACGCTTCTGTTTCCCCACAGTCGCTTTACCCAATGTTGATGACGTGCGACTACTGCCTCTTTGACTTCCTCTAGTATTCTTTGACTTCCTCTAGTATTCTTTGACCTCCTCTAGCATTCTTTGACTTCTTCCAGAATTCCTTGACTTCCTCTAGTATTCTTGGATTGAGTTTATGATCAAACGTTTAATTTGTTTTATCATATGTTTTTATGTTTTAAGTTTAGATTGCAAATGCTGATAAATCTATGTTGGTTTTCTGTATTGACAAGTATTGGTGTTTGTAAAGAAACACAACATAGGCTTTCTACCTCTAATCAAATATTTCAATCATCAACCTTCACCACCGGCAGTGACCTGCTGGAGACTCTCCCAGCTCTGGCTGGCAGATTTCAACGCCTTGTATGAGCCCCAGTCTGCGTCATGGACTATGACATGGAACCAAGTTTTTTTTTTGGTCCCCCCCATTGTGGAGATATACAGAATAGGGCAGCAGCACAGTACTGAAGAAACCAGTGATTGGGGGAGGAGTCTGTTCCTCGTTGCCTGTCTTTTCCTGTCTTCCCACAGGACTTAGCACCTTTTTATTCTATCACAATCCATTCCCTACCTTACTTTTACTAGCCCAATAGCGCTATAAAAAACGTACGTTAAATTTTGGCACGAAAAATATGCGTTTTTTTTTAAAGTTTTCTACAAAAAAAAATCTAGTTTGTGTATATGACCTCTTTTTATGAATTTCTAGGATCTACTCTGTTAGAATCTAGAGTTCAAGTTATTGGATTCTAATTGATACTCGATAGTGTTGTGTGTTTAAGGAGAAGCTCTAAGCCCGCTGGATCCAGCGGCTTCCTCAGATTCATCGCTGAAGATGATTCAAGGAAAAAGTTGCTGTAAACGCAAATGTACAGTGACACCTGTGCATGATGCTGCCCTCATCCCGATCTGGCATTTACGGATGCCGCGCTGCCGCATGATTGGCACTGCCGCCGCTACTGCAACATTACCACCCACCGCTGCGACATTACCACTACCGCTGTATACCGCAGTTACCGCAGCTCATATCAGGGATGCTCACCTCACAAGCCCCGGCCGAGCCTATGTTATACTGGGACACTCAACTTAATCTATATGCAAAACAGTAGTAAATCAAAGCTCGGTTATTACGGTGCAATTTACATAGTGAGACTACTACTCTTACGTGCCAAGATAGTGGCTTTCCTGAACTTGTGTCCGCGGTGAGGTGTTGTGGCTACGGTGAGGTGTTGTGGCCACGATGAGGTATTATGGCCACGATGAGGTGTTATGGCCACGGTGAGGTGTGGCTACGGTGAGGTGTTGTTGCCACGGTGAGGTGTTGTGACTACGGTGAGGTGCTGTGGCCACAGTGAGGTGTTGTGGCCACGATGAGGTGTGGCCACGATGAGGTGTTGTGGCCACTGTGAGGTGTAGCCACGGTGAAGTGTTGTGGCCACGGTGAGGTGGTGTAGCCACGGTGAGGTGTTGTGGCCACGGTGAGGTGTAGCCACAGTGAGGTGTTGTAGCCACGGTTAGGTGTTGTAGCCACGGTGAGGTGTTGTAGCTACAGTAAGGTGTTGTAGTCACGGTGAGGCGTTGTAGCCACAGTAAGGTGTTGTAGCCACGGTGAGGTGTTATAGCCACGATGAGGTGTTGTAGCCACGGTGAGGTGTTATAGTCACGGTGAGGTGTTGTAGCCACGGTGAGGTGTTATAGCCACGGTGAGGGTGTGTGTAGCCACGGTGAGGTGTTGGGGCCACGGTGAGGTGTAGCCACAGTGAGGTGTTGTAGCCACAGTAAGGTGTTGTAGCCACGGTGAGGTGTTGTAGCCACGGTGAGGTGTTGTAGCCACGGTGAGGTGTTGTAGCCACGGTGAGGTGTTGTAGCCACGTTGAGGTGTTATAGCCACGGTGAGGTGGTGTAGCCACGGTGAGGTGTTGTGGCCACGGTGAGGTGTAGCCACAGTGAGGTGTTGTAGCCACGGTGAGGTGTTGTAGCCACAGTAAGGTGTTGTAGCCACAGTAAGGTGTTGTAGCCACGGTGAGGTGTTGTAGCCACGGTGAGGTGTTGTAGCCACAGTAAGGTGTTGTAGCCACGGTGAGGTGTAGCCACGGTGAGGTGTTGTAGCCACGGTGAGGTGTTGTAGCCACGGTGAGGTGCTGTAGCCACAGTAAGGTGTTGTAGCCACGGTGAGACGTTGTAGCCACGGTGAGGTGTTGCAGCCACGGTAAGATGCTATAGCCACGTTGAGGTGTTATAGCCACGGTGAGGTGTCGTAGCCACGGTGAGGTGTTGTAGCCACAGTAAGGTGTTGTAGCCACGGTGAGGCGGTGTAGCTACAGTAAGGTGTTGTAGCCACGGTGAGGTGTTGTAGCCACGGTGAGGTGTTGTAGCCACGGTAAGGTGTTGTAGCCACGGTGAGGTGTTATAGCCACGGTGAGGTGTTGTAGCCACGGTGAGGTGTTGTAGCCACGGTGAGGTGTTGTAGCCACGGTAAGGTGTTATAGCCACGGTGAGGTGTTATAGCCACGGTGAGGTGTTATAGCCACGGTGAGGTGTTATAGCCACTTGTAAGGTGTTATAGCCACGGTGAGGTGTGGTTATGTAGCCACGGTAAGTGTTATAGCCACGGTGAGGTGTTATAGCCACGGTGAGGTGTTATAGCCACGGTAAGGTGTTATAGCCACGATAAGGTGTTATAGCCACGGTGAGGTGTTATAGCCACGGTGAGGTGTTATAGCCACGGTGAGGTGTTATAGCCACGGTAAGGTGTTATAGCCACGGTGAGGTGTTATAGCCTCGGTAAGGTGTTATAGCCACGGTAAGGTGTTATAGCCACGGTGAGGTGTTGTGGCCACGATGAGGTATTATGGCCACGGTGAGGTGTTATGGCCACGATGAGGTGTTGTGGCCACGGTGAGGTGTTGTGACTACGGTGAGGTGCTGTGGTCACAGTGAGGTGTTGTGGCCACGATGAGGTGTTGTGGCCACGGTGAGGTGTAGCCACGGTGAGGTGTTGTGGCCACGGTGAGGTGGTGTAGCCACGGTGAGGTGTTGTGGCCACGGTGAGGTGTTGTAGCCACAGTGAGGTGTTGTAGCCACGGTGAGGTGTTGTAGCCACGGTGAGGTGTTGTAGCTACAGTAAGGTGTTGTAGTCACGGTGAGGCGTTGTAGCCACAGTAAGGTGGTGTAGCCACGGTGAGGTGTTGTAGCCACGGTGAGGTGTTGTAGCCACAGTAAGGTGTTGTAGCCACGGTGAGGTGTTGTAGCCACGGTGAGGTGTTGTAGCCACGGTGAGGTGTTATAGCCACGGTGAGGTGTTGTAGCCACGGTGAGATGTTATAGCCACGGTGAGGTGTTGTAGCCACGGTGAGGTGTAGCCACAGAGGTGTTGTAGCCACGGTGAGGTGTTGTAGCCACGGTAAGGTGTTATAGCCACGGTGAGGTGTTGTAGCCACGGTGAGGTGTTGTAGCCACGGTAAGGTGTTGTAGCCACGGTAAGGTGTTGTAGCCACGGTAAGGTGTTATAGCCACGGTGAGGTGTTATAGCCACGGTGAGGTGTTGTAGCCACTGTAAGGTGTTTTTAGCCACGGTAGGTGTTTAGCCACGGTAAGGTGTTTAGCCACGGTAAGGTGTTGTAGCCACGGTAAGGTGTTGTAGCCACGGTAAGGTGTTGTAGCCACGGTAAGGTGTTGTAGCCACGGTAAGGTGCTGTAGCCACTGTAAGGTGTTGTAGCCACGGTAAGGTGTTATAGCCACGGTAAGGTGTTATAGCCACGGTAAGGTGTTATAGCCACGGTAAGGTGTTGTAGCCACGGTAAGGTGTTATAGCCACGGTAAGGTGTTATAGCCACGGTAAGGTGTTATAGCCACGGTAAGGTGTTATAGCCACGGTAAGGTGTTATAGCCACGGTGAGGTGTTGTAGCCACGGTAAGGTGTTGTAGCCACGGTAAGGTGTTATAGCCACGGTAAGGTGTTATAGCCACGGTGAGGTGTTTAGCCACGTAAGGTTTTAGCCACGTAAGTGTTATAGCCACGGTAAGGTGTTATAGCCACGGTAAGGTGTTTTATAGCCACGGTAGGTGTTATAGCCACGGTAAGGTGTTATAGCCACGGTAAGGTGTTATAGCCACGGTGAGGTGTTGTAGCCACGGTAAAGCTACACAATTTAAATATAATACATCTGGAACTTTAAGAACTATCATAATAAATCCAGTAAATTAAAAAAAAATGCTTTGTATTAGCCCAAATATAATCAACAAAGTCTCGCAGTATTTTCCTTAGGTCGTTCAAGAATATAATAAACTAAATTCTAACAACACGTTACTAAGCTAATCCTAATTCAAACAATTATCTTTTTCCCTAAGACTACATAGTTTGTGAGAGTAAAATAGAGAGTTTGATTATTATCAATCATAATATCTCTGATATAGCAAGATTAACCCCTTTCAAAATCATTCTTCATGGCTTTCGGGTCCCAAGTTAGTACATGTGTCATTGCTGATTGTTTCAAGGTGCAGTAATATTTTTTGCACACCCGATCAGCCGGGCTGTGGTTCATGCGCTGATCTACATGCGGCCAGCAGTAGCAGCCTGGTTGATCTGGCCCTGATCCACTGCGAGGTCTGGTCAAGGACTGGACTGCGGGGGAGTTGACCCCCAGAACGCCCTGCAGGTAGATACATAAATAGGGTATTGCATGTATTTAACGTACAGTAGGGATATAAAGGCACACAAATGAACGTAGATGTTAGAATAAATCGAACATCTACGTTCATTTAACCTGGGGATGATCCAGTCCAGTAATGTGACATATTTAACTTGGTGCCCTTATTTATCTCTCACAGATGCGTGTATCCCATCTTATATTAAACTTTAATAAGAACTCACTTCTCTAAAATCCCGTCCATTATACTGTGAAGAAGAATTTGCTTCGCCCTCGTGTCCTGGGCACCACTACACGCGCTTATCAGTCCACTCAAACTTGCTGACTTAGTCATCTCCTATTTCATTACGTACATATTTTTTTTAATGAGGCTTTTATTATTATTATTATTATTATATTATTATTATTATTATTATTATTATTATTGCGTATTATTATTATTATTATTATTATTATTATTATTATTATTATTATTATTATTATTATTATATTAATTACGCTCTTGCATCATGAGTGCGTTGAACTAAAGCTCCTTCGCCTCTTGAAAGTGTTGATCTCCATCTCCTTGACTTCATGGGAGAGTTTGATTATAATTCCTGGTCTCTGGAGGAAGTCAGACTTAGGCTCTGCTCTGCCTCGTGATGGCTCTGAGGTGCACTTACCAGTATTCTAGGCCGGGCTACGGTAACAGGTGACTGGGAGGGATGGTTATATGATAGAGGTTAGGTTAGGTAAGATTCGTCAAGAAACAGGACAAGTGTTTACTGACGCGGGTCTTAGTTATATGACGACCCGCATGCTGGAGCTTTAGGTCATCTGACAGAGGTTTTTTTTTCTGGCTTACCAGTCCACCCCTTTAAGATTATTTCTTTGCGATAGTTCTCTTTCGGATCGCGCTGTTACTGAAAGAAGCCATTAAATTTGATGCTTGATTCATATATATATTCCTCTTTGAGTAGTTACTGAATAAAAATTCATTCCAGTTCGTCATTTGTGTTTTTTAGCTTCCAGTTGTATTTCTTGTTTCTGATCTCCGCTTTTCTGTCCTCGTTGTCCGGATCTACCTCTGCTCACCCTACACTGACCCTAGAGAAACGTTATCTACTTCTGCTCACTCTACACTGACCCTCGGGGAACGCTATCTACCTCTGCTCATCTCGTCTTCAAACGCCTTTTCTCATGGCAGTAGCTTCCACTGCTTACACTTTTCTTGAGGTGTGTGTGTGTGTGTGTGTGTGTATGTCACACCAATATATTCCGTTTATTGTTCCTTTATAATATTTTATTTGTCGTTACCTGACTGGGTGAAGCACCAGAATTTACTATTATCATTTCTGGCTAAATTTCTGCCGAATTCACTTGAGGTAATCGTCCTTAAACACTGGCTGAGGAGGGAGTGGCTTTTCTTGGAACTGTTGTTGCTCCGCCCTTACGGCTGTTCCTCCCTTGCTCTCACCCTAGCAATCTCACATTTACGGACACCCTGAGTTTGACATCTTCTCTCCCCGATTATATGCGGAATGTGAGGGTCCCGTCGAGGCGTGTAAGCAACGAGGCAAGAAAATGTTAATCCACTTGCACATTTATGGTGGATTTATTGTGTTACGTTAATAGGAACGGGACGTTAATGATTGTGTTTTTTTTTTTTAAGTCTTTTGTTCGTTGCGTGAGAATCTCGTTCGGTGAGACCTTCATGTTTTGTTAAAATAATTCATGTGAAATATTAATCATTTGGCAGAACAGGAATTAAAATAGTCGCATCTCTGTTGAGTATTTTATATATTATATTTTGATAAGCTTTGAATTACATAAAAAACATATAACACCACTTCTATATGTTTTTTTATATGAATGAAATTATAATATATATATATATATATATATATATATATATTGAGAGAGAGAGAAACTGATTTTCTCTAATTGCCTCTTCCGCCTCCTACCCTTTCTCCCCTGTCGTCCTCCTCTTCTCTCCTGTAATCTGACCGGTTTCTCGGGAGGTTTTGGTGTACTCTTGAGGTCAGCTGACTAGTTCGGCGGTCGTGAAATAGCGATTAGGGATATTATAGTGTTGCCTGGTTGTAGCGATGTTTGGTAGTAGACAAACACATGCTGTGATGTTAAGTAGACAAACACCTGTAGTGATTTTTGGTAACAGATACACATGTTGGGATGTTTTGAAGTAGACAAACACATGTGTTTGATCCTAGTGATATTTTTTTGTAATGTTTGGGGTGTAAACCATACCCCCGGCCGGGATTGAACCCGCGGTCATAGAGTCTCAAAACTCCACCCAGTCTCGGTCAGAATAAACGCACTGAACGGAAGTATGTATTAGGAGTCCTTGGATGGTTCAGCGAAAGGCAATGAAATTTTTTGATAGAGGAGACGGAGAAAAAGGATTTTTTTTTGATCGTTGAGAGGGAAGGATATAATTTTTTTTTTTTGAATAGTTCTTTTGGGTAGTTGAAGTGGAAGACAAGGAATTATTATTAGGACTTGAGGATGGGGAAGGATGAATGGGGGGGGGGGGGGAAAGGATGATTCTTGAGAGCACACAGAAAAACTCTCAAAACATGCTGGCAGGAAATTTTTTTTTTATTTTTAATTGACCCTTTACTTTGAGTTAGTGGACTACTAAGGTCTTTGTGGTACGTCTGTTGTTCCGCATTTACTGTTGTCCGTGATGTCTGGAGGCTTCTGTTGTATTGGTGTCTTGTTGTGTTCTCTCTCTCGTTGTTGATCTACCTGCACTTCACTCTTGGTGGTCGTCTTGGTTCACCTGTTCGTAGCTGGTTATTTGAACTCAGTGTGAGAGTATTTGATTGTGTTCAATGTTTATGTCGTTGCTTATATTGTTGATTTTTTTCATGTTTTTATTGTGATCTTTATATTTTTTGTATGTGAGGGCTTAACCTATGATACCAAACCTCTACGTAAATGGCCCTGTTTCTTCTACTATTATTATTATTACTATTACCCATTAGTAGATAAAAGAACAGAACATAACTTGGATTATTCTCTTTTCAGCACTATTTCTTGCTTTTACCTTTATATCCCCCAGGATGCAACCCACAACAGTACATTAACATCTAGGTGCATATTAACTTCTGGGTTGTGTGTCGAATGGGCTGATGTTATTTGTATTGTTTATTTGGAGTTGCAGGGAGTAGAATCAGAACTTCTGGGGACTGACGCGGGTCTTAGTTATATGTTGTTGCAGCGGTTGAGTCACAGCTCTTGGCCCTGCTTCTTCGCTGGTCGTTATTAGGTCAACTCTCTTGTGGCTTCTAAAGCTTCGTCCTGTCACCTCTTAAAGCTATGTATGGATCCAGCCTCTACCACTTCACTCACAAGAATGTTCCGCTTCCTGACAACTCTCAGCCTGAAGAAATACTTCCTAATCATCGCTATGACTCATCTGAGCTTTCAGCTTAACGAGGTGAACTCTTGTTCCTATTTCCCATCTCTGAAACATTGTCCTGTGTGTTAGTGTGTGTGTGTGTATGTGTGTGTGTGTGTTTGTGTGTGTGTGTTTAGGTTAAAGACAGAACTCCGGTTCAGGTTGTATAAAACGCTTATTTTAATAACATCTGTGATCAATTGAAATTAGCTAATCTAATATATATAACAAATGAATACCACCACCAAGTATCTTGACCTCGCTGCTTTGTTCGCCTCAGTGATTACTTCCATTACATACACTGTAAGTTGTGTTCTTATATATTATTTTAAGAATGCTGATGTGATGCAATAAACATGGCGTCTCTTCAGGTCACTTCATCCTTTTTTAGGAATATATATTTCAGGCGGAACTGTTGATCACCCTAGCATCTCGCATCAAAATATAGATACACTTAGTGTATCTCGTGCTTATGTATAATAT
>NC_069421.1:17199486-17215702 GCF_026875155.1 Cherax quadricarinatus | reverse complement strand
GTTTGACCCTAGTGTTATTTTTTTGAAATGTTTGGGATGTGTTTAGCGCGTTCGTTGTGATGTGCTGTTATAGCGACGTTCGTTGTAATGGCTGTTATAGCAAAACCCCGTTGTGATGTGCTTTTAGTGACTATGCTCTGATGTGCTGTGTATATAGTTTTTTTGTGAGTGCTGCGCAGTGATGCTTGCACAAGTTATGTTTACAGCACATTTTCCATGTACTGTGTAGTTTAAAGTATTTTCCCACCCCCTTTTTATATTTTTATGTACTTAAGCTCTCTCGTAAAATGAATATTAAAATTTTTTTTTAGCACTTGAGTACTGTGCTTTTTTTGTCTCTGTTCAGGTGTCTCCTAAAGATAAATAACGTCTTGGTCAGAAAAACTTTGAAGGGAAGTATTATTAGGAGTCCTTGGATGGTTCAGCGGAAAGCAATAAATTTTTTTTTGAAAGAGGGACGGAGAAAAAGGATTTTTTTTGATCTTTTGGGGGAAGGGAAGGATTAATTTTTTTTTTTTTGAATATTTTTTTTGGGTAGTTGAAGGGGAAGAAAAGGGAATTATTATTAGGAATTGAGGATGGGGAAGGGATGAAGGGGGGGGGGGGAAGGTGATTTTTGAGAGCACACAGAAAAACTCCCCAAAACATGGGGCAGAAATTTTTTTTTTATTTTTAATTACCCTTTACTTTGATTAGGGGCTAAAAAAGGTCTTTGGGGTAGTCTGTTTTTTCCGCATTTACTGTTGCTTGATTCTGGAGGCTTCTTTTGTTTGGTGTCTTTTTGTGTTCTCTCTCTCGTTGTTGATCAAGCATTTCACTCTTGGGGGGTTTTTTGGTTCAACCTTTCGTGTGGAATTTGAACTCGGTGTGAAGAGTTTTTGATTGGTTCAATGTTTATTTTTCGTTGCTTTATTTTTGATTTTTTTCAGTGTTTTTTTTTGTGATTTTTATATTTTTTGTATGTGAGGGCTTAACCTATGATCCCAAAACCTCTACGTAAAGGCCCTTTTTCTACTACTATTATTTTTTTTCTATTCCCCCATTAGTAGATAAAAGAACAAAACTAACTTGGATTATTCTTTTTTCAGCACTATTCTTGTTTTTAAACCTTTATATCCCCCAGGATGAAACCCCAAACAGACATTAACATCTAAGTGCATATTAATTTTGGGGTTGTGGCGAATGGGCTGATGTTATTTTATTGTTTTTTTTGAGTTGCAGGGAGTGAATCAGAACTTCGGGGGGACTGACGCGGGCTTATTATATGTTGTTCCAGGGTTGAGTAAACCCTTGCCCTGCTTCTTCGCTGGTCGTTATTAGGTAAATTTTTGGGGGTTTAATTTCGTCCTGTCACCTCTTAAAGCTTGTAGGGACCCACCTCTACCACTTCACTTCAAGAATGTTCCGCTTCCTGACAACTCTCAGCCTGAAAAAATTTATTCCCAATCATCGCTAGACTTTCTGAGCTTTCAGCTTAACGGGGGAAATTTTTGTTCCTATTTCCCATCTCTGAAACATTGCCTGTTGTTAGTTGTGTGTGTGAGTGTGTGTGTGTGTTTGTGTTTGTGTTTGGGTTAAAGACAAACTCCGGTTCAGGTTGTTAAAACGCTTTTTTTAAAATAAATCGTGACAATTGAAATTAGAAATTAATATATAAACAAATGAATACCACCACCAAAGTATCTTGACCTCGGGTTTGTTCGCCTCGGTGATTTTCCATTACTACCTGAAAGTTGGTTCTTATATATTATTTTAAGAATGCTGATGTGATCAATAAACATGGGCGCTCTTCAGTCACTTCATCCTTTTTTTGGGAAAATAAATTTCAGGGGGAACTTTGATCACCCTAGCATCTCGCATCAAAATTGTAACCTTTGTGTACTCGTGCTTATGTAAATATATATATATATAATTATATATATTATAATTATATTATAATTTTTTTATATATAAATATTATTATATATATAAATATTTATATTATATTACCACAAAATAAAATATTTTTATATATATATAAATATTTTAAATATAATTATATATCACATATACAATATATATATAATATATTATAAATATATATTTATAATAATATATAATTTTTACAAAAATATACATATATATAATTTATAAATATATATATTATATATATATTAAAATATATAATACACATATACATAATAAAAATTTTATATATAATATTATATATAATATATACACATATCATATATATTATATATATATAAAATATGTATATATATGTATATATATAAATTTTTTATATATATGTTATATTTATATATATAAAATGTATATATATGTTATATATTATGTATATATATTATATGTTATATATATATGTATATATATATATTTTTGTATAATATATTAAAATTTTATATTTTTATATATGTATATTATATATATATATATATATATATATTATACATATATATAATATATATAAAATATAATATTATATATATATACAATATATATATATATATAATATATACATATAATAATATATATATAAAAACCTAATATTTTAAATAATATATATATATATATATATAAAATAATATATATATATATAATTTACATATATATACAATATATATAATAAATATATATACATATAATACATATATATATATAATATTTACATATAATATATATATCATATAATATATACATATATATACAATATAATATACATATATATATATATACATATATATATAATACATTAATACATATATAATATACATATATATACATATATATATCATATATATATATATACATATATATACATATATATATATATATAATATATAACATAATATATATATATATATATATATATATATATTAACATATAATATACATAATATATATATTATATATATATATAATATATAAATATATATATATATATATATATAAATTATACATATATATAATATATAAATACATATATAATATAATAAATATAACTACATATAATATATAATATATATAACTATATATAATAATAATATTACATAATAAATCATATATATAATAAAACATACATATATTAATATATAACTATATATATATATATATATACATAATAATATAAAATATATAATATACATATATACTATATATATAAAATATAATAAAATATATACATATAATATATATATAATACATATATAATATATATATTATAAATATATACATATATATATAATAATATATATAATAAATACATATAAATATATCAATAATACATATATAAATATATATATATATATATAAATATAATATTATATATAATATGAGAATGTATGTTGGCTAAGAAATATTTCGTAACTAAGTAGCCTTGACGTTTTTTTAAATATATGACTGTCTTTAGAGGGTAATACTTTAGCCTTCATTTTTATCTCAATAAACTCACAATAATAACACTCAGTCTCATCAGAAGTTTATTGCTGCAGTGAGGTATTAACTCTTCCCCCGGTGGTCGTAATGTTCACAACAGAAGCCACCAATAAGTTAGGATTGTTCATGAAGATTACTCATCTTCACAGGCGGAATTTTGCGGTTGCCTATAAGACAGCTCATGACCACCCTTAAGTTTATTGTTGGAAGCACCAGCTAATTGGGACTCTGCTGCCCTGTCTGCTGGTGAAAGTTGGCAAGGCAACTCCGTGGAGTTTTCCGCAAAGTTCATGGCAGTCTATGTATTTATTTATTTATTTATGTCTTTGCAAATAGTACATTGAGATTTTGTATTTACAATAATGGGTTGCATTTCAAAGAGAGCCTCTATTATGCCTAGGCATTATGGCCAACTTAACATTATTGACTTACTACTTAACACTAAGAATTATGTCATTGTTGTACAGTAGATTATTAATTATAAGTGAATCTAATTTATATAAGACAAAAGATGTATTCATATATTCAAAAAATGTTTTTGTGAAAGTGATTCAATTATATTCCAGTCAACAATGGATAAAAGGTTCAAAGTGATTGTTGAAGTTATGATGTGGGAATAACATAAGTGAGTATGTGTGTACTGAGTATTTAGCATTTAGTCTAGGGTAATTAAGTGGCTTTTGAGAAGTCTTAAATTGATTTTCAGACCGGGTTACTTTAGTATCTTCTGGTAATGAATTCCAAATTTTGGGGCCCTTTATGTGCATAGTTTTTACAGTGTGATATGGACACAAGGTATATCAAAAACAGATCTGTGTCTTGTGTTATGGTCATGTGTCCTGCTAAGGTTGGTGAGAAGTTTGAGTGGAGGGTTTATATTTGCGTGTATTGTTCTGTGTATGTAGTAGGCACATGAATAAGGATGGATGTTCTTAATGGTGAGCACTGAGAGTTTGCCCTTAATCCTTGTTTCAGGGATTAAAGGTGGTCTTGACTGGTGGTGAGTAGATTATCTGTTACCTTAAAGACCCTGTAGTCGACGTTCTTTAAATACAATCAGTCAGCCAACAACAATAACAATAAATCACAATCTCGGTAAAGTAAAAAAGTGTATTTATCGTGCTTGCCTTGTGGCGACAATTTCTGTATTTAAAAATAAAGAAACAATTATAGCAATAGGTTGGTAATAACGGTAGCGACTCGATATTATTGTTAGCAAATTTATTTTTCGAAGCCCTGGAAAACCAAATGATTGTAGTGCGAAGTCAAACAGAGCGAGCAGAGCGAGCAGTTATCGAGATTCTCGTAGCCAAGCATGTAACAGTACCCAGGATGCTCCCCATGACGTTCCTGTTTCCTGCTGAACAGGAGCAGCTGTTGTAAGTAAATCTGATGTATATTCGTGCTGCCCCGCCCAGGCTTTGACACCGGGACTTGTTGATTGTGTGCAACTGTGATCACCACAGAATTATTAATTTTTATTATGAACAAGATAAATTTGTTAGACGTGGCGGGGCTTTCCATTGCCCAAACGTTTCGTCTGCACAATAGACTTAAGTCGATTATTGGTAAACATAACACTAAAAGCAGCTGTGGCTTTATTTTTTTTTTTACATCAGCAGCCCTGCCTATATCCAGGCTTCCCTAGTGATCAGCCAAGTTATTGCTACCTGCATTCTGCTTCCGCATGCCCACGGAGCCATCACCAACTGGCTGACCCGAACAAAAAGAAAAATATCTGTCCTATAGGTTGAACAAGTGTCCTCAAGCCAATAATTTGTGGTCAGTTGAAAAATGTGCGAAATTAAAGAAGACTTCTTAACTTTAACCTGCCTTGCTCGTAAAGCAACTAATATTTTGCACCAACACAAACTCTAAACCGACTGGTAACATAAACCACATGTACAACCAGGGGTATAATAATATATATACTTCAACTTTCAACATTTGAAGACCATTATTTTGGTTTGATAATGCCAGAGGTCTTGACTGATATTGCTATTGTTGTTTTATCATCTAAAATTATCGTGCGTACATACGCAATTATTCTCAGATACATATGATTCGTTTTGCATTTTATGGGTTTTGGGTGAACGAAATTTTCGTTCAATATTTTTTATAGGTACTTATCTGCGTTGGGTATTTTTAAATTTGTTAAAAGGCATCAACGGAGAAAAAGAGAGAGAGAGAAATATAAGAGAGTGAAACATTCTCAAGAGCGCCATCAGCAGTAGTAACACCAACAACAGACACAACGGCAGTCCTGCGTCATACATACGGGTACCAAGGCTTTTGTTTATTTGAAATACATATTCCGTATTTTTCAAACTCGATTCCAAGTTAAGGTCTGTTATCCTATCTGGGTTCATTTCGAAATATACTGCCTCACTTCTTCCAAGATGCTTTTCTCTAGTGTCATCATAGTTTGCTTTACGTAAAGAACAGAAAGACACAATACCGTGACTGGAACAATACATGAATAACCCACACACACCTTACGACGACGATTCGGTCCGACTTGGACCATTTACAAAGTCACCCTTTGTAGATGACTTTGTAAATAATCCAAGTCGGACCGAAACGTCGTCGTAAGTTTCTCTCTCCAATGAGCGGGTTATTCATCTATTGTTTTGCTTTACTTAAATTATATAAAAAAAAATCAGATGCCAGAAATATGTAACGTAAACGATGGAAGGTTCTATCCACTTCAAAAAGCGAACCCGTCCACAGTACTCGGAGACAGTTCACGACGATATAATATCTACTACGGACATGAAGATATCACCTGTTGCACAGCTGTTGATATTAAAATATAGGGTGGAACGATGAGCCCAGTTAATATCCTGTTGGATATGAGAGAGCCTGTAATTCATGTTTACAATGAATATTGTCAGTCAGACCTGACAGGCAGCAGCAGCTGTGCTTGTATATGCATACAACCATCTACCTCGCTGCTGTTTACATTTCTCAGAGCGTTTGTTGACAACCCGTTCTCCATGAATCTATGTGGATTTCACTCATCCGGTTTGCAGCAAATTTCTCCATTTACGTTATTTAGGTTATGTTGAGAATGTCCCCCTTCAATAAAAAAATGATAATTGAAATATAAAGGGGAATTTAAAAGAACTGTGACGTGCTAACAGAAAACGGAGATCCAGCCTCGCTAAACAGTCAGCCGTTTGACTGTTTTAACAAAAGTGAAATACTGCCTTTTAAGAGCATGGGTTGCCCTTGATGAATCGATACAACCCAGGCCTTCAAATAGATCCCCCTTGTTTTGCACGCATTAAAATGCGTCAGTTTACGCACTAAACAGAAGCGTAAATTCGTTATTCTAGGTTAGGTTATATTAATATGAATTAACCTATAATTGCGTATCGTTAATCTCGCCACAAACAAAATGACGATTATTATTTTTAATGCTTATTTAACTCATTGATATAGAGGTTCTTAGGATGTCTTGATCCGATAAATTGGCGCTGTCTTCTTCTTCCTTGGATCAAACAACATCATAGATGGCGAGTAAAATAACGGAACAGTGACACGAACAGTACAAGTTGGAGAAAGTGACAAGAAAACGTGAGAGTAAAAGAAAGGGAAAAAACCAGAGGAAAAGAAGGGGGAAAAGAAAACGTGGGAGGAAAAGAAGGGGAAAAGAAAACGTGGGAGGAAAAGAAGAAAGTGAAGAAAAGAAAATGAGAAAAAATGCGGAGAGAAAACGTAGTAAATGAAGCGGTAACAAAAATATATATAACTCAAGTTAGAAAAAGCTGAAGCATTTTAAATTATAAAAACAGAGTAATTCCTCTGAATCTTTCAATAATATTTTTCTATGAATTATTAAAATAAACAAATAAATATATATATATATATATATAATATATATATATATATAAAATATATATATATATATATATATTTATATTTATTTATTTATATTATATATATTATATGAAAGAAATAACACTAAAACGCGTGACCTCAAATATGAAAAAAGTACCATAGTGAAAATAGGAAATAAAACCTGGCGCTTCATGTGCTTACACACACATCTTCAGAGAAATCAGGATATGTATGTAAGCTCATGAAAGCTGTCCTGTCTTCATTGTGGTGTTTTTCTCACATAAACCCGCGCGCGCGCACGCACACACACACACACACACACACACACACACACACACACACACACACACACACACACACACACACACACACACACACACCACACACACACACAAAGGAGCCGAGTCTCGACCCCTGCAACCACAATTAGTGTGGGTACACCACACACACACACACACACACACACACACACACACACACACACACACACACACACTGAAGAGGCGGGGCCAGAAGCTATGACTCGACCCCTGCAACCACAACTACATAAGTACACACACACAACACCACCACATAAACAGATGTCATAACAGAGCTGAGGATTAAGCAGCATTACAACGCCAGACATGCTAAGTGTAGCACAAATCGCTCTTGCATCTTGACGACGGTGGTAAACCCACAAGAAGTCGCTACGTCTTGTGGGTTTACTCGAACTCCAGTGTAATGCCCCTTTATTATGTCACCGCCACTTATATAAACCCTTTTCCTCGTCCTCCCGTCCATTATTACGTACTTACCAAAGGTTCACACTACATTTGCACTCCGGTGCTCGTTCCTCTCGTAACCAACTGCTCGTTTATCTTATAACCAGCTGCTTATGGCGTTCACAATCTCGAGTTTACTCCATTCACTCGTCAACCACTCTGTAAATAACTTCTTTATGCACCCTATTTTACACTGCTTTTTTTTCTCGAAGATTGTGTCCTCTTGCCCTCGTTGCTACTTCTAAGAGATTTCCTTCCTTGTTTACTAGCAACTTCTCGATAACTCCATAGCAGTACTACATCATCATCATCATCATCATCATCATCATCATTATCATTATCATTATCATTATCATTATCATCATCATCTTCTTCATCTTCATCTTCATCTTCATCTTCTTCATCTTCTTCTCCAACAATAGACAATCAAGCGTCATACTTTTTCACTGTTCAGATATCGTCCTTGATGTAGAGAAGCAAAGTCAAAAGACAATACACTATGCGGGATCAATTTTATTGAGACTTATCGTCCAGTGTATGACTTTATTAAGTAATAACCTGATACTTTTCCCACGAAAGTTTTTTCTACGTATTTTTTAATATCCATTTAAAATGTCATGACTTCGGAATCTACTTCATTTTTGTCTTAATTTTATTTTTGTTTTACAAGCGTTTTTTTCAAATGTGGAGTTCCATAAAACGTAGTAAATATATTAAGGTTTTTCCAAACGTCTTCAAGATTTTCTTAATATTAGCTAATGTTACGTGAGAAACTGTGTAACACATGTTACTATTTTATGGGCTACACTGCCAAAATATTTTGACATAAATAGTCAGCCTTAAATCTGAGGATTGTATTATTTCTGTGATAGTCATATCCACAACACGTAGTTGGGTGGTCATACTCACGGCTGTGGTCAGGGAAGAGCGTCGGTTCAGTCCAGGAGAGGAAGAACGCCCCTCCATTGTTACACTCTATATCATAATCATTATGAAACTCTTAAGAACTTTACCACACACCACACACACACACACACACACACACACACACACACACACACACATATATATTATATATTATATATATATATATATATATATATATATATATATATATATATATGTGTGTGTGTGTGTTTGTATGTACACAAACACTGATCTCTGGCCGAAGGAGACTCAAACTTACGAACCATGGAACAACGTACGCAGTGTGGTGAGAATGATAAAGCACTGCGTACCTTGTTCCAAGGTTCGTAGGTTCGAGTCTCCTTCGGCCAGAGATCAGTGTTTGTGTATATTTCGCCTGCTCTTGCGAATTTCCCTTGCATTGTTAAAATCTCTAGTTGGACGATGCATGCATGGGATGAGATGAAAAGCTGTAAGCCTTCTCCCTGAAAGCTGGCTGCCTTGGTTCAAACGTCTAGCATTGAGCTAGGTGCCAAGTATTGTCCAGGTGGTGAAACGTTAAAGAAACTATATATATATATATATTTATATATATAAAATAATTTTATAGTATTGATTTTTCTTAGCACAAGTTCGGAAAACTGAGAAAGTCATAAGGGCATACAAGCTTGCACATACAAAATTCTCCTGACATTATACAAAACTCGTTATAAAGTAGTGTATTAATATTTGTTTTCCTTTAGTTTGCCTAGAACATAAGTTTGCATCACTGGTTTAGCGCCGCGGGGGCGTTGACCCCCCGAAACACTCAGATAACAGTTTTCCTTTTTCAATGTTTCGAAATGACACCCCCCTTTCGGGGAAGTTTGAGAGAGAATCCGAGTGGGGTATAGGGGTTCTTTGCTCAGAATTCAAAACCGAAGGGATATATTTTTTGGCCTCTTTAATTAAAATTCAGAAGTATCCTTTAATAAAAAAATACAAGTAGTGATAAATTGGGGGTGGTGGTGGTTGAAGGGGGCTATGGTAGTGATGGTTTTGTATAGGGTGGGCTATTAGAGACGGGGAGGAAAAAAGAAGATTGAGGCCAGCTAAGGATTTCTGGTTGAGAGGAATAATTGACAAAAACGGGAAGGAAGTGAAAAGCCCGGGGATGAGGAGGAGGAATAAACTCCATTGAGGACTTTTGGGACGATAGGGGGTTTAGTAATGAATAGTGAGGGGAAGAATTATGAGCATGAAAAAAGGATGAATTTTGTGAATGAATGTTATCAAGGGGGAAAACAATGGAATATTGATAAGTGAAAAAAATGTGAATGTGGGACCAAAATAAGTGTGAAGAGAATGGAAGGGAAGATGAACATAAGGGAAGGGAAGAAAGGTAAGATAACGTGAAGGATTAAGAAACTGCTACAGAGGAAATAAGGGGAATTGTGAAACACTATATTCATTAAATCTGGTTTCTGCGTTATTATTTCTATTTTTATAATAATAAAATAATAAAATATATTTATTCCACTAGCCCATTAGTAAAATTAAGGAAAAACAAAGAGAAGGAAGAGAATTTGTGGTTTGTCTTTTATGTGTAAGCGAATAATCTTATTCACACTTTTTCTTTTTTTTCCCCTTTTATCTCTTTCTTCCTCGAGATTGGCAGAGGGGGGAGGAAGGTTGGAGTAAGGGGAAACAAGGGGGTAGAAAAAGGGATTTAAAGGGGGTTTAAAATGGGAAAAGGAAGAGTAAGGAAAAGAAAGGAGAAAATTTAACAGGGGGGAAAAGGGAAAAATTAAGATAAGAAAAGGAAAAAAGTAATAAAAAGTTTAAGAATTTGGAAAAAGTGGTAGTCTTTTAAGATTGCTACTTTTACGTACTAAGTTTCATCTCTCTCTCTCTCTTTCTCTCTCTCTCTCTCTCTCCCCTCTCTTCTCTTCTCTCTCTCTCTCTCTTCTATCTCTCTCTCTCTCTCTCTCTCTTTTTCATTTAACCCTGACAGGAGATGCCTTAATTATCGAGCTAGCTTACATCTCTGGTGCTTTAGAACAGTCTCTAAATTTCCTAACCTGGAGCCCAGCTCAGCTCTGGACGCACCTCTTATTAATGAACTAAATTACCAGAAACTTGACTCCATATCATACACCTAACTCACGCCTGAAATATATACTAATATATATATACTAATAAGGTGTATTTTTGTCTGTTTATTTTGTATTTTGTTATTTACTTAATTTTTTGCCCATTGCAGTTTATTTTAAACTGCTGATACCGCATTAAACTGTTTTCTAATATTGTTGCTTTTGCTGTTTAATGATCATGTTGAGTCTGTGGCTATTGTTAAATATATTCCTTGTGTGTGGGAGGGGGGGGGGGGGAAGACACATGACTGTGGACAACTTGAGGGGATGTGAACGGTATTTCTTGGAAGCGTTGGTGTCCTGGATCATCACCACCACAGATGTATGTTGGAGAGATCATGATCCAGGTATTGGAGGGGTTTCCAATAAATTCTTCATAAATTAATACTTTTGCTTCCTTTTCCCCTCCAATACACTCGCTCTTACTGTTGCTGATTACACCGTTGCTGTCACTGTTTATACCTCTACTGCCGTTTCCAATCCACTTCAGAGGGTTTTAACGTTACAATTAACTTTTTTTTTTATTCTACCGTTTCCACTAACGTCTTTGTCGATTACACACTTGCTACCTCCCTTTTTTTGTAGACGTTCAGCTACATGTCGTGTATTTACTCAAGAAATATCCTAAAGGTTATTATTGTATTTAACTACTGGTAACTGCTTCGGTTCTAATGACTTCCTTCGCAAGTGGTTTTTTTTCACCTCTGTGACTGTTGGTGAAATATTTTATCTGTTTCCTCAGTTATGGCATCTGTACTGGAGGGAAGAGTGTGAGGAGGATGTAGAGAGTGAGGGGGAGCTGATAGATGGGGATATTGGGGTAAATGGGTAAAGAAGAGGCAAGTGGGTCATTGCTAGATGGTGGGAATAATTCTTTCTCTATCTAATTTCATCTATACCTTTGTCTCTTGGGTTTTCATTATCTCGTTTTTCATTTTTATCCTTTGCCTCTTCTTTCTCCTTCTTACGGCTTTCTGTTTTTGATGCTGCTCTTCTTCCTTTTCATTCTTTTCTCCCCTCTCTTTTCCCCCCTCCTCCTCTTCTTTTTCTCTATACATCAAGGTCTCTAAATTTTCACAAATTTTCCGACATTGTTGTTATCACCTCATCCCACTGCAGTCATCACTTCATCCCACTGCAGTCATCACTTCATCCCACTGCAGTCATCACCTCATCCCACTGCAGTCATCACCTCATCCCACTGCAGTCATCACCTCGTCCCACTGCAGTCATCACCTCGTCCCACTGCAGTCATCACCTCGTCCCACTGCAGTCATCACCTCGTCCCACTGCAGTCATCACCTCGTCCCACTGCAGTCATCACCTCGTCCCACTGCAGTCATCCTCTCGTCCACTGCAGTATCACCTAAACCCACTGCAGTCATCACCTCATCCCCTGCAGTCATTTACCTCATCCCACTGCGTCATCACCTCATCCCACTGCAGTCATCACCTCATCCCACTGCAGTCATCACCTCATCCCGCTGCAGTCATCACCTCATCCCGCTGCAGTCATCACCTCGTCCCGCTGCAGTCATCATCTCGTCCCGCTGCAGTCATCACCTCGTCCCACTGCAGTCATCACCTCGTCCCACTGCAGTCATCATCTCGTCCCACTGCAGTCATCACCTCATCCCACTGCAGTCATCACCTCATCCCACTGCAGTCCCTCACCTCTCCCACTGCAGTCATCACCTCATCCCACTGCAGTCATCCCCTTCTCACAAAGCTGTCGTCATTTCCCCATTAAAGTATATCTCTACAAATGATACCCACCATCCCATTCCTCCGTTCCCTCTATTTTATCGTAAACCCTTCCATCCCTTCATCCCTTCTACCCTCTATCCCTTCCCATCCCATTCCATCCCCTCTCATATTCTTACGAAAGTCTTCCTGTGTGAACAGTTTGAACAAAGTCGACCTGTTTTTTTTTTTTTAATTATAATCACAGTAACCCAAACGTCTCGTTAAAAAAAAAAGGGAAGTACATTATTCACTTTACTTTCGGATGATAATAGTCTGGAGGATCGAAACCGCGTTTTTTTTTGGTTTCATTTTCTGTGCGTTGTGAGTTTTCCAGTCAGGTTTCTGTAGGTTATTTGGAATTGTTCCCAGCCAGGGTTACGTGGGTTATTGTGAATTGTTCCAGCCCCGCTATTGTGGGTTGTGAATTATGGGATAAAGGATAGCTTAAAAATTGTTCTAACCAGGTATTTTTGGCTTTAATGATTACAGCCCAAGGTATTGTGGGTGAAATTCAGCCCCCGGTATTGTGAGTTGAGAATTATTCCCAGCTGCGGTTTGTGGATTGAGAATTATTCCAGCTGCGGTATTGTGATTTAGGATTATTCCAGCTACGGGATGTGGAATTTAGATTATTCCAGCGCGGGATTGTGGATGAGAATTATTCCAGCTGCGGTATGTGGATTGAGGGGAAATTTTTCCCCCTTTCGGGATTATGGATTCGAATTATTCCGCCAGGATTCATGACTCATTTTTACCCATTCTCATTGTTAGCCAACAAAACTCACTACCCAAAAATAAAAAAATGACTTAACTTTGTTGGTTGGTTTTGTGGGTTAAAAAAATGATTAAATATGAGAAATTCTGCCAGAAAATAACACACATTTTCCCAATAAATAATTTAACCTCTGTTTGGTTACTCATTTACTCTACTTAGGAGGTGAAGCTCGTGTGAAATATTTTTCCTTCCGTGCTTTATTAAAATGGGTAGTATGTTTCCTTCGCAACGGACTTTTTATGATTGGAGAACCAGTCGTGGAAAAATGGATGTTAGTTGCAGTAGTTGTCGACAGTGTAATGGGAAGGTTTGAAACAATTTGTACGTGATCTTGAGTGACGTACGTTGTGTGTGTGTGTGTGTGTGTATGTGTGTGTGTGTGTGTGTGTGTGTGGTGTGTGCATGACTGTGTGTGTATGACTGTGCGTGTTTGACTGTGTGTGTGGGGCCGCGTTTTGCGTGTAACTGTATGTGTTAGTTACCATTTTGTCGTAGGCACATGTCGATTAGACACTAAGCCTGTTGTACATGTGCTCATGTATGTGTGTGTTCATGTGTTTGTGTACGTGTGTGTATGTGTGTGTGAAACAGGGCTTAAAGTGTACTCTCAACACACACACACACACACCACACCACACACACACACACACACACACACACACACACACTTTATGCTGACACATGCCTCGGTATATATGAGTGTATATATGATAGTAGCAGCATTACTGATGGTACTATTAACTAAGTGTTATGAGAAACAGGAAGCAACAAATGGGCTTAACTGTACGCTTAACGTCCTTTACGTTTTCAGGGTTAGCCATTTTTTTTTAACCATTTAAATAATTAAACCTGAAAGTTACCTCTACATCATTTAAGAAAAAAAATAATCCCCTATACAGAAGACGGGGCCGTGTGTGTGTGTGTGTGTGTGTGTGTGTGTGTGTGTGTGTGTGTGTGTGTGTGTGTGTGTGTGTGTGTACACATCTATCCTAGGTGGTCAGGAAGACAGGTATCGCCTCTTACAAGCAAAGTACCAACTTCCGGAAGCGAGGCGTCATGTACTTCTTGAAGTCTCAGATTTCCGATAAGACGAACCCCCTCGTGCGTGCCAGACTACCATTCCCCAGCTGCTAAAACTTTTTTGTATAAGTGAAAACGACCAGATGATTATAGAAAATGAGAACGAAGGGTCTCTAATCAGGGAAGTGGGTACGAATTTACCGCTCAGCTATGTACTAGTTATATAAACAATTATTTAGTAATTTTTAAGTGAATATTATTCCATTACGCTGGTTTCTGCACCTCCATATTAACTAAATACTTGCAACGTAACCTCTTTAGTCTCAGATTTGTCTCACTGTAGATGTTGGGATGCGATTGTGTTCTGTTGTGTTATGTATACGTATTGTATTATTGTAATTGCGGTCCTTTGACTATGTGTGTATTTATGTATGTGTCAGTCCACAAAAATAACCGAATTAATAATGTTTTAATGTTCCGTTTTTTCAATGCACATATGAGATACGTCAGTATGTATATAAATATCAAGGTCAAGCGTCCAGATGCACTCGAGTTCAAGGCTGTAACTATTCCTAAGCAAGATCCCGAGCAGCTGCTCGGGATCTCCTTTTTAGCTATTCGAAGCTAATTTTTTTTTTTTAGATCGGAGTCGCGTTCCAGCTGTTCGAAGCTTCATCCAAAACTACCGAAATCGTAATAACGCTATTGCAAACAAATCGCAGAACGGGTGGGAGTCGAACCCATGGCAAGCGAGTCCTAAGCCTCGCAAACCAGTGTCCCTCATAGACTCAGAGTGCATGGTGCACTTAACGTTCACCATATACATGTACACGAGTGTGCACGTTCGTTTCAATTCACAATTTACAAAAACTGGGAACGAATTTTAATCCCTTATCAAGATGTAAAAGCATTCCTGACGTTTGTTTACAAGTGCATTGCTGTCTTATTAACCTACGAGCAGTTGATAAGCTTTTACTGAAGTAAACTGACTGGTGAGGGAAATGCTGCTTTTTCCGTCTTTAATAAAAAATTCCTTGGTGGGGTTAGTTCCTTTAAGATCCTAAAACATAATCGTTTTGTCACATAAGTAATGAAAGGAAATGGATAAATCTGTAAGAGTCATTCAGAGCGTGAGAAATGATTAGGTTTAATCTGAGGAAGGGAAATGGAGCTCAAAATTTCTTGGATCAAGAGATCTTGCCTAATTCGTTGGAAAGGTAACGTTCGATGAAGCAGGAGAACTGGACTGCCAACTCTCCCTGTCTCCCACACCACCTCCACCTGTTCTACCAATCCCCACCACCATCCTCCCAACCTATCCCCACAACCACCCTTATCCCCAACACTGTTTGTCCCCACCACCTCTCCCTATCCCGACTATCTGGTCTCCCTAACCCCGCTCCCTCATTTTCCTATCCTCACTACCTCCCTTCTTATAAACTCTTATCTAATTAGGTAGTTAAAAAAATGGTTTCTACTTGCAGAGGACGTGGTCAGTTTTTTTCTGGCCTCGACTCGGGTCTTCAGAGGTTGAACTCTTGTCTCTGCCTCTTGGCCTCCCCCCCCCCCCCTCTTCTCTCTCTCTCTCTCCTCTCTTC
>NC_069421.1:17053531-17198986 GCF_026875155.1 Cherax quadricarinatus | reverse complement strand
AGTAAACAGGGGGGTATATAAGGCAAAAGTGGATGGTATAGTATGGGGTAGAGTAGAAGTGGGGGGTAAAGGGAAGTATGGGGGGAAGTAAGGGGGGGTGGCCCGTCAAATACAAAAAAGAGGAGCACTGAAAGGGGACTGTCCCAACACAGACGCGGGGAAATAATAAAAAATAAAAGGAACAAAAACACAAGGCACAAGAAAGACAACCCAGAGGAGAAAAAGGAAAGAGGAAAGGGGAAGAGGGAGAAGAAAAAAATGAGGAATCAGGTTAAGTCACGGGTGTTCTGAAGTTTGGAGCATTTTACAATGTAGTGGGAGAGGAAGGCATCTACAGAGACGAAGCTACGACTAAGATTCATACAAGGAAAGTTGTGTATTACTACTACCACTACCACTTCCTGCCTATATATACCCTTCCTGCTCTACTTCTCGTTAGTGTGACTTTGTAAATGGTCCAAGTCGGACCGAAACGTCGTCTTAAGCTCCTCTATTCATTGTGCGGGTTACTTGTGTATCGTTCCAGTCACGGTATTGTGCCTTTTTATTATTTATAGATACAGGTAATTCTACACTTGCCTAACATATAGACATCACCCGCTTCCACAGCTGGATTTGTCCAAGATGATACTTCTGATGACTGTTTCACCTCACTTGTCTACAGTACATAATTTCCTCACACATTCAGTACTCTTATAAAGATTGTTAAACTGATCACATCGACTCCAGGCTTAGGGACCGATTGCTTCATATTCCTTCTGATTTTCAACCGTTCTTCTCTGTATTGGCCTGAAGAAGCCACTGACTGGAGAAACGTTTCCACACTAAATATACCCAGGTGTTACACAAGAATCTAATCATCCTGTCGGTTTCCGAACTGAGTAAGTCATATTTTTCTGAATTAGATAACCGATATTGTGTTAATGTTTAAGTGCAAAGGCACAATTAACCTTGCTAAACCTGGTTTTTCTAGCATTGCAAGTTATAGAATTGCATTACCGCAAATATTCTGAGACCAGGTTTCACAGTTTACACTTAACTCTGCCATGAGTTGTCATCTTGGAGTTAATACTTACAGAAATCTCAAAACACTTCATGTAGCCTGAATTTGAGCAGAAGAACCAGAAACGAATGTGCATGGATGAGGAGAGAGGCCCAGCATCAATATGAGAATGATAAAGTTTCGAAATCCAAATCTGACCCACAATTGTTATATATTCGCATCAGGAGGAAAACAGTCAAAACCAGGTAATCAGGCTGAGGTAGGAAGGAGAGGAGAGCATGAAGAGTGACCAGGAAGTATGTGAAGAAGTATTTACCGTTGAGACAGAAATGCTTCCAGCTAACCGAGATGGTAGCGTGCACCAGTAAGTGATAGGTACACTGCACATAAGCAAGGAGGTGGTGAGGAAACTGCTAAGTGAGATACCTTGAAGGCGGTGGGCCCAGATAACATATCTCCTTGGGTCCTGAGAGATGGGCCAGAGGATCTATGTGTGCCGTTAGCAGCAGTCTTCAGTAAATCTATTGAAACAAGGCGAATGCCTGAGGTGTGGATGACAACAAATGTAGTTCCATTTTCTAAGAATGGAGACAAACATGCAGCATTAAACTACAGACCAGTGTCACTGACATGTATAGTATGTAATGGCATGGAGAAGATTATTAGGAGAAGAGTGGTGGGGCATATAAAAAGGATTGAGTTCATACATATAATCAGTACAGCTTCAAAGAGGGATAGACCTGTGTCACAGATCTACTTGAGTTCGACAACGTAGAAGAAGTAAGACAAGAGAGAGAGAAAGAGGGATAGGTAGATTGCATATTTTTGACTATAAGAAAGCTTTCAGCACAGTCCACATAAGAGACTGGTTCGAAAACTAGAAGAGTAGGCAGGAATACTAGGAAAAACACTGCAATGGATCACGTAGGAAACAACGAGTGTTGGTACGTGTTGAGAGGTCAGAGTGGGCACATGTGTAGAGTAGGGGGTTCCATAAGGGAACCCCTGACGCTACACATTATATATGTGAATGATATGATGGAAGAAACAGATTCAGAGGCGCCCCCTGTTCGCTGATGATATATGAAACTGATAAGGAGAACTCAAGCAGATGAGTATTAGATAAGACTAAAAGGTGATCAGGACAGGTTGCAAGCCTGCTAATACAAATGGCTCCTGGAGTTTAACCCTAGCAAGTGCAAAGTCATGAAGCTTGCGAAAGTACAAAGAAGACTGCAAACGGAATACAGGTAGGGGATCAAAGTTGTAAACCTCACTATGGGAAGGAGATCTTGGGGTGTGCATTATACCGAGCACATCCCCTGAGGCAAACATCAATCAAATAACCGACAGTTCCCCTGTAAATCATCCCTCGAAAAATGTATCTCTCATACGTAATCCCAACCTTCAATCCACGGTAGAGGTATCCACCTTAATCTAACCCATCCTCTTAGTCAATACAGTATTGCAATGTAATTTAGATAGGGCGATTAGTGATTTTTATAAGAACTTTTAATGATGATGTTCAAGGCAGTTTCTTCTAGTGTGTGCTCGCTCGTTATCAGTTTTATTTTCTCGCTTCAAATATTTTTACGTCTTTATGTAATATTTCTTACACTGATGATATGGCATTTTTAATTTTTTGTATTTAAATATAGGAATATAACCAGATTAAACCTGAGCTAACCTAAACTGAAATGACGTAAATCGAAAAAAATAAGTATCAACCCACAACAGAAATATCCCACATAATGTAACCTGAGTTCCCTGTACCTTAGCCCACGTGAAGGGAATCTCCATACCACACAACCTACGTGAAGGGTATCTCCGTACCACACAACCTACGTGAAGGGTATCTCCGTACCACACAACCTACATGAAGGGGATCTCCGTACCACACAACCTACATGAAGGGTATCTCCGTACCACACAACCTACATGAAGGGTATCTCCGTACCACACAACCTACATGAAGGGTATCTCCGTACCACACAACCTACATGAAGGGTTTTCTCCGTACCACACAACCTACATGAAGGGTATCTCCGTACCACACAACCTACGTGAAGGGTATCTCCGTACCACACAACCTACATGAAGGGTATCTGCGTACCACACAACCTACGTGAAGGGTATCTCCGTACCACACAACCTACATGAAGGGTATCTCCGTACCACACAACTTACGTGAAGGGTATCTTCGTACCTCACAACCTACATGAAGGGTATCTCCGTACCACACAACCTACGTGAAGGTTATCTCCGTACCACACAACCTACGTGAAGGGTATCTCCGTACCACACAACCTACGTGAAGGGTATCTGCGTACTACACAACCTACGTGAAGGGTATCTCCGTACCACACAACCTACATGAAGGGTATCTCCGTACCACACAACCTACATGAAGGGTATCTCCGTACCACACAACCTACATGAAGGGTATCTCCGTACCACACAACCTACATGAAGGGTATCTCCGTACCACACAACCTACATGAAGGGTATCTCCGTACCACACAACCTACGTGAAGGGTATCTCCGTACCACACAACCTACATGAAGGGTTTCCGTACCACACAACCTACATGAAGGGTATCTCCGTACCACACAACCTACGTGAAGGGTATCTGCGTACTACACAACCTACGTGAAGGGTATCTCCGTACCACACAACCTACGTGAAGGGTATCTCGCGTACTACACAACCTACGTGAAGGGTATCTCCGTACCACAACACCACGTGAAGGATATCTCCGTACCACACAACCTACGTGAAGGGTATCTCCGTACCACACAACCTACGTGAAGGATATCTCCGTACCACACAACCTACCTGAAGGGTATCTCTGTACCACACAGCCCACGTGAAGGGTATCTCCGTACCACGCAGCCCACGTGAAGGGTATCTCCGTACCACACAGCCACGTGAAGGGTATCTACGTACCACATAACCCACCAGTAAGTTGATATTTCATAAACCAATCAAAAAAGGCCTCGAAATAGGATACATACTTGTCCTAGGTATCCCAAACTGCGATTAAATCGTCCGTTGCATATTAACTCCTTTATGGTCAGAGGGATCGATTTTTGGAACATGGCTGGCATATTACACATGCCTAAAGAAGTAAGTGTATATTGATAACGGCCTCTTGGAACTACAAATGCAGCGATTTCCTTGATCTTGTCAGTTAAAGTAACCTGACAGTAGCCCTTGTGAAGGAAGTTTGGAAATAAATCTGACATTACTCAAGAAGTCCAAAACGTTATACATGTGGTGAAGTAGATGTGTATTTTTCACTGATTTCATTCACCTTTCGGTTGTCAATCATTGAATTTCTAAATATTCGAAAGTATATCAGGTTGGGACTGCTAAGGTGTAATGATATCAGCCATTTGCCATTTCGAAAGTCTATATATAAGTGGACGTGGGTTTCTGGGTAATGTTAGGCAATCCAATTTCGATCCCATTGACTTCTTGCTGATAGTCAGAGTCTATAAGAACAGTGGACATGGTCATCATCAGGGTGACAGGTGATTCAATTTATTTTTGTAATTTGATTGATTCTAGAGATTTTCTCCTCAGGTTTTCGAAAGTTGATCCCACTTAATGTCAGACTTTTTCTCTACCACATGTATAGGATCAGTAAATTTTAAGATAAGATAAAATTTCGTTCGGATTTTTAACCCCGGAGGGTTAGCCACCCAGGATAACCCAAGAAAGTCAGTGCGTCATCGAGGACTGTCTAACTTATTTCCATTGGGGTCCTCAATCTTGTCCCCCAGGATGCGACCCACATCAGTCGACTAACACCCAGGTACCTATTTGCTGCTAGATGAACAGGACAACAGGTGTAAGGAAACGTGTCGAAATATTTCCACCCGCTGGGAATCGAACCCGGGCCCTCCGTGTGTGAAGTGGGAGCTTTAGCCACCAAGCCACCGGCCTATAAAGTGTGAGCAGGTACCGCTACATGGACCATAACTTCCTTATTTCCTTCACCAATGGAACGTTGTATAGGAGCCTTGTCACATATCTGCTTCATGCTCCCCTGAACTTTAAGGTTATTCTTTCCCACTTGACGGACTAATTGCAGCCTTGCCTTGAAACTGTTTGAAACGTTTTCAATAAGTCACCTTCAAACAAGCTCTCTTTGAGTACCTGCGGAGGTCCTCTTACACTGTGACCAAACATCACTTAAAAGGGACTGTACGTAGTAAATTCTTTCGCGGTTTTCCTCATAGCAACAAAGGCAATGACTCATTCCAATTAGTAAGATAATGGAAATAAAACAGCACGATTGTTTTCAAATTGTGATGGAATCTTCGCAGTGCATCTTGACACTGTGGGTGATAAGCGTAAGTGATAGTCTTTATTTAATAGAAAAAATGGAAAACTTAACTCTTAAACACTGAGTAAATACTCAGTAAATACTGAGTTACATGCAATAACTTCTGAGTGCCTCATTTAACTGCCATCATCTTTCAAAGCTGATATCTCATTAATAAAAGTTCTGACCTCCTTCGAACTTATTGTGCTTGTGTATTTTAGGAAACAGAGCCCTCCGAGGTAACAAGAATCCTTGTCTTTAATTTGGCTTCAAGGCTGAAGTTTCTTAATGGAAGATCTGCATTAATATAGGATTATGTATGTCCTAATTTTTTATTTTCATTGAAAAATGGGGATCATCATCTCTTATAACTTATGAAAAACCTATCTGATTCGCTTCAAATTTTGACTGCCACGTTCTGGATAATGTTTTTAGGGGCATGTGGTGCAGGAGCCCCGAAGTTATGCCCTCAGGAGGTAATTTTCGGTTACCGAAATGTATTTGGGTTTGGTTTGTAGCAGAGTTGATGATGGTGGGTAGCAGAGTGGATGATGGTGGGTAGCAGAGTTGATGATGGTGGTAGCAGAGTGGATAAATGGTGGTAGCAGAGTGGATGATGGTGGGTAGCAGAGTTGATGATGGTGGGTAGCAGAGTGGATGATGGGGGGTAGCAGAGTGGTGAGGGTGGGTACGAGTGGATGATGGTGGGTAGCAGAGTGGATGATGGTGGGTAGCAGAGAGGATGATGGGGGTAGCAGAGTGAATGATGGTGGGTAGCAGAGTGGATGATGGGGGTAGCAGAGTGGATGATGGTGGATAGCAGAGTGGATGATGATGGGTAGCAGAGTGGATGATGGTGGGTAGCAGAGTGGATGATGGTGGTAGCAGAGTGGATGATGGTGGGTAGCAGATGGATGATGGTGGATAGCAGAGTGGATGATGATGGTAGAAGAGTGATGATGGTGGTAGCAGAGGATGATGGTGGGTAAGAGTGGATAGGGTGTGGTGCAAGTGGATGATGGTGGGTCCCAGAGTGATGATGTGGGTAGCAGAGTGATGAGGGGTAGCAGAGGGGTGATGGGGGTTTAGCAGTGGATGATGGTGGGTAGCAGAGTGGTGATGCGGGTAGCAGTAGTGATGAATGGTGGATAGCAGAGTGGATGATGATGGGTAGCAGAGTGGATGATGTTGGTAGCAGAGTGGATGACCTTGGGGGTACAAGTATGATGGTGGGTAGCAGAGTGATGATGTGGTACAGAGTATATGTGGGGTAGCAGAGTTGATGACGGGTAGGGTAGCAAGTTGTTGATGAGAGGTAGCAGAGTTGATGATGGAGGTAGCAGAGTTGTGATGGTGGGTAGCAGAGTGGGATGTGGTGGTAGCAGAGTGGATGAAGGTGGTTTAGCAAGGGATCGATGTGGTACAGAGTGGATGATGGTGTGTAGCAGAGTGGATGATGTTGGTAGCAAGTGGAATGATGTGGTACAGAGTGGATGATGTGGGTAGCAGAGTGATGATGTGGGTAGAAAGAGTGGATGTTGGTTGGGTAGAACGAGTGGATGATGTGGGGTAGCAGAGTGGATGATGATTAGCAGAGTGGATAAATGGGGGTAGCAGAGTGTGATGGTGTAGCAGAGTGGATGATGGTGGGTAGCAGAGTGATGAGGGAGGTAGCAAGTTGAATGATTGGGCTAGCAGAGTGGATGATGGTGGTAGCAAGTGTTGATGTGGGTAGCAAGTGGATCGTATGTGGGTAGCAGAGTGGATGATGGTGGGTGCAGAGTTGATGATGGAGGTAGCAGTTGATGATGGTGGGTAGCAGAGTGGATGATGTGGGTAAGCAGATGATGATGTGGTAGCAATTTGGAAATGATGGTGGTAAAGAGTTGATGCATTGGATAGGAGAGTTGATAAGTGGGTAGCAGAGTTGATGGTGAGTAGCGAGTTGATTGACAGTGGGTGCAGTTGATGGTGGGTAGCAGAGTTGATGATATGGTGCTGTTGAATGATGGTGGGTACGCAGAATGATGGTGGTAGAAAGAGTTATGACAGTGGTAGCAGAGTTGAGGTGGGTAGCAGAGTTGATGATAGTGGGTGCAGAGTTGATGATAGGGGGCAGCGAATGATGGTGGATGGGTAGAGAGGTGATGGTGGGTAGCAAAAGATGATGGCGGGTGCAGGTTTGATGGTGGGTAGCAGAGTTGATGATGGTGGGTAGCAGACTGGATGATGGTGGGTAGGGGAGTGGATGACAGTGGGTAGCAGAGTTAATGGTGGGTAGCAGAGTGATGATGGTGGGTAGCAGAGTTGATGATGGTGGGTAGCACAGTGGGATGGTGGTAGCAGAGTGAATGATGGTGGGTAGCAGAGTGAATGATGGTGGGTAGCAGAGTGATGGACAGTGGAAGCAGAGTTGATGAAGTGATGGTGGGTAGCAGAGTTGATGATAGTGGGTAGCAAGTTGATGGTGGGTAGCAGAGATGATGGTGGGTAGCAGAGTTGATGGCAGTGGGTAGCAGAGTTGATGGTGGGTAGCAGAGTTGATGATAGTTGGTAGCAGAGATGATGTGGTGGTAGCAGAGATGATGATGGTGGGTAGCAGAGTTGATGATGGTGGTAGCAGAGTTGATGATAATGGGTAGCAGAGTTGATGATAGTGGGTAGCAAGTTGATAATAGTGGGGTAGCAGAGTGATGATAGTGGGTAGCAGAGATGATGGTGGGGGAGTAGCAGAGTTGATGATGGTGGGTAGCAGAGTTGATGATGGTGGGTAGCAATTTGGGATGATGGTGGGTAGCAGACTGATGATGTTTGGGTAGCAGAGTTGATGATAGTGGTAGCAGAGTTGATATGGTGAGTAGCAAGTATGGTGGTGAGAGATATGGTGGGTAGCAGAGTTGATGATGGTGGGTAGCAGAGATGATATGGGTAGCAGAGTGATTGGTGGGTAGCAGAGGATGATGGTGGGTAGCAGAGTATGATGGTGGGTGTAGCAGAGATGATGGTGGGTAGCAGAGTTGATGATGGTGGGTAGCAGAGGTGATGGTGGGTAGCAGAGTGATGGTGGTAGCAGAGATGTTGATGGTGGGTAGCAGAGTTGGGTGACAGAGATGATGGTGGGTAGCAGAGATGATGGTGGGTAGCAGAGATGATGGGTGGGTAGCAGAGATGAATGGTGGGTAGCAGAGATGATGGTGGGTAGCAGAGATTGGTGGGTAGCAGAGATGATGGTGGGTAGCAGAGATGATGGTGGGTAGCAGAGTTGATGGTGGGTAGCATAGTTGATGATGGTGGGTAGCAGAGGTGATGGTGGGTAGCAGAGGTGATGGGTGGGTAGCAGAGATGTGATGGTGAGTAGCAGAGTGATGGTGGGTAGCAGAGTTGATGGGGTGGTAGCAGAGTGAGGTGTAGCAGAGTAGATGATGGTGGGTAGCAGAGATGATGGTGGGTAGAGGAGATGATGAGGTGGGTAGCAGAGATGATGGTGGGTAGCAGAGTGATGATGTGGGTAGCAGAGATGATGATGGTGGGTAGCAGAGGATGATGGTGGGTAGCAGAGATGATGGTGGGTAGCAGAGATTATGGTGGGTAGCAAAGACGATGATGGTGGGTAGCAGAGATGATGGTGGGTAGCAGAGATGATGGTGGGTAGCAGAGATGATGATGGTGGGTAGCAGAGATGATGGTGGGTAGCAGAGATGATGGTGGGTAGCAGAGATGATGGTGGGTAGCAGAGATGATGGTGGGTAGCAGAGATGATGGTGGGTAGCAGAGATGATAGGTGGGTAGCAGAGATGATGGTGGGTAGCAGAGATGATGGTGGGTAGCAGAGATGATGGTGGGTAGCAGAGATGATGAGGTGGGTAGCAGAGATGATGATGGTGTGGTAGCAGAGATGATGAATGGTGGGTAGCAGAGATGATGGTGGGTAGCAGAGATGATGGGGTAGCAGAGATGATGGTGGGAAAGCAGAGATGATGGTGGGTAGCAGAGATGATGGTGGGTAGCAGAGATGATGGTGGTAGCAGAGATGATGGTAGGTAGCAGAGATGATGGTGGTAGCAGAGATGATGGTGGGTAGCAGAGATGTGGTGGGTAGAGGATGATGGTGGGTAGCAGAGATGATGGTGGGTAGCAGAGATGATGGTGGGTAGCAGAGATGATGGTGGGTAGCAGAGATGATGGTGGGTAGCAGAGTTGATGATGGTGGGTAGCAGAGTTGATGATGGTGGGTAGCAGAGTTGATGGTGGGTAGCAGAGATGATGGTGGGTAGCAGAGATGATGGTGGGTAGCAGTTATCGTAAAGGTGTGCAAATACAAATTATCTAAGAATAAAACAGGTTAAATAATGTGATAAACTACTTCAAGGGAAACATGTCTAAAAATAATTTGGATAAACTGAGACTCACATTGGTTCTTGGAAAGGATATCCGGAAGGACATTAAGAAGGATTATAGGAAAAGGTACAGAAATCTTGAATGAAAATATATATAATTTATAAAAATGTTTTGGAAAATTTTCGGAGAAGATATTTAAAAACCACTTTAGTAAAATATATAAATAGGTATAAAAGTGGGTTAGATAGAAGCATGAATAATAATGTATATTGTAAACAGAAGCTGTCTTAAGAGGAGGACAAGTTTGGGGTTGTCAGAACTATGTATATAAAGATACGTACACGGAACATACATATACGCTCTGGTGGCCTGGTGGTTAACGCTCTCGCTTCACACGGTGAGGGCCTGGGTTCGATTCCCAGCCAGAGTAGAAACATTGGACGTGTTTCTTTCCACCTGTTGTCTATGTTCCCCATCAGTAAAATGGGTACCTGGGTGTTAGTCGACTGGTGTGGGTCGCATCCTGGGACACTGACCTAAGGAGGCCTGGTCACAGACCGGGCCGCGGGGGCGTTGACCCCCGGAACTCTCTCCAGATAAACTCTCCAGATACGTCTTAATCTACACAACCTATCAATCATGCTACATAATAGGCTTTGTAGACAAAACCTATTATGTAGCATGATTGTATTTCTCCATTTAAATGTAATTCTATTCCTATGTAAGATTTGGAAAAAAAAAATGCATAATCAAATTTTGGTCTAGTTAAATTTTTATTTATTTCCGGGCATCATTTTCGTCTTTTCTCTTTACGATATCTGTAGTTAAATCAAAGTATTATAATCTCCAATTTTGATAGCGAGATCTACTTGTTGCAGTTCACAAGTCAATAATATAAATGAGGAACGTTGATAAGTGAGAAACAACTGAGAAATAAATAATATAAATAAAACACGAATAAAAAAATATTTCAATATTTATGTTTTATATACAGTATTATATTCTGAATCTTAAGGACTACATTTGTATGTCTTCAACTCTTTAAAGGAATCCAGAGACTTCAAAGCAAAAGCGCCCCATTTCTCCTTATGTTTGGACCAAAAGCCCGTCACCTGACTCATGACTCTTCGCTGGAAGCTTCCTGTCTGTAACAAATATGCAAATCATATTTTACATTTGGTCCATATTCTTCCCAAAGAGTTTTTAAAAACTTCATATTCCTTACTCTCTATGTTTACTTCGTAATCACTCGTGTGTGCGTATTTCCAAATATTGCATCAAGTGTGCAGTATTTCCATCTATCTTGCATCAAGTGTGCTGTATTTCCATCTACTTGTTTCCACGTGTGCAGTATTTCCATCTACTTGTATCAGTGTGCAGTATTTCATTCCTACTTGTATCTCGTGATGCAGTATTTCCAGGTTACTTGAATCACGGGTTGCAGTATTTCCAGGTACTTGAAGCACGTGTGATGTATTTCCAGGTACTTGAATCACGTGTTGCTAGTGATTTCCAGGTACTTGTACTCACGTTGTGTCAGTCATTTCAGGGTACTTGTATCACGTGTGCAGTTTTCCAGGTACTTGTATCACGTGTGCAGTATTTCCAGGTACTGATCACGTGCTGCAGTATTTCAGGTACTTGGATCGTCGTGTGCAGTACGTTCCAGGTACTTGTATCACGCAATGTGGAAGTATTTTCCTCTACTTGTATCAAGTGTGCAGTATTTCCAGGTACTTGAATCACGTGTGCAGTATTTCCAGGTACTGAATCACGTGTGCAGTATTTCCAGGTACTTGTTATCCGTAGTGCAGTATTTCCAGGTACTTGTATCACGTGGTGCAGTATTTCCAGGTACTTGTATAACGTGGCAGTATTCCAGGTACTGGAATCACGTGTGCAGTATTTCCAGGTACTTGAATCACCGTGTGCAGTAATTTCCAGTGGCGTACCTTGTGTATACGTTGGTTGCAGTATTTCCAGGTTCTTGTATCCGTGTGCAGTATTTCCAGGGACTTGTATCAGTGTGCAGATATTCAGGTACTTGAATCACGTGTGCAGTATTTCCAGGTACTTGTTATCAGCGTGTGCCAAGTATTTCCAGTGTACTTGTATCACGTGTGCAGTTATTTCCAGGTTACTTGATCCGTGTGCAGTATTCCAGGTACTTGTATCACGTGTGCAGTATTGCCAGGTACTTGATCAACGTTGTGCAGTATTTCCAGGTACTTGAATCACGTGTGCAGTATTTCCAGGTAGCTTGTATCCAGGTGTTGACAGTATGTTCCCATCGGTATGTGAATCACGTGTGCAGTATTTCCATGGTACTACGCGTTATCACGTGTCTGTGCAGTTTTCCATATACTTGTATACGTGTGCAGTATTTCCATCTATGTTATCACTGTTGTGCACACAGTATTTACATCATACAAGTATCAAGTATCTTTCCAGCGTCATAATTCCGTCAGCAGCCTAATATTTACTCTACTTTATTTTTCCTCACAGAATTATTAAAAAAATTCACACAGTCTTTCTTCACTCTTCTCGAGCTTTTACTGCCATGGTAAAAATAAGTTTATTCGCCTTCGACGGATCCTCTCTATACCGTTAAATTTTCGTGGGCCTCGGTAAAAGGCAACTCCGTAATATTCATAAGTTTTTTTTTTTTTCATCTCACCTAAATACATAGTTATATATTACTGTAAATCACAAGTCATACTACACTGACATGGCTGATATTTGATTGCAGTACTAATCTGTGACTTGTAATACAACCGATATTAAACGTTGATATGTAGGAATATTTTTCAGGGGATTATTAGGTTACTAGCAAGATTAATGCTGGTTTATAATACAATACAATCGCTGGGTTTATAATACTAATTCCAATCGTGGGTTTTTATAAGCATTACAATCGTGGGTTTATAATATCAATACACAATGCGTGGGTTTATAATACAATACATTCGTTGTGTTTATGATACAATTACAGTCGTGTGTGTTATTACCAATTACAATCGAGGCGTGTATTATACAATACAATCGTGGGTTTATAGATACAATACAATCGTGGGTTTATTAATACAAGACAATCGTCGGGTTATATTACAATACCAATCGGGTGGGTTATAATACAATACAATCTGGGTTTACAATACAATACATAAAAAAGTAATACCCGTGGGTTTATGCTACTTGCAACACTAACATGTGGTGTATATAGTAAGCAATTACTAAAATGTGTTGTATGCATTGAGACACTATGCTGTGATATGGGGATCTTTATTGAAGGATGTTTCGCCTCACAGTGGCTTCATCAGTTCTTATACAAAGCAGGAAGGTATAAGGAGAGGAGGATTTAGAGTAATCAGTCCCTCAGCCAGCTGGAGTCGATGTGTTCAGATTGATAGGACTGAACAAATCAAATCAGGCTGAGGGACTGATTACCGCCTACTCCTGTCTCCTTATACCTTCGCCTTCTTTGTATTAGACTTGATGAAGGACCACTGCTTGTTGGCGGTAATACGTCTTTCTTCACCTAAGATTCCCATATGTTGCATAAGTGTCTCAAACTCTTCTATACTAACATTGGATTTTGTATATATGATGCCAACACTAACGAGGATTTTTGTGTACAAAGGCCAATGGTAACGTGAGTGGATAATTGCCAGTTCTTCTAATATAGTATTCTTACCATCAAACATAATACTACTCGTTTAAGTTTGCAAAAGAATTGTTGTAAGTTAAAGACACATGGTGCCAACTATGTGGACATTTATGTGGCAACGTTTCGCTCTCCAGGAAGCTTTATCAAGCCCCTGGAGAGCGAAACGTTGCACAATAATGTCCCATTTGTTGCACTTGTGGTCCTTTTACTTTACATAATGTCGGTAATTCTACCAACATTATTACAAAGAATTTTTTGCTTGAGTTTCTTAATGAAAACAATAAATCTTTACAAGAAAACTACAGTAGATTTTTTAAATACAAGGACTTTTACCAATACATGAAATAATAAACGAGGGTTATAATGCAAGTTCTATAATAAAGACAGAAGCCGTACTATGGTGGGTTTTAAAACACATTATATAAATACCGAGTTGTTTCTTCCACCTCTAAAATATTATTTCAAATAAAGTAAGTTGCCTCAGTAATTCGGACAGATATTAAATTATAATGTAAGCACAGGAGTATACACGTGACTCAGCAGATTTCTTTAAGAAAACTTTTTTTTTGCCTTTAAATGGATGCAATTTCTGGATTTACTCTTCAGTACACATTGGTCGAGAATATCCAATAAACACTGTGTGAATTCAACATACCACTTTCGAAATTCTTTTGACAACATGAGGTGATGTTGTCAATGTTGTCAAAGGAATTGAAGAGAGGGTAGAGCAGATTGATTTCTACCAACACTTCTCTGGTTCTCCATGTTTGTATGCAGGAGTCAGAAAATAAAAACATCAGTCTCTTTATCACTCTCCTCAGACTGCAATAACCTAAAGGCCTCTTCAAGATCAAATTGAATTACTAATGTTTATCTTAGAATGTGCCAACCCCGCTGGGGAGTACCACAATTGTTATATCGATTTTGTGTTGAACACACAATGTGCTATGTATTGCTTACATAAAATACCTTAATCATCTGAAATCAAATGAATCATATTGCTTAATTTACCATTTATTTTGTTAGAGAAAGCATTTGTCTCGTCTCAGAAATACTGGTCAATCACGGTATTTGAAACATTTCACCTAGAAAAATTTGATGCGCTCCTTAGATTTTCAGCTAGAGTAATCTTATGAACGTTCAAAGAGTACACATGAACGAGTGTTTTAAGCAATCACAATACTGCGAACTGGTTCCGCGGGATTAAACCCACGTGACATTTTAGCTATTGCTTTCGGAGTTAGAGCCGCCAACATTCTGGGGCGATTTAAGACCTCTCTGCTCGCCATTCACTGATAAAACATCAGGTCGTGCCCTACTCGGTCACTGGACATGTCACCCAGATGCGAAGGCCACATCCATGGGTTCTTGGTAAATTACAGGTCTAGAATGATTTATGTGTGTACTGCTTATGAAGTCCGGTATTCTAAACAGGAGGAGTAAATAAAATTAGTCGTACTTCACCTATTATCTGCGTATGTGCTCACATCAATAGTGACATGTCCAGTGGTACTGGGAATGATTTTTGAAGCAGTGATGGATCTCTGTAATTTGATGGCTTTCTTGGGAGCTTGATAAATATTATATTTTATAAATTATATATATATTATTTATATATGTATATATTCTTATATGTAGACTTACTCGTTATAGATTATATATATATTATATATATATCTATATATATATATTTATATATCAAAACTACGAACATCTGGGACAAGGGTACCGCTCAGTGCTTCACCGACTGTACCACACTGGACTAATACCTTGGGTCAGCTCATGCTAGACGTTTTGATCTAAGGCAGCCAGCTTCTAGTCCAGGTGGCTTACAGCTTTTCATATCATAGTTCGGTCGATGCATGCGGGAAGAGATGAAAGCTGCAAGCACGTGCCTAGAAGCTGGCTCGGCCTTGGATTTAAAACATCTAGTGTGAGTGGAAGCCAAGGTATTGGGTTCAGTGTGTACGTCGGTAAAGCACTGCGTTACCTTGTTCCAAGACTCCGTTGTTCGAGTCTCCATTCGGCACAGAGATAGTGTTTGTGAATATTTCGCCTGTTTCTTGTTGGAATTTTAAACACACACACGCACTACACCTGCAACCAAAATAGGCTGTAGTACACACACAGTCATGTCACAGATGTGTCCCAAAGGATGTTAGGAGCGAGCAGATTTCTTCAGTCATAGAGTTGTCAGGAGTTGAATAGCCTAGAAACGTGAAGTAGTGTAAGGCGGGAACCATATATAGTTTTAAGCGAGGTTTGATAAAGGCTCATGGAGCGGTATGTATGTGAGAGAGAGACCCAGAGTAGCAACCGGAGAAGAGGCGGGCCAGGAGCTAAGATTCGCCCCCTGCAACCACAATTAGGTGAGTAACACTCCACCCACACATATTATTTATTATATTTATATTTATATTATATATATATATATATACAATATATATATATATATATATATTATATTACATACACCACAAAACAACCGTCTGTAAAAATTAGAGAAATTCAAGCGCTTCGTTACTACTAACATTATCAAGGAACAGAGAAGACAATCAATGCCAAAAAAGGTAAGGCATATAAAGGGTATAGACAACGCACCTCACCTATCAACATTGCACACAAAGCAACACCTGGCGGGCAACTCATATGAAATGGAACACTGCAGAGGCGCTGGTCCCCAAACTAGACAGTTCCTTCACACAACTCACCAACAATAACTGTCTACCCAAGAATTAAGAATTTTAAATTCTTTATTTTGTCCAATGTATTTATTAAGTATTCTTCCCGGAATTCTATTAATTATAAATGGATCTAATTTATATATAAACAAAGGAAATATTCATATTGTAGTGTCAAAATGTTTTTATGATCACAAGATTCAATTATATTCCTGTCGTGTATGGGATCTTGCTTGATACTACTTTCTCCAATTTTTGAAAATCAATTGGATGTTAAAATCCTCTAACATGAATAAAATTAAGAGCTTGGAATCTTGTCAGTTCGAATGCTATATTTACGTTATTTTATTCTTAGTTCGAGACTTTTACCGTTGTCCAATAATGACTTTATAGCAAATTTTACCAGGAATCTTATAGACACATCCGTCTGCATTTTGGGGGGAATTTCTTCATCAAAAGTTTTTTTTACTATTCATGATTTTTACATACAACTTTGATATTAAAAGTCTTAAGAAGAGAGGCATATCATACCAAGTTTTCATTGGTAAGGGAGAACCAACTGTTATTTTTAGTTGTAACTCGGCTGATTATCCCTTTTTGGATTGTAAAAATGTGTATTTCTAGCACATTTTAAAAGATTTATCTATTAACGTTTCTTGGGTATTCAAATCATTACTTATTTCATAATTTTAGGATACTTTCCTCATCTATGGACTCTGGGAATACAATTACGCAACGCTTTCAAAACATTGATGAGAAAACAGACAGTTAACCTTTCTTTTTGATGTGAGAATAAAGTGGGACATAGGAAACAGTTATGTTGTAGTTTTTGTAAATTTTAAATTCGGATTCATTTCTATGACCCTTAATAATTAAAATCTAGAAAAGGCAATGAGTTATTTACTTCAAACTTCAAATTTAGTTTTCTAGAATAGGCTAAGTGCTAATTAATTTGTCTAAGGAATATGGTGTATATCTCTACCATTCTTGGGCTAGTATAGACACAAATATCATCAAGTACATAATCTGACTAGAAACCATTTAGCTTCTATTAGGAGGATTATGTTAAGCAGTCTCTTGTTCAAAAAATCCATATATATGTTACTAAGAACAGTGTGCAAGAGGATTTCCCATTGCCATGCAAACTTCTGAGTGTAAAACTATCATTAAATAAAAATTTAGCATCAACTTGCAAAGTGTGTAATAAGTTTTATGAGTAGTAGGAACTGGCAACGGTAAATATGATTAACGAGTTCTTCAGAAGTAAGAAACTTAATATATCATAAACAGGAGCTTTTGTAAAACATTGGGATTAACATCAATACTAACCATGTTAAAATCATTTTAAGTCAGTCAAGGTGCTTAATTTTATCAACTAAATTATGTTGTTTGTTTTAAATATTAAAGTTAGTAATTTGACAACATTAGGGCTCGCAGTAATCGCGCTACCAACAAGCATTTGGATAATTTATATGAAACTGACTAGGGCTAATAATTGTGTTCTGACTTGATATCCCTCGGTGTGTGTTGTTTTTATTAGTCCATCAGCATGTAAGGTATAGATGGGATTAGTGGAAGTAGATTGTTTGTCTATTCATTTTGCACTTTCAGTTAAAGAAAGTTTTATTGTTTTATTGAATTTGCTGTTAAACGGTTTCTAGGGGATTTTTTTCTAAGTATAGAATAGGTTTCCAGTATCATATAGAGAATATTCATTTTTTCTTGGTAATCATTTTTATTTCATAATTCCTATTGCTTTATTTTGTCTGCTTAGTGAAGAGCAATTGTTATTAAGTGTATCATAAGACTTAGAAAGAACTCGCTTTGTGTTGAGGGCAATTGGAATTTCTGCTTTTGTTTTATAATAGAGCTATAATAACATTCCTTTTCTAATATTAATTTACAATCAGTGGATAATTGAAAAAAATTTTTCTAAGTTACAAAAAAGGCTTTTGCATTTTCATGACATTATTAAGTTTTTTTTGAAGTTCCAAAAGTAGGCCAAAAACCTAGCAACAGCCGCCATTGTATTTTTATCAAATATTTTCATCTGATTAAGTTAATTACAATAATTGTCATTAGCATGCTTTGTCCAATCGACTATTTTTAATTAAAATGTCTATGTTTCTTTGTAGTTTGTTTTTTGAGTTCATGTACAAATTCTTATGAGTTGATTATAGCAATGTTTCCAACAAACTGTGTTTCCACTCGGATGGAATGGCCTGATTAAAAGAGATACTTTTTTGTTTCTCAATATTCTGAATGCTTCCTTGAGCTTCATGTATTTTGTTGTTTCAAATGTTTCTGAAGAATAATTATCATGCAAAATCGCATCAAAAAAGACGATCTCTCATGTCAAGGATGATATTGGGTAAAGACACGTGGGCCAAACGTGTTCATTTAAAAAACGCTTGCGTTTTTAATTTGCTCAGATAAAGATAATTAAGTCGAATTTTTAACTTGTGGGGGCTAGATCTCAAGTGCTGAAGAAAAACTGGGAAAACAAAGAAATTTGATTAGGCTATGAAGAGCTTATTATCTTGGGGAAATAGGATGTAGGCAAGTAACATTTCGCAGACCTGTGAGAAAAACGCAAATGAAGATCGTCTCTAAGGCACAATGATGTACTGCTGGGTGCAGTAGTAAAGATGAATGGGAGGGTGTTGGCACCATGGAGAAGACTCAGTTGTCGCATCCTCTGGCGGGCGACGATTTGATCAAATAACTGTGCTAAGAACCATGCTTCTATATCTGTAGCAAACAAGGTTAGCCTGGAAGCGTTTCAGCACTTCGCACGCGTGCCTCGCATCCACTTGACAGTAGGGGTTGCCAAGATCGTCTGTACGAGGCACAAGTACGCTCACACCTTGAGTATGCTACATTTCTTGTTTAGTCCTGCTCTCCCTCTCATTTCCTGTGCGAATGCTTGTCAGAGTAGAGAAACAGAGAAACCCAATCCTGGAATAGATCCTAAACATTTCAGCAGAGCCTTCACACGAAGGGATGTGGGGCCTTTATGTTATGTACAAGGCCAATATGTCAACGTTCCACACTTGATCCACTTCGAGGACAGCGTGAAACGAGCGTTCTTTTTGCCACAAGGACGGGCGAATGCAGCAACTTCACTTGCTGTACCTCTCCAGAACTATCACTCAATATGAGATCATATATACCCAGGTGTCTCGAGTATGGAACAAATTCGCTACAGCATGATGATGTCTACGGATCAAGTAAGTTGATCAAATGAAAATGCTGGCCCACAGATGGTCCAACTTATCCTGTTTCCCTACCCCACTTGTAAGTCTCATAATCAATAAAATGCTCTCAAATGGACTGCGAATGTAGTCAATACTGCTTTAGGCTTGTCAATAAAGTTAGGAATCCTCTAACCTTAATAGCGTAGAATATAAAACTAGGGGATCCTTATCTTGTAACCCTGGTGTAAAAAAAAAAAAAAAAAAAAAAAATAAAAAAAAGCTTATCGAGAACATTTGAGAGTCGTTGTGTGTGGTATCCATTATTCAGTAAGATTCTCCACAGTTATTAGTATGGTCTCAATAAAACATTACACATATCCTGGGAATACACAGTCAGACCATTTGTTAGCTCCATAGGACGCAGTTTCATATTAAATTATTCCAAATGTGCTTGTAGAACAATTTTGAGCCCTAATGTTGGCATAAAATTACTAACTTTAATGTTAAAACTACATAGATTTAGTTGATAAATAAGCTCCTGGATCTGCTTAATTGATTAACTGGTTAGTTTTGATGTTATTTCCTGTTTACGACAATTCCTGTTGTTGATTTATTAAGTTTATCTGAAGATATCGTTAATTATGGAATTTACCATTGCCAGTTCCAAACTTCATATAAATTATATTAAACTGCTGAGACAATTGTTGATGCAAAATTTGAATTATTGATAAGTTTTACACTCGATAGTTTGGGTTTATGGAATGGGAAGTCCTTTTCACCTGTCTTAGTACCTATACAATGGATTTTTTTTAAATAGGTCTGTTTAACACAATACATCCCTAATAGAGCTAATGGCTCAGATATGTTGATGTGAATGAAATTTTGTGTCTTACTGCAAGGATGTTGATATACACATTCTCCTTGCAAAATAAAATAGCTTTGCCATCTCTGTTATAAATTTTAATGTTGAGTTTGAAGAAAATAACTCATTGCCTTTTCGAGATGTTTTTAATTTATTATGTGGGTAATAATGATTCCAAAATTAAAATTTAAGGAAAACCTACAAATAACTTTCCTATGTCCAATATTAGTTCTTCACATTCAAGATAGAGTTAAACTTGTCTGTTTTTCATCTATGTTTTTTGGAGCGTTATCGTATTTGTAGTCAGGTTCATTAGAGGAGGAAATATCCAAGAAATTTGTGAATTAGGTAATGTTTTGATATACCAAGATCCATTTATAATTAATAGAATTTGGGCAAGTATATAATAATACATTGGAAAATAAAAATTTTAAATTCTTATTCTTGGGCAGGACTAGTTTGTTGGTGGTTGTGTAGAGGTCCTGTCTAGTTGGGCCAGCGGGCCTGCTTGCAGTGTTCCCTTTCTTATGAGTCGCGCGTCAGGTGTTGCTTTGTTGTGGGAATGTGATATGTAAGGTGTAGGGCTAGACCCTTTAACATGCCTTCCTTTGATGCATTACTCTTCACTGTTCGTTGATAATGTGCGTAGTAACGAAAGCGCTTGGAATTTCTCTAATTTTTACATGGTTGTTTTGCATATTTCTGAATTCACCTGTTTACTGTTATCTTATTGCATATATTATATATAAATATTATATATTATATATATATATATATATATATATATATATATATTTATATATTTGAGTACTTGTGTGTGTGTGTGTGTGTGTTTTGTGTAAGGAATTCGCAAAGAGCAGGCGAAAATTACACAAACACTGATCTCTGCGTTGAATGAGACTCGAACCTACGAGCCTTGGAAAAGGTAAAGCAGTGCTTTACCATTCTTCCCAACAACTGGACAATACTTGGAGTTCCAGCTTGCGCTAGACTTTAATCAAGGCAGCTAGCTTTCAGAGAAGAAGGGCTTACAGCTTTTCATCTCATCCCTGCATGCATAGCCTTACTAGTGATATTACGCAACTCGCAAGGGGAATTAGCCAGAGAAGGCATAAATGTACACAAACATGTTCTCTGGATGAAGGAGACTGAACTACGAACCTAGGAACAAGGTACGCAGGGGATGAGATGAAAAGCTGTAAGGCTTCTCCCTGAATGCTGGCTGCCTTTGGGATCGTCAAAGTCTAGCGCATGCTGGACTCCAAGGTTATTGTCAGTGTGTGTGAGTGGTAATGCACTGCGTACCTTGTTCCAATGTTCGTCAGGTTCGAGTTCTTCAGCCATGAGATCAGTTTTTATATATAAATATATAAATATATTATATATAATTATATATATCTATATTATATATTTATAAATAAATTATTTTTTATATATATATATATATATTTCTCTATATACTCCACATTCACAAAAATCCCACATTCCAATCAAAAAACTCCAAAATCCTCAAAAACAAATACCACTCTCAAAAAATTTACATCAAACAAACTCCCACAAAAATATAAACTCCTTCCCCCCCAACCAAAAACAAATATAAATAAAAAAAAACCAAATACACACCACACCAAAAAAAAATTTTAAACTCACCCAACAAAATCTAAGAAACATACCTTACTAACTAAAAACTTAACAAAACTACACCCCAACACCCTATCACACCATTACACCCCACACTCCCCACACCCCTAACTCCAATATCCCCACATTCCCATACATGAGACTCTGACTCTACTAACCAAAACATCCTGAACACACCCTCCTAAAACCACTCTCTCACTCTCATGAATATCAAGACATGATAGACTATATAGTGATGTATATAGATACTATCCCACCCCACCTTAATCTTTCATCAACACAAACCATATACACTTACTTCATAAACACCAACAGTAAATCAATAAATCTCAGATCCCTACCCCATTCATTCTCCCTACCACCACACCTTACCAAACTCATAATCCATATCCTATACCCCCATCCACCAAACAAACATACAAACCCCCAACCCTACAAATAACAAAACACACCCTCATCATCCCCTCACCCCACCGTATCCCCACTCCTCAACACGTAATCCTCTCATATCCTACTCCGAAAGACCTAACCTATAACTCTCACAATCCAAAACACCTCTACATCCCCCACTCCACAGCATCTAACCCTCCGTCCACACACTCCTCCAAATACTTCACTACACACTCACACCATCCCCACCTCTATACCCCAACAGTCACTCATACCCCATTCAACTTCTCTTATATTCACTAATCCATCTATACTACCCTCAGCATTACCTCACACAGTCACAGACATAGTACCACCAATCACACCATCCAACACTACTCACTCATGACCCATACTCCAATGCGACTCCCCCCCCCCCAAACCTACTACTATCTCTCACCCCAACTCTACTGATGACCTACACCCTGTTCCTACAACTACAGACTCCTTTACAATCCCACACTACAACCCCCACCCCCCTCACCCTAACATTTCAAACAAAACAACCCCAACCTCCATAACCCCTCAAATTTAAACTTCCAACCCAACTCCCTCACCCCCCACACTCTCAATGAGACCATCAACGCAGTACAAACTACCCACCCACCTACTCCATAATTCTTCACTATCACAATTTATTTCGGTGTATATCAACAATATATCAGCTCCACATAGCCTAACTTCCTCTACGTAATAACCATCAACACTCTCAGAGTTGCCCTGATATAGTGTAACGATATCACCACACACTACAACTCCTGGCCTCACCAAATGTCTACTGCGTCAACACAATACACCTCCACTAACTTGATACTTCAGCCCACACCTATCATCAACACTCTACACCATCTCCACACTCCTACCAATTTAGCCGCCAATATAATAAAGACTAAAGAAGATAATCCTACTTCAAAACAATAATACCTCGCTATCATATGATATAGATCTGTCTCCAGTCGATTTAACACTCAACAAACAGAACAACTGTCCTGTCCTCCTCCTGTCATGACCTCCAAGTGCATATCACTAGATCTTTACTCTCACAACCATAAGAGACACTCTCTACCACTCCAACCACACCCTATCCTCACCCATCTTCATTGTCAAAACTCTCTCCAGATATATACAACAATCCAACTCACACCACGACAAGTGAAACTATCCTATCACCTGACTCTATCAAGCTCTAAAAACAACTCTCAATATCAGTCCACACCTACTTCACTGTCCTGAACTCCATAACACTTGACCACTGAACATACACCAAATCGACAGCTAAACTTCCAAAATGCACACATCCAAACATGAAATAAATACCTGTACCAAAAGTTACTCTCAACGACAGACTCTCATAACATAACACAATAGTAACAGTATCACAGATAATTATAAGTCCCTGTAGATCTATTATGAACAGTACTCTAGAACTCCCAATTAGACCATATTCAAGACATTCTCGCTAAGCTCAAGCCCAGCAATGAACTAGCAAAACTACAAATCAATATTAGAGTCATATTCCCAGACTGATCGCACAGATAACGATATAATTCCTATCCTACATACATAATTGCGACAAAATTCTGTCACACTATTAAAAGACATCAAGTAAACTCTGTGTGTAACCACACTACCAGACCAATTCTCTTCAAACCACTAAAATCATCTCATTCTCTCTTACGAAAACTTCATAAAAATCTCACAATAAAAACTGCCGACAGTTCACATGTTCAACACCTACAACTCACACTTCCATCTCCATACCAACTCCCCCACTAGACGCGTGTCCTAACAACCATATAGATATGAGACGTTAACACTGCTCATACTGATCCCTTGTCCTAATCATACTTCTCCATGTACCCACCTGTGACTATCGTGCCCCACTAACCTCTCCAGACAGCATTAATTTCACAAAACATAATATACTATCAATTCGAAACTCAACACTACCTCCACTAACGTTATCGATGTGCATCTATAAGATACATCTATTCAACATCAATCCTCGACTTATGTATTGAACTCTCTCTCCGACACCACTCGAATGGATATAATCGTATACACTACTCTAACTAGTGAAATACAGTATATGTTGAGTTACCTCTGTGATTAGAGACTTACGACCCACATAATGCTACTGTGCAGTACTTGTTCTACACAACACCACCATCTCCACCCTAATATGATTGTCCCAACCAATAAGAATCCAGAACCAAAGTACTAATATCTCAAAACTTCACATGTGCAGTGTGTGTTAACAAGTAGATGCCGCCCTCTGTGAGTTCTCAGATACTCTACCGTACCAAAATCTGTGTAATAGCTATAGTAACGACTCATAATCTGTAAATATATCCAACCCATCAAATATCTAAGACCTACCCCCAGCCTCTCAGCCTATGATAGAAGCCTAATCAGACACTCTCTCCTGTAGTTCAATCTTTTCTGTCTCCCTCAGATGTGCCCTGTGTAAGGTTCTTATCATTTAGAATAATATACAAATGTTACTCATCGATGATACACAAATCCTTGCTCACAAACCTATGTCTCCTGTCCACACTAAGCTACCTGTCTGCCTCCAACTCACCTCTACATACCTCTCAAAATTCCGTTCCTCTACTCATAGTCTCTTCAAAGAATGATACTTGTCTAATCTCTAATCTCTCACTCTGTCCAACAGTTGCCTCTCTCTCTAATGTCACTGTGTTCTAGATTAAACTGCTCCACATCACAGTCCCACTGCGACTCAACCAGAATTAGAGAATACATTATTCCATCGTAACCTAAAAACTAATTCCCCCACCATACTGTACACATCTACACCTGTATATCATATCACCAAGGTACCTCATGAGATGTGTCACTATCTCGATAGACTTCTGCCTCAACACTCTCACGATAGATACCCTACGGAGCCCTAACAGATCACACAAGCCCATCACTCATAATCATGTGATCTCTCCTCCATATGGACTCCTCCACTCTCCAGAAAAGTGACCGTCCCAAGCCCCACCCCACAGCACCACTCTCCTCTCCTTGCATCAGAGATTACCAACCTAAGCTGTTAGTTCAATTATCATGTGTACATAGAGATCTGTGTAAAGTGAAGCCATCGAGACATAAACTCTTTTTAGCAATGTTATATAAAGTGATATAAAAGTAGATAACATAGATAATAACCAGAGTGTTGATACTCTCCCCTTCAACTGCTAGTGTTGTCACGAGCCCTATCATGAATCCTCGTATCGCCTGCACACACACATCTCATAGATTAAAGCTTGTGATACTTTACTCGGAGTTCGCCTCCTAATCTGTGTTCTTATTGCACGTATGATGCCTCTCGATTACTCTGACTGCAATGTCTGTGTCAGTGCAGGCATCTTCTGTGTGCACCTAATGAGAGTATACACCTGCTTTTATATACGGCTAATGAGTCAATAATACATGTTTAGACCACAAATGGTTTCTCGTATAAATCACTAATGAAAGGTGTTAGATGACTGAAGTAGTTATAATGAGAAAACGTGTGTCAAGAGAACAAAGACTGTGTTGGCAATACAGATCACTCTAGAATACGTCCTCTTGATAGAGTCTCAGAGAAGTTTGTACTGCCGTCAAGGTGCCATGTTAGTTGTGTAAATCCATGACCCATGTAGAATTTACACACCCATATCTACTTCACAGAGTAGACTACCTCTACGATTACAATCACTACCTCTGTGAGAGATGCACTGATGTACAGAAGAATACTAATCGTGTCGCAAGTGAACACGATTATGGATAGACACACAGAGGAGACCTACATGGTCTCAGTACGAAATCCTGACTTAAGTACAACGCGATAGACTAGAATAAAGCCACTAGAGGGACTAATTTCTAAGAACAGTGCAATACAAGCAAGTCTCATAGTACAAGGGAAAACATGTCTAAGAATAATTTGGATATAAACTGAGACTCACATTGGTTCTTGAAAGGATATCGATGGGAAATTAAGAAGGATTATAGGAAATGGGCCTGTGAAACTTGATGAAAATATATATTAATTGTATGAAAATGTTTTGCGAAATTTTCGGAGAAGATATTTAAAAACCCACTTTAGTAGAAATTTATATAAATAGGTGACTAGAAAGTGGGTTGATAGAGCAGAATAATAATGTTATATTGTAAACAGAGACGGTTCTTAATGGGAGGACAAGTTTGGGTTCGTCATGTAATTTGTATATAAGATACGTATCTCGGATCATACATATACGCTTGGGGGCCTAGGTGGGTGAACGCTCTCGCTTCACACGGTGAGGGCTGGGTTCGATTCCCCGCCAGAGTAGAAACATTGGACGTGTTTCTTTCCACCTCTGTTGTCTATGGTCCCCCATCAGTTAAAAATGGTGTACCTGGGTGTTAGTCGACTGGTGTGGGTGCGCATTCCTGGGACACTGACTAAGGAGGCCTGGTCACAGGACCGGGCCCCCGCGGGGCGTTGAACCCCCGGTAACTCTCTCCAGATAAACTCTCCAGATACGTCATTAAATCTACAACAAACTATCAATCATGCTACATAATAGGCTTTGTAGACAAAACCTATTATGTAGCATGATTGGGGTTAATTTCTACATTTAATGTATTCTGTTCCTATGTAAGATGGAAAAAAAAAAATGCTTAATCAAATTTTGGTCTAGTTAAATTTTTATTTATTTCCGGGCATCATTTTCGTCTTTTCTCTTTACGATATCTGTAGTTAAATCAAAGTATTATAATCTCCAATTTTGATAGCGAGATCTACTTGTTGCAGTTCACAAGTCAATAATATAAATGAGGAACGTTGATAAGTGAGAAACAACTGAGAAATAAATAATATAAATAAAAACACGAATAAAAATATTTCAATATTTATGTTTTATATACAGTATTATATTCTGAATCTTAAGGACTACATTTGTATGTCTTCAACTCTTTAAAGGAATCCAGAGACTTCAAAGCAAAAGCGCCCCATTTCTCCTTATGTTTGGACCAAAAGCCCGTCACCTGACTCATGACTCTTCGCTGGAAGCTTCCTGTCTGTAACAAATATGCAAATCATATTTTACATTTGGTCCATATTCTTCCCAAAGAGTTTTTAAAAACTTCATATTCCTTACTCTCTATGTTTACTTCGTAATCACTCGTGTGTGCGTATTTCCAAATATTGCATCAAGTGTGCAGTATTTCCATCTATCTTGCATCAAGTGTGCTGTATTTCCATCTACTTGTTTCCACGTGTGCAGTATTTCCATCTACTTGTATCAGTGTGCAGTATTTCATTCCTACTTGTATCTCGTGATGCAGTATTTCCAGGTTACTTGAATCACGGGTTGCAGTATTTCCAGGTACTTGAAGCACGTGTGATGTATTTCCAGGTACTTGAATCACGTGTTGCTAGTGATTTCCAGGTACTTGTACTCACGTTGTGTCAGTCATTTCAGGGTACTTGTATCACGTGTGCAGTTTTCCAGGTACTTGTATCACGTGTGCAGTATTTCCAGGTACTGATCACGTGCTGCAGTATTTCAGGTACTTGGATCGTCGTGTGCAGTACGTTCCAGGTACTTGTATCACGCAATGTGGAAGTATTTTCCTCTACTTGTATCAAGTGTGCAGTATTTCCAGGTACTTGAATCACGTGTGCAGTATTTCCAGGTACTGAATCACGTGTGCAGTATTTCCAGGTACTTGTTATCCGTAGTGCAGTATTTCCAGGTACTTGTATCACGTGGTGCAGTATTTCCAGGTACTTGTATAACGTGGCAGTATTCCAGGTACTGGAATCACGTGTGCAGTATTTCCAGGTACTTGAATCACCGTGTGCAGTAATTTCCAGTGGCGTACCTTGTGTATACGTTGGTTGCAGTATTTCCAGGTTCTTGTATCCGTGTGCAGTATTTCCAGGGACTTGTATCAGTGTGCAGATATTCAGGTACTTGAATCACGTGTGCAGTATTTCCAGGTACTTGTTATCAGCGTGTGCCAAGTATTTCCAGTGTACTTGTATCACGTGTGCAGTTATTTCCAGGTTACTTGATCCGTGTGCAGTATTCCAGGTACTTGTATCACGTGTGCAGTATTGCCAGGTACTTGATCAACGTTGTGCAGTATTTCCAGGTACTTGAATCACGTGTGCAGTATTTCCAGGTAGCTTGTATCCAGGTGTTGACAGTATGTTCCCATCGGTATGTGAATCACGTGTGCAGTATTTCCATGGTACTACGCGTTATCACGTGTCTGTGCAGTTTTCCATATACTTGTATACGTGTGCAGTATTTCCATCTATGTTATCACTGTTGTGCACACAGTATTTACATCATACAAGTATCAAGTATCTTTCCAGCGTCATAATTCCGTCAGCAGCCTAATATTTACTCTACTTTATTTTTCCTCACAGAATTATTAAAAAAATTCACACAGTCTTTCTTCACTCTTCTCGAGCTTTTACTGCCATGGTAAAAATAAGTTTATTCGCCTTCGACGGATCCTCTCTATACCGTTAAATTTTCGTGGGCCTCGGTAAAAGGCAACTCCGTAATATTCATAAGTTTTTTTTTTTTTCATCTCACCTAAATACATAGTTATATATTACTGTAAATCACAAGTCATACTACACTGACATGGCTGATATTTGATTGCAGTACTAATCTGTGACTTGTAATACAACCGATATTAAACGTTGATATGTAGGAATATTTTTCAGGGGATTATTAGGTTACTAGCAAGATTAATGCTGGTTTATAATACAATACAATCGCTGGGTTTATAATACTAATTCCAATCGTGGGTTTTTATAAGCATTACAATCGTGGGTTTATAATATCAATACACAATGCGTGGGTTTATAATACAATACATTCGTTGTGTTTATGATACAATTACAGTCGTGTGTGTTATTACCAATTACAATCGAGGCGTGTATTATACAATACAATCGTGGGTTTATAGATACAATACAATCGTGGGTTTATTAATACAAGACAATCGTCGGGTTATATTACAATACCAATCGGGTGGGTTATAATACAATACAATCTGGGTTTACAATACAATACATAAAAAAGTAATACCCGTGGGTTTATGCTACTTGCAACACTAACATGTGGTGTATATAGTAAGCAATTACTAAAATGTGTTGTATGCATTGAGACACTATGCTGTGATATGGGGATCTTTATTGAAGGATGTTTCGCCTCACAGTGGCTTCATCAGTTCTTATACAAAGCAGGAAGGTATAAGGAGAGGAGGATTTAGAGTAATCAGTCCCTCAGCCAGCTGGAGTCGATGTGTTCAGATTGATAGGACTGAACAAATCAAATCAGGCTGAGGGACTGATTACCGCCTACTCCTGTCTCCTTATACCTTCGCCTTCTTTGTATTAGACTTGATGAAGGACCACTGCTTGTTGGCGGTAATACGTCTTTCTTCACCTAAGATTCCCATATGTTGCATAAGTGTCTCAAACTCTTCTATACTAACATTGGATTTTGTATATATGATGCCAACACTAACGAGGATTTTTGTGTACAAAGGCCAATGGTAACGTGAGTGGATAATTGCCAGTTCTTCTAATATAGTATTCTTACCATCAAACATAATACTACTCGTTTAAGTTTGCAAAAGAATTGTTGTAAGTTAAAGACACATGGTGCCAACTATGTGGACATTTATGTGGCAACGTTTCGCTCTCCAGGAAGCTTTATCAAGCCCCTGGAGAGCGAAACGTTGCACAATAATGTCCCATTTGTTGCACTTGTGGTCCTTTTACTTTACATAATGTCGGTAATTCTACCAACATTATTACAAAGAATTTTTTGCTTGAGTTTCTTAATGAAAACAATAAATCTTTACAAGAAAACTACAGTAGATTTTTTAAATACAAGGACTTTTACCAATACATGAAATAATAAACGAGGGTTATAATGCAAGTTCTATAATAAAGACAGAAGCCGTACTATGGTGGGTTTTAAAACACATTATATAAATACCGAGTTGTTTCTTCCACCTCTAAAATATTATTTCAAATAAAGTAAGTTGCCTCAGTAATTCGGACAGATATTAAATTATAATGTAAGCACAGGAGTATACACGTGACTCAGCAGATTTCTTTAAGAAAACTTTTTTTTTGCCTTTAAATGGATGCAATTTCTGGATTTACTCTTCAGTACACATTGGTCGAGAATATCCAATAAACACTGTGTGAATTCAACATACCACTTTCGAAATTCTTTTGACAACATGAGGTGATGTTGTCAATGTTGTCAAAGGAATTGAAGAGAGGGTAGAGCAGATTGATTTCTACCAACACTTCTCTGGTTCTCCATGTTTGTATGCAGGAGTCAGAAAATAAAAACATCAGTCTCTTTATCACTCTCCTCAGACTGCAATAACCTAAAGGCCTCTTCAAGATCAAATTGAATTACTAATGTTTATCTTAGAATGTGCCAACCCCGCTGGGGAGTACCACAATTGTTATATCGATTTTGTGTTGAACACACAAACCTTTACTGGTTTTTATCACTCACCCACTGCAGTCATCACCCACCCCACTGCAGTCATCCCCCCACCCCACTCAGTCATCCCCTATCCCACTGCAGTCATCCCTCATCCACTGCATCATCACCTCATCCCCCTGCAGTCAACCCCTCTCCCACTGCAGTCATCCCCTCCCCCACTGCAGTCATCCCTCACCCCACTCAGCTCACCCATCCCACTGCAGTCATCCCCCTCATCCCACTCATACACCTTCATCCCATGCAGCTCCCCCTATCCCACTCAGCTCACCCCATCCACTCATCATCCCCCATCCACTGCAGCTTTTACCCTTCCCCCTCTCCCACTCATCATCACCCCCCACTCAGTCACACCCTCCACTCAGTCATCACCTCTCCACTGCAGTCATCCCTGTCCACTGCATCATCCCTCCCCCCACTGCAGTATCACCTTTTCCCCACTCAGTCACCCTCGTCCCACTGCGTCATCACCTCATCCCCTGCATCATCCCCTCACCCCCCAAACGTCATCCTCGCCCACTGCATCATCACCTCATCCCCTGCATCCCCCCTCCCCCAATGCAGTCATACCTCTCCCCTGCAGTATCACCTCTCCCCTGCAGTCACCCCATTTTCCCCCTGCAGCCCTCCCTATCCCCTGCAGTCTCACCCATCCACTGCAGTCATCACCTCATCCCCTAAATCATCACCTCATCCCCTGCGTCACACCTCACCCACTGCACCATCAAACCTCATCCCTGCAGTCTCCCCCTCTCCCCTGCAGTCATCACCTCTCCCACCAGTCATCCCCTCTCCCACGCATATCCCCTTATCCCAGTCATCACCTCACCCCATGCATCATACCTCCCCCCCGGGTTTTTTTGGTTTTTTCCCCCCTGCAGTCTCACCTCATCCCCTGCATCTCACTCACCCACGCAGTCATCACCTCATCCCCTGCATCATCCCCCTCACCCCACTGCTTTCATCACTCATCCCACTGCATCATCACCTTCATCCCACTGCAGCTCCCCATCCCCTGCAGTCTCACCTCATCCCGCTGCGTCATCACCTCACCCCCGCAGTCATCAACCATCCACTGCAGTCTCACCTCATCCCACTGCAGTCATCACCTCATCCCACTGCAGTCATCACCTCATCCCACTGCATCCATCACCTCATCCCAGCCATTTCTTCACCTCATCCCACTGCAGTCATCACCTAATCCCACTGCAGTCATCACCTCATCCCACTGCAGTCATCACCTCATCCCACTGCAGTCATCACCTCATCCCACTGCAGTCATCACCTCATCCCACTGCAGTCATCACCTCATCCCACTGCAGTCATCACCTCATCCCACTGCAGTCATCACCTCATCCCACTGCAGTCATCACCTCATCCCCTGCAGTCATCACCTCATCCCCTGCAGTCATCACCTCATCCCACTGCAGTCATCCCCTCATCCCACTGCATCATCACCTCATCCCACGCAGCCCATCACCTCACCCCGCTGCAGTCATCACCTCATCCCCGCAGTCATCACCTCATCCCACTGCATCATCACCTCATCCCACTGCATCATCCCCTCATCCCACTGCAGTCATCACCTCATCCCACTGCAGTCATCACCTCATCCCACTGCAGTCATCACCTCATCCCACTGCAGTCATCACCTCATCCCACTGCAGTCATCACCTCATCCCGCTGCAGTCATCACCTCATCCCACTGCAGTCATCACTTCAACACAAAAGCTGTCGTCAATTCATCCCATTAAAGTTATCTCTACAAATGATTACCCACCATCCCATTCCTACCAGTTCATCTATTTTATCGTATCCCTTCCATCCCTTCTATCCCTTCTATCCCTTCCATCCCATTCCATCCATCTCAATTCTTTCGAAAAGTCTTCCTGTGTGAACATTTTGGAACAAAGTCGACCTGTTTATTTTTTTTTTAATTAATAATCACAGTAACCAATCGTCTCGTGTAAAAAAAAAAAAGAACTGCTACATGTTTCACTTTACGTTTCGGAATGATAATAGTCTAGGAAGGATCGAAACCGCGTTTAGTTTCATTTTCTGTGCGTTGTGAGTTGTTCCAGTCAGGGTACTGTAGGTTATTTGTGAATTGTTCCAGCCAGGGTACTGTGGGTTATTTGTGAATTGTTCCAGCCACGCTATTGTGGATTGTGAATTATGGGATAATGGGATAGCTAAGAATTGTTCTAGCCATGTATTGTGGCTTAAGAATGATTACAGCTAAGGTATTGTGGGTTGAAAATTCCAGCCACGGTATTGTGAGTTGAGAATTATTCCAGCTGCGGTATTGTGGATTGAGAATTATTCCAGCTGCGGTATTGTGGATTGAGAATTATTCCAGCTATGGTATTGTGGATTGAGAATTATTCCAGCTACGGTATTGTGCATTGAGAATTATTCCAGCTACGGTATTGTGGATTCAGAATTATTCCAGCCAGGATATCATGATTTTTAGTTAGGAAGACAAAACTCACTACAAATATAAAAAAAAATGACTTAACTTTGTTGGTTGAGTTTGTGGATTAAAAAAATGATTAAATATGAGAAATTCTGCCAGAAAATAACACACATTTTCCCAATAAATAATTTAACCTCTGTTTGGTTACTCATTTACTCTACTTAGGAGGTGAAGCTCGTGTGAAATATTTTCCTTCCAGTGCTTTATTAAATGCGTAGTTATGTTTCCTATCGCAACTGGACGTTGATGATTGGAGAACCAGTCGTGGAAAAATGGATGTTAGTTGCAGTAGTTGTCGACAGTGTAATGGGAAGGTTTGAAACAATTTGTACGTGATCTTGAGTGACGTACGTTGTGTGTGTGTGTGTGTGTGTTTGTGTGTGCATGACTGACTGTGTGTGTATGACTGTGCGTGTTTGACTGTGTGTGTGGGGCCGCGTTTTGCGTGTAACTGTATGTGTTAGTTACCATTTTGTCGTAGGCACATGTCGATTAGACACTAAGCCTTTTGTAAAATGTGCTCATGTATGGTGTGTTTTATGTGTTTGTGTACGTGTGTGTATGTGTGTGTGAAACAGGCTTAAGTGTACTCTCAAACACCCCACAAAACCACACACACACACACACACACACACACACACACAATGTATGCTGACACATGCCTCGGTATATATGGTGTATATATGATAGTACAGCATTACTGATGGTACTATTAACTAAGTGTTATGAGAAACAGGAAGCAACAAAATGGCTTAACTGTACGCATAACGTCCTTTACGTTTTTCCCGGGTTAGCCATTTTTTTTAAACCCTTTAAATAATTAAAACCTGAAAAGTTACCTCTACATCATTAAGAAAAAAAATAATCCCTATACAGAAGACGGGGCCGTGTGTTTGTTTTTGGGGTGTGTGTGTGTGTGTGTGTGTGGGGGTGTGTGTGTGGTGTGTACACATCTATCCTAGGTGGGTCAGGAAGACAGGTACGCCTCTTACAAGCAAAATACCAACTTTCCGGAAGCGAGGGGTCATGTACTTCTTGAAGTCCAGATTTCCGATAAAGACAACCCCCTCGTGCGTGCCAACTACCATTTCCCAGCTGCTAAAACTTTTTTGTATAAGTGAAAACGACCAATGATTATAGAAAATGAGAACGAAGGGTCTCTAATCAGGGGAAATGGGTACGAATTTACCGCTCAGCTATGTACAGTATATTTAAACAATTATTTAGTAATTTTTAAGTGAATATTATTCCCTTAAAGCTGGTTTTTGCACCTCCATTTAACTAAATACTTCAAACGTAACCCTTTGTCCGATTTGTTACTGAGAGTTGGGATGCGATTGGTTCGTTTGTTAGTATAGATTGTATTAAAAATTGCGGCCTTTGATATTGTGTTTTATGTAGTGTCAGCCCCACAAAATAACCGAATTAAAAATTTTTTTTATGTTCCTTTTTTCTGCACATTGAGATACGTCAATGTTTTTAAAAATATAAGGTAAAACGCCCAATGCATCGAGTAAAGGGCTGTAACTATTCCTAAGCAAGATCCCGGCAGCTGTGGATCTCCTTTTTAGATTCGAAGTAATTTTTTTTTTTTTTGATCGGAGCGCTTCCGCTTTTCGAAGCTTCACCAAAATACAAAATCGTAAAAACGCTATTGCAAACAAATCGCAAAAAGGGGTGGGAGTTCGAACCCATGGCAAGGAGTCCTAAGCCTCGCAAACCATGTCCCTCATAGACCAGAGTGCATGGGCACTTAACGTTCACCATATACGTACACGGTGTGCACGTTCGTTTAAATTCACAATTTACAAAAACGGGGAACGAAATTTTAACCCTTTTATAAAGATGTAAAAGCATTCCTGCGTTTTTTACAATGCTTGTTTTCTTATTAACCTACGAGCGTTTTAATTTTTATGAAGTAAACTGATGGGGAGGGGGAATCTGCTTTTTCCCTCTTTAATAAAAAATTCCTTGGGGGGGTTAGTTCCCTTTTGATCCTAAAACATAATCGTTTTGTCACATAAGTAATGAAAGGAATGGAAAACTGTAAGAGTCATTCGGCGTAAAATGATTAGGTTTTTTTAAACTGAGGAAGGAAAGGAGTTAAAATTTTTGGGTCAAGAGATCTTGCCCAATTCGTTGGAAAGGTAACTTTCGATAAGCAGGAGAAGGACTGCCAACTCTCCCCGTCTTTCCCACCCACCTCCCCTGTTCTACAATTCCCACCACCCTCCTCCCCAAACCCATCCCCACAACCACCCCTTTTCCCCAACACTGTTTTTCCCCCACCTCTCCCTTTTCCCCACTACTGGGCTCCCAAAAACCCCGCTCCCCATTTTCCACCTCATCCCCCCCTTCTTTTAAAAAAATCTTTTCTAATTAGGTAAAAAAAATGGTTTTTACTTGCAGAGGACGTGGTCAGTTTTTTTCTGGCCTCGCTGGGTCTTCAAAGGTTTAACTCTTTCTCCCCCTCTTGGGCCCCCCCCCCCCTTTCCCTCTTCTTCTCTCTTTTCTCTCTCTCTCTCTGTCCTGTTCTCTCTCTCTCTCTGCTCTCTCTCTCTTCTCCTTTCTCTCTCTGTCTCTCTCTCCTGTCTCTTCTCTTCTCCCCCCCTCTCTCTCTCTTCTTTTCCCCCCGGCCTCTCCTTTTCTCACCCTGTTTTCTTTTCTTTCCTCTTCCTCCCCTCTTCTTTTTCCAAATACTTCATTTCCATATTTTTAATTATCCCCCCTTCTTTAAACACTTAATCGTTTTTCATTACCTCATTTACCCTTTCTTATCTGGGTATTCGTTTTTCTTCGGTTCGAGTCCTCGGTCTCTCCCAGCCTTTCTTCGCGTCTTCTTTTGGTCTTAGTTGTCGAAGTCTTCCTTCAAGTCTTTTTCCAAATCTTTTTCCTTAGTCTTTTTCGTCATTTCTTCTGGAAAAGTTATAATATTGTTGTACGTTAGAGCAGCAACGCAGCATCCTGACAGTGTACGTTGTACTTAAGTTACATTTCATCTTCCGTTCTCAGTGACACACACACACACACACACACACACACACACAGAGCTGGAGACAAATAGAAGCTTCGTACTCACCCTCTCTCTCCCTTCCTGGATCTATCTATCCCTCGCATAATTCCTGTTCTTAATGTCTTCCTCTTCGATTACTTCGGCTAATTCTCTACTAAGTGCAAATAAGAGCCGGATATACACTTTTGCCTTTATCGTTCAGTGTATATATATATTTTTGTGGTGCTGGAAATAAGTGCGGAGATAGATGTCGCAGGGAATATAGGGGAAAAAATGTTCCTTGTGATACCAGAGAGGGAGAAAAACTCCAGGGATTTGCCCCCAATGATCTAATAAAGAATTGCTGGAGGCTGGACGGTGTGAGAGAGGTACTGACGGGGAAGGGGGGAGAATTTCCCTACATTGTTCCCTCTATAAGGGAAGGCTTTATTAACTTTTGTGAAGCTTCATTTCTGGCCTAAATGTTCGTAAACACGTGTGGGATCATTGACGTTGAACTAAGCTGGGGAGAAGTTTTTTTTCAGCACCAGCCGTCTCCCACCGAGGTAATGTGATCGAAAAGAAAGCGGAAGAACATTCACCGTCAGTCAATTGCCGTCTCGCCAGAAGTGTACTGACATCACGGATGACCCTTCGAACTGCAACTGGAAGTAGGGAATACAGGCACTGTACTCCCTACCTCCAAGAAAGTTATATGCCGTAGTTATATAAGAGAGAGAGAGTTGTGGGACAGCATTTAGGGCGGGTTTGATGGTCTGGGTCACTTAACAGAGAGGTGACAGTCAGGTAGAGTTATGCCGCAGCGGGTTGCTGATTAATATATAATTTCTTGCCACTCTGATGATTCCAACACACGTAGATAATATACCAGTTTTTGTTACTTGTAGGACCGTTTCGGAGGACACGAAATAGATCAAAATACACAAAAACGAAGGAGCTGGGTCATAGCAAAGTGACTATTAGGGGCTGGAGGGGCTGGTGATTGGCTGTTGGAGGGATGTTGGGTTAATGTTGACTTATGGTGTTTCAGATATTCTCATTCGTGTTTCACGTTCACCAGAGACCACATCATTTTCAAGGCGCTCTTTCCACATGTGACATGCTGTTTGGTGTTGGCACTGTTCCCACGTGTCTGACACTCTTTCGTGTTGTTAACATTAGAATGACATTTCCATGCGTGTTGTTTTTTTAGTTCAGTTGACTAATGTCCAGGAGTGTCTGGAATTGCTACCAGTGTTCACAGTTTGTATGTCATGACAAGTAGTGGGAAAGAGACGCTGTGTTTGCAGTGAAATCCTTATCGCGATATTTCCGTTCATGAATGGATTTGACCAAAGTATCAAGTATGACTTCCAGTACAGAGATCACGAGGGCCTGGAACTGTTGCCAGCATCACGAGAGTCTTAAGATTGTTGTTTACACGTATCTTCAAGTGAAGAATTCTCTCTCGTTCTACCGAAGACAAATACTCGTATCTGAAATCGTTCAGTTTTACACACAAAAAACATTAGGCCTTCAATGATGAGTATCTTAAGTGGTGCCTATGAAGGTGGGTGGCATTGGTGTGCCTCCTGTGAGAAAAGGAGCGGTGACTGTTACCTGTGGGCGGTGGTGGAATGAGCCTATTGCCCTGGGGAGTGATGGGGATTAATCTACCACCTGGGGAGCACTGTGTATGTAGTACAGTGTTTATCTTTGTGTGTGTGTGTGTGTGTGTGTGTGTGTGTGTGTGTGTGTGTGTGTGTGTGAGATAGTGAGTGGTAAGCAAAGAGAGACGGGGGATACATACTGAGCTGTTTGCTAAGAGAGAACGGATGAAGGGAACCTTCTAAATGTGTTAATGTATGCATAGGAGTAAATGTTCGCTTACTTATTCACGTAATATAATTATATCTACAAGGAAGCTCTAAAACCCGTGGAGGTACAGCGCCATGGAAATGGAAAGCAGTCAGGCTTGAGCCGAAGATTTGAAGCTGCCTTACCTTTTCTTGGATCAAATCTGAGTGCCTTCCATTACCCAGACGAGGAACTAACCTTACGGGTTTACCTATTTCCCATGAATATAAACGGAGTCTTGGAGTCAAGGACCATGTCGTACCTAATCTTGAAGATCTGAAAGACGTTTTGCCTCCACCGTTTCTTCGTCTACTCTCTTTCACTTCCTTTACTGAGAATGGAAAAAAATTGAAAAAAAAAATGTATTGACGTTCCTGTGGTTCATCTACGTATTTAGCTCAAAAAGAAACAAAAATGCAGTATTAACAACGTTTCGCCCACCCTGTATGCTTCATCAAGCCACTAATAAAGGATCGTATTATACTGTATTTGTGTCTTTTCCCATCGTGTCTGTGTTTTAAAGTAATTGTTTTAGTCTTTAGCTAAAGAAAACATACGTCTGCAGTACAGTATATCTTTGGGAACCTGAGTTTTTAGCTGCTAGCTTTGTCTCCTGGTCTCCTCTCGTCGCATCTCGGAATGTACGAGACTCCTGGCTCCTTCCTGTGTGTGTGTGTGTGTGTGTGTGTGACCATTTTGTCAAAGGTACTTGTCGATCTGGCATTTGTAGTGTTTGGTGTTTGTACTCATCTATTTGCGGGTGCAGGGGTCGATTCATAGCTCCTGGTGTGTGTGTTTGTTTGTGTGTGTGTATGCATGCATGTATGTGTGTGATGAAGGAGACAAGGGAGTATTGCCGTCTGCCCTCTCTCTTGTTCTATTCGGATGCTACTACTGATGAATGGTCGCCTGGGGCTCCCTCCCTCCCTCCATCTCTCCTCTCCATCATTCTCCCCCTCCCCTCCATCACTCCCCTCTCCAATTCCACTACTATCTTGGGATGCTGCGTAGCTCACTGGTGAGAGCATTCAGCCAACAATCTCAGCTTTCCCAGTACAGTTCTCTGACAGGGAGCAACATGGTTAAGTTTTGTTACGCTCCTGCTGCCCCTGTCCACCTAGCAGTACAACTAGGTAACTGTGTTAGTCCACTGTTGTGGGTCGTATCTAGGAAAAAATGTTTTAAAACACTCCAGTCCTGTGTCAGAAAACACTCCAGTTCTTGCTCTGACCTGGAGTGAACACGGTCCTCGATGCTCCTTGTTTATACATCTGTATTTTTTGTAATTTGAGTCCACACATTATGCACATTGGGTGCACGCATTGTGTACACTGTGCGTACACTGAATTTTGCACATTGTACACATTTGACACCCCATTCACCTATTTCCCATATCCCTCATCACTCCCCTCTTTCCTTTCTTCCCCTCTATTCCCTTCTTTCCTCTTCCCACTTCACTCCCTTCTTTCCTTTTCCTCTTCCCCATCCCCTCTTTCCACTCCCTCTCCCCTTTCCTCTTTTCTTCCCTCTCATCTTTAGCTATTTTTTCTTGCCCCCTTCCTTAATTTACAGTTATCTCCCTTCTCCCCTTCCTCCCTTTTTTTGGTTATTTTTCTCTCGAGTTATTACAATAAGTTTTTGCCATTTTTATTATTAATGTTTAATGCCTTATCTCTGGTGTTATGGGAGAGGCTCTGGAGACGAGGGAGGGAGAAGAGGTAGAAAGGGAGACTAGGAAGGGAAAGAGGGAGGGGACGAATAAGAGTGTAAATTGAGACTGTTGTGGTAGGGGGAAGAGTGGAGTGTGTTGAGAAGGAAAGAGGGGAGATAGGGTTGGGGAAGAAAGTAGGGAAAGAGAAGATAGAAGAGTGGTAGGAAAAAATGAAGGGACGGTGGGGAAAAGAGGGAAAAATCAAGGAATAAAAGGCAGCAAGGGTACGAATGATACGGGAATTAGAGAAGACTTGACGGGGGAATAGTGGTGAGCTTCAAGAATAATCTGGTAGTAATAGTCTGATTGTCGGGTAGTATAAAGTGAACGACAAGATGAAGGATGAGAGCAGACACACGAAGGAAAAAGTAAATAACTTGCTTGGGAGAAGATAAGAAATCCTGATTTTTTCCATATCGAGGTTATCTACCGAGATTCGACTGAACTATTTACCTGTCAACAGATGCTACTACTTGCAGATACTTGCAGAACTGTGTAGCAAAACGCTCTCTCCCCATTCTCCTTTTCCCTCACACTGCTCGCACACCAAAGTTGAAAGAGAATTACCCTAAGAGTTTAACACATCCTCTTTCTGCTGGAGATGCTGCTCAGGCTGCTTCCGGTACTCGTGCTGCTAATGCTGCTGTTGCTGCTAATGCTGCTGTTGCTGCTAATGCTGACGCTTATTTTTCTTCATCCATTTCATCCAGCCTAAGATAAAGAAGTACTATACTTCCTGGCACACTAGTGGTCCTCCTGGGTCTTCACTTTCTCCCTGTATTTCCTTCTTTGTTGTCCTTTGAATTTAAATTAATTTCTTTGCTCTGTTAAATCCTCTGGAAAATGAATTTTGTAACCACTTCTTTCCTAGTCCATTATCTTTTTCAGCAATTTCATTCTTTCTTTCATAGTTCTTCCCTTTCAGTAATTCATTTAACGTTTTTCAGTTATACAATTTCAGTACTAAAACTAGATGGTTTCCTTGTTAAAGTTCCTGAATGCTTCCCCAAGGATTGCTCCGTTTGCTCAAATTATACCGCGTGTGTACCTCCGCTGATACGTTTGGCATAGCGTTAATTTCTAAATCCATTACTTTTAATGGTATATGCAGAAATTTCCCTCCTGGACTGTGTATGTGATAGTTACCATTTTGTTAAAGGTACTTGTCGATAAGACACTTGGCCTGTCCGATGGGAGTGTGTGTGTACGCTCACCTATTTGTTTTCACGTATTTGTGGGTGAAGGGGTCGAGCTACAGCTCCTGGCCCTGCCTCTTCGCTGCTCGCTACTAGGAGAGGAGACCAGGGAGAGAAAGCTAGCAGCTAAAGACTCAGGATCCCAAAGACGTACTGTATTGCAGACGTGTGATTTCTTCAGCTAAAGACAACGAAAATTATTTTTAAACAGAGACACGATGGACAAAGACACAAATACAGGAAAATACAATCCTGTTTTTAGTGTACTCGCCTATTTGTGGTTGCAGGGGTCGATTCATAGCTCCTGGCCCCGCCTCTTCACTGACTGCTACTGGGTCCTCTCTCTCCCTGCTCCATGAGCTTTATCAAACCTCGTCTTAAAACTATGTATGGTTCCCGCCTCCAATACACCACTTTCTAGGCTATTCCACTGCCTGACAGCTCTGAAGAAATACTTCCTAACATCCCTGCGACTCATCTGAGTCTTCAACTTCCAATTGTGACCCCTTGTTTGTGTCCCAACTCTGGAACATCCTGTCTGTGTGTGTGTGTGTGTGTGTGTGTGTGTGTGTGTGTGTGTGTGTGTGTGTGTGTGTGTGTGTGTGTGTGTGTGTGTGTGTGTGTGTGAGTGCGTGTCTCGCCACTTTCTCTATTTACTTGTGATTTGCAATATGGCTCGCCAGGGATACATTAAGACCAGATTGGATGAATAAAACAAATTATTACCTCTGTGGGTACCCTTGTCTGCCGCGGTTACTGATGAATCATGTTCTGCTGTGAGGGTGCCAGTGTGAGGGGTGCCAGTGTGAGGGGTGCCAGTGTGAGGGGTGCCAGTGTGAGGGGTGCCAGTGTGAGAGTGTCAGTATAATGTGATGGGGATGAAGTGTACAGTCAGTTTACCCCAAGTTACATATAGTTTACACACAGACTATTTGGGCTGATTTTATGGACCCGTTCCCATTTCTCCCTCCCTCTCCACTCCTCTCCCTCCCTCTCCACTTTTCTCCCTCCCTCTCCACTTTTCTCCCTCCCTCTCCACTTTTCTCCCTCCCTCTCCACTCCTCTCCCTCCCTCTCCACTCCTCTCCCTCCCTCTCCACTTTTCTCCCTCCCTCTCCACTCCTCTCCCTCCCTCTCAACTTTTCTCCCTCCCTCTCTATCCATTATTATTTCGCCGGAAATTTTTGTGACGTCCTTTTGATGTTGATTATTTGAAACTAATGACAGCTAATGGGTTAATTTAGTATTATAACTGGACGCTGCTGAGTATACTTACCCTTCCCCTACCTTTTCTCCCTACTCTTTCCCCAGTCCCCTATCCTCCCTAACCTTCTACTCTTCTCCCTACCCTACCAGTCCCCCTACCCCTTCTCCATTCTTTTTACCCATTTCTCCCTACCCTTCCTTCTCCCTAGTTATACGTGTAAGAGTATATATATATATATATATATATATATATATATATATATATATATATATATATATATATATATATTATATATATATATATATATATATATATTACTCATAGTTAAATTATAAATTAATTATATAAACACGTGCCTCAAGGTGTGTGTGTGTGTTTGTCATACACCTTGGGAGTGGATCACGACCTTGATGGTGTAGCGTACTCTCTACACTTACCCTTGTCAGTCTATAAAACTGTCGGTAAAATTTTAATAGTGGCAGATACTTAAATGGTAATTACCTTCCTGGTAGGAGTGTGAGAGCGAAGTCTCCGTTGATTTTGACATTCAGAGGTTTCAAGTAACAGTACAGAGGCTAATTTCACGTTATTAGATAACACGATAACATACCACTCACTCAGAGTGGAGTGTCTGCTCCTTCCTCCTAGGAAAATACTTAATTGTGCAAAAGTTTAGGTGCTCATGAGATGTAATCTCAAAATTGTCTCTTGTACTTCGCCTGTACGAGTTCACATCTTCAGTGACAGTATCTCCTGAACCTTGATGCCATTTATAGCTGTTTGAACGAGAAATTTCCTTCTGCATTTCATGAATCAAATTAGAATTATCCTTAAATCATTGACATTCACCGTGTTCAAATGTGTTCTGTGTACAGTCTTATCGTTAATCGTCACCGAACTGCCTAATGTGTCTCAAATGGGCATCCAACAGTGGCTGCTGAGGATATCCAGTTAACAGACTCATCAGTGTTTTGCAAAGATAGTTATGTTAATAACTGGTTGTGCTAAGGAACCATTCATGGCATGGATTAATGCAGAGGTCAGTGACCTCCAGCAATACCCTAACTGCCTCACCGATGGAAATTGAGGCCTGATATAAGAAGATCAGTCCCTCACTTCTGGCAGTATCAAAGGCTGATTTCTCATGGAGTTGAACACTCACCATGTCTGTGGGACTAACCTCCTCAAACACTCTCCTAAATCGAGACTCGTTTCGTCAACACTACAGAGGAAGCAGATAAACCCAAGCACTTTATGTAAACTATTATTACTGGCAACTGAACACATGTACGATATACTATAAAACGTATAAATTATATCAAACATTTTTGTTTGTGTCAAGACATCTTTGGAAATATTATACACGAGTTTCTAGCATTATTTTTAATAATAATATTACTTATGAATCAGGAATAAAATGTGTGTATCTCGGTGTATATTCACTTGAGAATATACCATAATCCTGATTTTTGGGAGGATCTGAAATATATCCTGCTAGTTACTGACTTGTGAGATTGTAACCTTAATGACTCTCGTACTGTTGATAGACCTTAAACCTATCAAATTAACAATGTACGCGGGTTTAATGGTTTTTATTAAATCACTTGAATTTATTAAAAGGAATTTATATTTATTTTTTCAAGTTTACCATGATTTTTTTTTTTTAAATCCTACGGGTATTTTTTGTTTTATAAATGTTTAAAGAAGGAGATTTATAGAGTGTTATTTTACGGTGAGTAAAATCTCGATTATTCGTTTATAAATGTTTGAATTATAAATATCTACAGTTTCAGTAGATAGGTCGTATGGAAGTTATTGTGACCAGGATAGTCGGCTATTAAGAGAAAGAGAACCAAAGCCAGTGGAGATAAGCCACACATTTTGGCTTTGTGGGTTAACGTGGGTTAATAGCTTTCCAGGGTTAACTAACCGAAGAAAGTTTTGTTATTGGTCTTCATGGCTTAAGATAATCACTGTTTCTGTTTTGTTATCGAGGTGGGAGCCGCTGGAGAGGCCGGAGCAGTGCCAACACTGGCCGCTAGCAGTTCACCCTCTCTCCGCTAGATGTCAGCACCAGTTGGCAAAGGAAAACATCACACGGTGTCAAATTTCCAGCCTCCCCTCACCATCCTCGCTACATTACTAGTTTCCCCTCTTCTGTTACCAACATGTTTTCTTGGCTAACGCAAATTTTGCGGTAAAAAGATAAATAAGGGGTTGGCAGAGCCTAAGGCTAGTAAAAGTAGTCGCTGAGGCGAGAGAGATGGCACCACTGTAAAGGTCCATATTCGTGAGATCCATGTAGAATGAGGAATGACCGGGAAAGTCGGTGGTAGTGTCCGCTCCTTAGCAGTTCCAGATTATATATATATATATATATATATATATATATATATATATATTATATATATATATATTATATATATATATATATATATAAACACGGAGGTGGGAGTTGAGACTGTGTGTCTCAGCCTCGACACTTAACCCTCTTGGGAAAAATGTGTATAAGAGGTAAGAAGCATAAGATAAGATTTCGTTCGGATTTTTAACCCCGGAGGGTTAGCCACCCAGGATAACCCAAGAAAGTCAGTGCGTCATCGAGGACTGTCTAACTTATTTCCATTGGGGTCCTTAATCTTGTCCCCCAGGATGCGACCCACACCAGTCGACTAACACCCAGGTACCTATTTGCTGCTAGGTGAACAGGACAACAGGTGTAAGGAAACGTGTCGGAATGTTTCCACCCGCCGGGAATCGAACCCGGGCCCTCCGTGTGTGAAGCGGGAGCTTTAGCCACCGGGCCACCGTATATATAAGGAGAGTAGCAAGTCAGGTGAAGACAGTAATGGGCAAGAAGTGCTACAGTACTCTTGCTGGTCCAGCATAGTGCAGGGAACAATCTAAAATTATCCACAATTATACTGCTAACTTTGTTAAATCTGCTGCCGGGGATTTCTTTAAAGAAGAGAGGTATTCCTCATTTATAAAACCTACAGCGTGGGCGAAACGTCTCTTATTAAAGACTCCCAGGTGTTCCACATGTGTTTTGGTCATCATCAGCTTGGCCGAAGTCATTCAGTTTTGAGAAGGGATGCGAAATATTATTCTGAGGAACGAGGGAGAACAGCCCTCCCCCCCCCCCATTTTTTTTATCCTATTACTAGTATATATGGTATACACAGTAGATCAGTGGTACAATGTTTTTCTCAAAGCTTAATTGATGTGTGTTTGAATTTGGGCGTGACGAGACCTATGGGCAAATTTTGCACCTGGTGACCATTACCACTCCTCCGGGTTCCCTAGCAGTAAATAGGTACCTCGGGGGTTGATTTGTTGGGTGCTTCCTTGGGGAGAGGACTGGTTGTGGTGGTTGATGGCAATGCTTGGTTGATGCTTTGACAGATGTGGGTCAGGGTGGTGGTCGTCGTAGCTGGTGTGGTGGTGTTGTGGTAGTGGGCAGATTGTGATAGTGGTTGTGGTGGTGGCTTATAGTTGCTGTGGTGATGGTCGTCGTGTTGGTGGCTGTGGTGGTTGTGTTGGTAGTGGTGGTAGTTGCACTGGTGGTAGTAACTGTGCTAGTTGTGATGGGGAGGGGGGGGGGAAGGAGGTGTACGCAGCGGTCATCAGCAGGCAGGCGGCGTTGTGCTAAATACCGTCCTTCGTATTGATTCTTGAGCTCTGCCACCCCTGCCTGCCTGTCTGCCTTTCCACCTTTGCCTGCCTACTTCCATCCCTTCTCCCTCCCTCCCTGTTTGCCTCCCTCTCTACCTAACTTCCTACATTCATCCCTGTCTGCCTGCCCCCACTCCGGTCTGCCTTCCACCACCCCTGTCTGCCTGCCCCCACCCCTGTCTGCCTGCCCCCACCCCTGTCTGCCTGCCACCATCCCTGTCTGCCTGCTACCATCCCTGTCTGCCTGCCACCATCCCTGTCTGCCTGCCACCATCCCTGTCTGCCTGCCACCATCCCTGTCTGCCTGCCACCATCCCTGTCTGCCTGCTTCCACCTGCCCTCACCTTCGTCCTCTAACATAGACAACCTCAGATCAGTCACTCTTTTTTCGTATCGCAGTGCGTGCAGTGAGCACTAACAGCCTGGTTAACCAAGCCGTCAACAGAGAAATCTGGCTTGGGACCGTACCGCGGGGGGGACGATGACCCCTGGAACCCCCCTACAGGACTGAGAAGGCATAAATTAGAATTATTTCAGTAAATTTTTGTAGCCTTTGACTTGAAAGAAACTGTAAGATTCGGACAGTGATTTGTAAAATTAGATTTTTTTAATTAAAACATAATTATGATGTCCGTAATAAAAAGATAATGACGATAGCAAATTTGTATTGAGATTCCATCCTCGCCCGCCGTGGGTCGAGGCTCGTTGTCTCCCTGGGGCTGTACGACCCCTTCCCCCCCGCTGCCCTACAGGTTTATCGCTTTAGGCTAATTATGATAATGGAAGGGAAAATGATTTTGTATGCTAAAATAAAGTGGTGACTAGCCTAGCTGTCAACACCCAGTCAACAGGTAAACATTTTCCTGTTGCTGCCGTTTGTCGTGTCTGCTGTTGGAGCCTTTTATCATGTCTGCTGTTGGAGCCTTTTGTCGTGTCTGCTGTTGGAGCCTTTTGTCGTGTCTGCTGTTGGAGCCGTTTGTTGTGTCGGCGGAGGCAGCCGTTTTTGTCTGCCGCGGCAGCTGTCGGTTGCGCTCCACCAAGGACCAGCGTTGCCACTTACTTCTGCCGTGTGCCTGAAGTCCTCGTGTACTTGACACACTGGCCACGTCAGCCACGTACAACAATGCAAAACAAAACAGAAAATGGCGCTCGTATGTACCGTGTATTTTTCACGTGATCGAAAGAGTTGGTGGTGGTCGAAAAGTGAGGTGAAGGGGGAAGGGGAGGAAAGGGAAGGGAAATAATGCCATCGGTGATCGGACAAGAATCGGGTGCTATCGCCTGCTCGAACCAGTGTTCGGTAGAGAGCTTGAGAAGTCTCCTACTTGAGAGACCTGTTCGAAAGTGAACTTGGATGTTCGGAAGATTTGGAGGGATCGCCTAGTCATAATGATGTTCGTATGGGAGGTGGTGATACTGACAAGAGAGCTGGAAATGTTCAAAAGAAAGTGGTGTTCAAAAGAGCTGGAGATGTTCAAAAGACAGCCTGGGCATATTACACCAGTTGTGGGGATATAGAAATGTAAGCATCATCGTATCCACTATATATCGTGATACATATCAAGCAATATGTATCAAGCAATATGTATCACAAATATGTATCGTGTGCACTATTAAGACAAGTTTCGCTCTTGGTAGAACTTTAAAATCACGTCATGAGAGAGCGAAACGTCTCGACAAGTCTGTTCTGAAACGTGCTTCTTTTCCTCTGTTTTTTTTCCAGTATGAAATTTAAGTCCACTTGCATTCAGGATTTGTTTCAGCTAACTCTTGGTTCGATCGTATCGATTTTGGTCGAAGGAAAATTAACGGAGACTTAATTATGGCGTTGTGTTTACCAGTTTACCTCAGCGTAAACCATGGTGATTGTGGCTGCATACACATCTGCTGGAGAGGATCCAGGGAGGAGGTCGAAATATACCGGTTAGTAAATCTCATTTACAAAGTCACGGTGTGACAAACCACGATACGATTTCTAGAATCAGGGTGTGACTTTGTAAATGGTCCTAGTCGGACCGAATCGTCGTCGCAGGTTTCTGTATCTTATGTACGGGTTATTTGTATATTGTTAGTCGCGGTATAGTGCATTCTTGTTGTTCAGTTGATTTTTTAAGTTTCTTTATCCATGTGGGTTATTACCAAGTATTGGCAAGTGTTCTATACACTTTCGTTACTCACATCTGTTTACACATAAGTTGAAGAGAGAGAGTAGGCCATTATTATGAACGATGTTTGGCCTAGGAGTAAGCTTTATCAAGTCTGATTAAGGTCACTCATGACCGAAATTTCTAAGTTAGCATATCTTTGTACCCAAAGTAAACCAAGTTTTTGTAAATATAAAAAAAAAGTGGTGAGTAAATAATCACGTTGCACTATTGATTTTTCTTTTTTTTTTCTTTTTTTTTTTGCTGAAGAACTTTGCAACAAGCTGTAAATATTTGCACATCAGAGGCAGTATTGTGTTGCAAAGATTGTTGTGCGACCGAGCATCCCCGTGCATCAAGACTATCCGCTTATCATTATGCTTTTACATTAAGCATATGCGAGACAAATATGCTTGAGCGGTCACTCCCTTCTAGTGTACACTCCTCGACTCAGTGGCTGGAACCGATTGGCGAAACGTCGTCAAATGAAGATACCAGGTGTCGTGCTTGTGTAATTCCCCACCAGGATTCTCACTAACCACAGCACAGATTGTTTCGTTAACACCCAGGACGCTGGACCGCAGCACAGCTAATAAATACGCTATGCAAGCTGACATTCTCAGCTCGCAGAGTAGCTGGAACCAGTGGCTGGAACCAGTGGTTCCAGCCACTGGTTTCAGCCTCTGGTTTCAGCCTCTGGTTTCAGCCTCTGGTTCCAGCCTCTGGTTCCAGCCTCTGGTTCCAGCCTCTGGTTCCAGCCTCTGGTTCCAGCCTCTGGTTTCAACCTCTGGTTCCAGCCTCTGGTTCCAGCCTCTGGTTCCAGCCTCTGGTTCCAGCCTCTGGTTCCAGCCTCTGGTTCCAGCCTCTGGTTCCAGTCACTGGTTCCAGCCACTGGTTCCAGCTACTCTGTGGAGCTGAGAATGTCAGCTTACATAGCGTATTTATTAGCTGTGGTGCGGTCCAGCGTCCTGGGTGTTGACGAAACAATCTGTGCTGTGGTTAGTGAGAATCCTGGTGGGGAATTACACAAGCACGACACCTGGTATCTTTATTTGACGACGTTTCGCCAATCAGAGGCTTTATCAGTTCAAGAAGAAGGGAAAGGCATAATACTGTGACTGGAACAATACAAAAATAACCCGCACATAAGAAACAGAAGCTTATGACAACGTTTCGGTCGGACCATTTACTTTTTGTGACTTGTAAATGGTGCGACCGAAACGTCGTCATAAACTTCTCTTTTCTAGCAGATTATTTTTGCATTTATAAGTTCAATACAGAGATATATGAAGACCGTGGAAGATGATATAATCAGTCCCTCAGCCTAGAAGCCTGTATACAATACCACAGTCAAGAATGTGATGAGATCCTGGGTCATGCGAATGTATGTAAGGAGCCACTCATACTGCAAGTGCCAGTGGCTGCTTGTATGATCTTGACCTGCTCTGAGAAAGTGCAGATCCAGATTTGTACTGAGAATCTTGAACGAACGAATGAACGGAGGTTGAATGCTAAACGGGAAATGAGCTCTTAAATAGGGAAACGTTCCTGGGCAAATGTTAGGAAAATTTTCGTAATAATTTTCAGTGAGTTAGTAGCCCGTGGCTTGAAACGAACTGTAGATATGATTTTAACTGTGACTTACGGAATTAGTGAAAGGGATAGACTGGAAGGGCAGTGCATATGATAGACTGGGAAGATAGACCGGGAGGGTCGCGAATGCGGCTATACTCTATTATTCTCTCCCAAATTTAAAACATTTATTTGAGCCTCTGTGGAAATATAAATTTTGGTTAGGGGAGTGGTATTGGGGATTGGGGAAGGGAGGACTGAAGACGAGGGGAAAGAAGAGGAGGATGAAGGAGGGGAAAAAATCCTAGAGGGTATTATACATTGGGAGGGAAAGAAGGTGGAAGAGGACAGAGAAAGATGAGCCAGAGAGAACAAGGAACAGATGAACAAAGATGAAGATAGGGAACAGGGAGGAACAGGGAAGATAGAGAGTAAAGGAGAAGATTAAAAGATAGAAAAGAGAAATGAAATGCAGGTGGCGAAATCGCAGACTCTATCGTTCCCATCAATTTACATTTTTTTTTTTTTTTTAGATTTTTTATTTGTGATTTAATGAGTGAGAGTCCTATATTGTTTGGTGATTACTGGGATGGACAGTGACAGTTAGTGATGAACAGTGACAGACAGAGGTGAACAGTGACCGGGAGGGGAATGTCATGAGAAAAAAGGAAAGGATAGGTGGAACTAACAAAGGGGGGGGGGAAGGTGAGAGAGGAGGATTCGGGAAGGGGAGGGAAAGGGGGGGGAGAGGAGGAGGCCATACCTTGAGAAAAAGCAATTTAAGAAGTGAGTCTGACAATTCCGCCAGTGTAATCCAGCACTCGGGAGCCGGAGCCGCTAACACCCGAAGATTTACCAGCCTCGCATGCTCCCCTAAAACCACCTCTTCTTCTCCCCAAAAACCACTCTTCTTCTCCCCAAAAACCACCTCTTCTTCTCCCCAAAAACCACCTCCTCTTCTCCCCAAAAACCACCTCTTCTTCTCCCCAAAAACCACCTCTTCTCCCCAAAAACCACCTCTTCTTCTCCCCCCCCTTTCTCCATTGTTTTTCCCCTCCCCTTTCCTCATTCAAATTCCCCGTCCCTCAAAATTCCCTCTTTCTCTCTTTTCTTCCATATTCCTTCCTTCTTACCGCACACTGCTATTGTTATTATGTTTAGTAATAAATGTAATACTATCTTCCCCTCCTTTCAGTCTTTCTCTGCTATCTACTTGTCTCTTCCTTTCACTTCCCCCCCTTCCTCTTTCTCCCCTTAATCATCTTCCTTTCCTCTTAATAAGTTTGCCTTTTTAACATCAAAGTTTTGACTCGCTATTTAATCAAACACTAAAGTAGCGACGTGTTAAATAATGTAAACAGAAGTGAATGTTCCAGCCTGTGACCTGCGGTTGACGTGACCTGCGGTTGACGTGACCTGCGGTTGACGTGACCTGCGGTTGACGTGACCTGCGCTTGACGTGACCTGCGCTTGACGTGACCTGCGCTTGACGTGACCTGCGCTTGACGTGACCTGCGCTTGACGTGACCTGCGCTTGACGTGACCTGCGCTTGACGTAACCTGCGCTTGATGTGACCTGCAAGTTACAGACGACCTGAACCATGAACCTGGCACCGCCAGGTGTAGAACCGGTTTCATGTGGCAGAAAGGATAAGGAAAAAAAAAAAGGGAGTTTTTTTGTAATTTAGCAAAACTTAATACATCAGCAATGTGCTAGGGATTAGAAAGGGGTGGGACAGAGAAGAGAATGGAGAAGCATAGAGAGAGAGAGAGAGGAATGAAGAAGAGAGAAGAGGAAGCATGGAAAGATGAACATGGATGGCATGGACATTTACGAATCCATTCTATTATTTTATATAGATCTGCACCATTTCCTGTTACCTCGTACCTCGCGACAGTAACACTAATAACATTACACACACAGCTTCAGGAGTGCGTTGAAGACGCCTGAGTGACGTGATACAGATATTTAGCCAAGGAATAACACACAAACGCGTCACTTTGGTACAAAGGAAATTTGTTGCGTCTGTAATTGAGTGGCTACTCTATTCTTAGCGTCACATGATGGAAACACCCGCTTTGCTCAGCCCTATTTTTATATAATAACGTGGCGAGAACAATGACAGTGTGCGACCACCTTATTTTAAGTGATTGTTACAAACCCACAATTTATGACTACTCTATCCCGTGTGATAGTTAAGCAGTTGGAATACTCGTAGTGTACTCACCTATTTGTACTCAACTATTTGTGGTTGCAGGGGTCGAGTCATAGCTCCTGGCCCAGCCTCTTCACTGATTGCTATTAGGTCCTCTCTCTCCCTGCTCCATGAGCTTTATCATACCTCGCCTTAAAACTATGTATGGTTCCTGCCTCCACTACTTCACTTTCTAGGCTATTCCACGGCCTGACTACTCTATGACTGAAGAAATACTTCCTAACATCCCTTTGATTCATCTGAGTCTTCAACTTCCAATTGTGACCTCTTGTTTCTGTGTCTCTTCTCTGGAACATCCCGTCTTTGTCCACCTTGTCTATTCCGCGCAGTATTTTATATGTCGTTAACATGTCTCCCCTGACCCTCCTGTCCTCCAGTGTCGTCAGGCCGATTTCCCTCAACCTCTCTTAGTAGGACAATCCCCTTAGCTCTGGGACTAGTCTTGTTACAAACCTTTGCACTTTCTCTAATTTCTTGACGTGCTTGACCAGGTGTGGATTCCAAACTGGTGCTGCATACTCTAGTATGGGCCTGACGTAAATGGTATACAGAGTCTTGAACGATTCCTTACTGAGGTATCAGAACGCTATCCGTAGGTTTTGCCAGACGCCCGTATGCTGCAGCAGTTATCTGATTGATGTGTGCCTCAGGAGATATGCTCGGTGTTATACTCACCCCCAGATCTTTTTTCTTGAGTGAGGTTTGCAGTCTTTGTCCATCTAAACTACATTGTGTCTGTGGTCTTCTTTGCCCTTCCCCAATCTTCATGACTTTGCATTTGGCAGGGTTAAACTCAAGGAGCCAGTTGCTGGACCAGGCTTGTAGCCTGTCCAGGTCTCTTTGTAGTCCTGCCCGATCCTCATCCGATTTGATTCTTCTCATTAACTTCACATCATCTGCAAACAATTACACTTCTGAGTCTATCCCTTCCGTTATGTCATTCACATATACCAGAAACAGCACAGGTCCTAGGACCGACCCCTGTGGAACTCCGCTTGTCACAGGCGCCCACTCTGACACCTCGTCAGGTACCATGACTCGTTGTTGCCTCCCTGTCAGTATTCTCTGATCCATTGCAGTGCCTTTCCTGTTATGTGTGCCTGATCCTCTAGCTTTTGCAGTAATCTCTTGTGAGGAACTGTGTCGAAGGCCTTCTTGCAGTCCAAAAAAAATGCAGTCGATCCACCCCTCTCTCTCTCTCTTGTCTTACTTCTGTCACCTTGTCATAAAACTCCAGTAGGTTTGTGACACAGGATTTTCCTTCCCTGAAACCGTGCTGGTTGTCAATTATACACTTGTTTCTTTCCAGGTGCTCCACCACTCTCCTCCTGATGATCTTCTCCATGACTTTGCATACTATACACGTTAGTGATACAGGTCTGTAGTTTAGTGCCTCATGTCTGTCTCCCTTTTTAAAAATTGCGACTACATTTGCCATCTTCCATACCTCAGGGAGTTGTCCAGTTTCAATGGATGTGTTGAAGATCTTTGTTAATGGCACACACAGCATCTCTGCTCCCTCTCTAAGGACCCACGGAGAGATGTCTGGTCCCACTGCCTTTGAGGTGTCAAGTTCACATGGCAGCTTCTTCAGCTCCTCCTTGGTTATGTGTACCTCATCCAGCACTTGTTGGTGTACCCCCCTGTTCTGATTTCCAGGAGTCCTACTGGTTTCCACTGTAAATACTTCTTTAAATCTCGTGTTGAGCTCCTCACATACCTCTCGGTCGTTTCTTGTGAACTCCCCATCACCCTTCCTCAGTCTGATTACCTGGTTTTTGACTGTTGTTTTCCTCCTGATGTGGCTATACAAAAGCTTCGGGTCAGACTTGACTTTCGATGCTATGTCATTTTCATATTGTCGCTGAGCCTCCCTTCTTATCTGTGCATATTCGTTTCTGGCTCTTCGGCTAATCTCTTTATTTTCTTGAGTTCTCTGTCTTCTGTACCTTTTCCATTCTCTAGTACACCTAGTTTTTGCCTCCCTACACCTTTGGGTGAACCAAGGACTCGTTCTGTTCTTCCCATTATTTCTGTTTCCCTTGGGAACAAACCTCTCCTCTGCCTCCTTGCATTTTGTTGCCACATAGTCCATCATTTCTTGTACTGGTTTTCCTGTCAGTTCCCTCTCCCACTGAATGTCTTGCAGGAAGTTCCTCATGCCTGAGTAGTTCCCCGTTTTGTAGTTTGGTTTTTCCCATCCTATTCCTGCTACTCTCTCCACATGAAGCTCAACTATGTAGTCAAAGCACAGAACCAAATGATCACTAGCTCCTAGGGGCCTTTCATACTTGATATCCTCGATGTCCGAGCTACTCAAGGTGAATACAAGGTCCAGTCTTGCTTAGTGTGGGGCTAACCTGTGCTATAAAATAGTTACATGGTTGACACATCCGTATTATGCAGCCTCCCTATTTATGATAGCTACATGATGCTAAATCCCGGAGTGAGCAGCTACACTATTCTAAATGAAAGTTACATGGCAGGAACACACCCTCAGTGTGCGGGTCCCTTATCTTATGTGACATAGTGTGAAAATACCTCACAGTCTGCTGCTCCCCTGTTCTATAAGATAGTTACATGGTGGGAAGAAAGGCTTGCCATGTTTCCCTGTCATTTTCCATCACAGTCCGGGCACAAGTCACAAGAAATAAATCAGAGGGGGCGCGGGAACAATGATAAGTTACTGCTGTGTTTTGCTGGCGGTGGAAGTCACAACAGAGTCTTCATGTCTCCCTTAGCTTTCCACTTGCTACACAGTTTTTTTTCCCCTTAAGTACATTTACTACCTTGAGGCGGCAATATCTCCCTGTAAAAATACTGTATATAGTGCATTGTTTTGTATGTAGTGTATTTCGTAACATGCATCAGAGGCTGGAGAATTGCTTCTATACAAAGAGAAGAATCAAACACAGTTTTTCTGTCCTCTGCAATTTGCCCGCTGATAAATGTTACTTGCACTTGCAAGTTCACGCAGTATTTTATGGTGAGACCTGGAGCGTTTGACATATTTTGATGTTGTACGGTAATAATGTTTTAGCGGCGGTTGTTGTGTGGTCGGGCGGATCATGGTCGCCACACAGCGCTGGATGTGCAAGTGAGATCTGTTGATTGTTGTGACTGTGGAAGGATGGGAGGGTGGAGGCGGTGTGTCGCGGTAGGTGGTGTGTGAGGGAGGGAAGATTACATGTGGGAGTAAATGGGGAAAATCAGATAACAAATGTCCTTATTTTGCTATATATCAAGGTTTCCTGGCGAGAATAACTACAGGTCGGCTACCGCTGGTTCTGTCTAGACTGTAGACAGAGTTATTACAGTAGAGAGGAAGGCGTTTTCTCCCCGCCCTCTGCCATCTCTGGCTACATTGTTAATATGAAATAGCAAACTACCTTGTTGTATCGCAAAACTTTCATACATGTTTAATACACGAGGCTGAAATAGTTTGGAGCATTCTTCTATTATAACTACCACTGCTGCCACTATTACTGCTACTATGGTTTATACTGCCTCGATGGTTTATACTGCCTCGTCTGGTCCATGGTTGACCAATCGCCTCTCCTTAAATCTAATTGATTCTAATATGAACAACGAGCGCCTCTAACTGGTTCTTAATGGATAATTTTTTTTTTACTTATAACTTTACAGGGTATCATGCGCCAGTGTTCTGTGATTGAAGAGAACACGTTAGTTCTGCACCCGTCTTGACTAAGAATTTTAGACTTCGTGACTTTGTAAAAGGCTCAAGTTGGACTGAAGCGTCGTTGTAAGCTTCTCTCTCCTGTGTATTGTTCCAGTCACGGTATTGTGCCTTTGTTCTTGGTTCTGTTGAATCACTCTGCTCTTCAGTGTTGCATGTCTGTGTAAGGCAAATCATTTTAGCAACTTTATTCCAGTAGTAGTATTTATATCTCCAGTTTCCACACGAAATAAGTCTAGTTCACCAGTACCTGGAGTATACCTGGAGGGTGTTCCGGGGGTCAACGCCCCCCTTGGGCCGGTCCAAGACCAGGCCTCTGAAAGACACAATTCTGCACATAATTTTTCATCAAGGTACCATAAGAACAAGCAAGTCTTCATAAGTGCATCGAAAGCAGATAAAGCGCCTGGTGGGCGAAACGAAATCTGTTGCTCTACTCTCACTAGTTTGTCTTAATCTTTCATGTAATTCTAGGACAAAACCTTGACAAAATATTTAAGGTGAAATTTGACAAACTCATTATAAAATGTCATTGTCTCTGGTATTTATACTCTGAAATTTTTAGCTGTTACAACTAGCAATGTGTTGACTTTCCTTCCTTTGCCTTGACATTTGGTAAACCTCACAACACTGTTAATGATCACTTCAAGGATTTACTCTCCTTTTGTACCTGTGACATACTTTTCTTTTTTTCATAATTTCATGTCATCCGCTGACTATGCGAATTCTTATGCTCCGTTTCGAGATCATTTATCTAAATTGTGAAAAAGACCGGGGTCCAGTACCGAGCTCTGAGGAACTCCACTAGTTACTCTCATTCGTTCTTGTGAACGAAGGACACGAAGTTTGAAGGTTCCTCTCGTGTAACTATCATTGATGCTGTACCCTGTCATGAACCATCAAGAAATAGTCGCTATACTGCGATTGTGTGGACTTTTTTTTTTTTTCAAGTTTTTCTGTGCATCCAACTGAAGAATTTCAGTAAATTTACTCTTAATACTCTGATGCTAAACCACTATTAATTTCCAGTTACTAAGTTGTAAAATAATGATCAATATTTGGCCAAAATCAGTGTTACGTTTATAGGAGGGTAATTTAGGGCACACAGTTTGTCTTGCCATCTTAATATTCTAGCAACACTTGCTAGTTTCTGCACTTCAGGGTGGGGAGAGGAGGTACCTTGATGTCAGTGAAAACCTCTTGATCATAGGAGTTGGATAGATCCTGATTACCTCCCACTTCCTTAGAGACTATATGACCCCTGCAGGTTTAATGCTTTACTAGATAATGATAATAATAATAATAATAATAATATATAATAGTAATGCAATTTTTCAATTTTTGGTATTTATCCTTTTATTCATTTGTTAAGTACTGATGTTACTGAGTACATAATTTGTTTAATAGATTCTTTTATGAATCTATCATTTTTAGATATATTAACAGGTGTAATGGCTAATTTCCTTAATGTAATTTCAAGCACTTCCCAACCCCCCTAAAAAAAATTGTGGCCTGGGTTTATTCATGTGGTGTTCCGCTGTAAATACAGAGTTGATATAATAACTAGAGTCATTATTACTAATTTGACCTGAAAAATAGATTGTGATGAGCATTTCGTCGCGTATCTGCTGGTGTAACAAGAGGCCATTATCTTGTTCTTTGCGTTTCGAATATATTGACACAAGTCTTTACGACAACAAGGTGTTGACATTGTGTGGATGTGTTTATGACTCACGAAATCGTAATGACACGATTGCAAACAAACCATACCCCGGCCGGGATTGAACCCGCGGTCAGAGAGTCTCTGAGACTCTCTGACCACGGGTTCAATCCCGGCCGGGGTATGGTTTGGTGAGTTTATACTTGTATACACTGGAACTTTAATCATCTTTACAGATTAAAGGATCTTGCTAATATCAACGTAGATTGCAACTTTATCTTCGTGTAATACACCTAATATATAATATATGTCGTGCCGAATATGTAAAACTGGTCAATTAGGAAGAACTCATTTAAAATTAAGTCCTTTCTAAAATTTTCTCTTATACGTTTAAAGATATATTTTTTTCATTAATGTTAATGTAAAAAATTATAATTTTGCATCAAAAGAATCTTAGAAAACTTACCTAACCTTATTATAACAAGAGCAATTTATTTTAGCCTAACCCAACTAAATATATTTTAGATTTGTTTACAATAATTTAATACTAAACAAATACAGTGAAATATATTTTTTTCGTTAGGTTCAGAATGATTTTGGCGAAATTATTGCATACACAAATTTTCACTTGTCCTATATGGCAAGATGAGCGTTGCTATTTAAGCCAAGATCGCAAGTTCTGCCTATTCGGCACTATATATATATATATATATATATATATATATATATATATATATATATATATATTATATATATATATATATATTATATATATATATATATATATTATGTCGTGCCGAATAAGTAAAACTGGTCATTTAGCAAGAACTCGTTTAAAATTAAGTCCTTTCTAAATTTTTCTCTTATATTAATGCTGCAGTTTTCTAACTGTAGTGTAAGCGTGCCTCTGGCAAGACAGTGACGGAGGGAATAATGATGGAAGTTTTTCTTTTTCGGGTCACCCTGCTTTAGTGGGAAACGGCCAATGTAGTAATATAAAATATAAATATAATTTTTGAAAAAATTGTTTTTAGTTTGTGTGAATAACTCATAAACCATTCACTCTGATATAGTTGCAGTTAGGTCCTGAAAGCCAGTAGGGTAAATAGCATCACAAACGGGCACTAACTAGACATCGAGGTAGCGTGATGCCTGTCTGGCACTAATTTGACAGTGTGGGGACTTGTGGTACTATATAATTAACATATCGAGCCAGAGAGTTTTTATGCAAACTGAGTACGCCAAGGCTGTCATTACCAGTTAGTGATGTTATACTGAACATGTGGGGTTAAACTGCTGTGTTCTTGGTATAAGGAATCATATACCGGGTTATGCAATAAGATCACAAAAAGCAGGCGATATCACAATATGCAAAGCAACCACTGTGAAAAATAACAAAATTCCAAGAGCTTTGGTGATTTCTCACATTATCAAGAACCTGAATTGTGATATTGTCAAAAAACACGAAATGTGTGAACTACAAAAAGTAATAAATACTTGTAACAAATCAAACATTTTTTTCGGAAATTCGAGCTGAGAAAAGTTAATATTCATGGCGCTAAGGGTCATCTTTCCATCTCGTTGTTTTGGAGTGACATAGGCCTACCAACAACAAGCACTCACTAAAATCCAGCTTAGACTTGCTGCAGAATTTCTCTTGTAAGAAGAGAAAGAGGAAAGTAATGCTGACGTCAGTAGAAGTCCTTGTGTATGTAGGTTGACGAGTGTTGCTCGAATTATCATTCATGTGTTGTGTAGGCTTTGCTTAGTTAATTTCTTAATAAAGAAATACTGATTTAATCTGGCACTTTCTACAACTATTTTTATTTATGCTTTCTGTTTTTCCCTTATATATATATATATATATATATATATATATATATATATTATATATATATATATATATTATATATATATATATATATATATATATATACTCGCTTAAAATTAAGTTCTTTGTAAAATTTTCTCTTATACATTTAAAGATTTTTTTTTTCATTTTTGTTAATATTTACACAAGTTAACAATAATTTAATAATAAAGACACAAATTTTCGCTTGCCTTATTAGGCAAGAAGAGCGTTGCTATTTAAGCCAAAACTGCAGATTTTATCTATTCGGCACGACCTATGTATATTCCAAAAACTATTGAAACCTAGCGAATATGTCAAGTTAGTTTTAACAATCTTATAAACGTAGGCGTAAGAATGGCTTGATCGATGTTGCCCACCTTCATGTAAAAATGTACACTGTAAAAGTTTTTTTTTTTTTTTTTTTTTTTTTTAAGAAATAAAATGCCTGGGTATTCTTGCTACCCAATTTTTCCCTTCCAGAGTTTAAAGGTTAATGATCATAAATATGGAAGACTTGCTGCGAGGGTCATTAGTCAAGCTTCGTCGCGTTTTTAAAGTCAGTCATTTTTTTCCCATTCTTTGCTACCTACTAGATTTCTCCCCATCAACCCTTAGCCACTTTACACTCCCTCTCCCTCCTTCTTTCCTCTCCCTCCTCCCTCTCCCACCTCCCTCCCTCTCAGCTTTCCATACCCCAACATCTTGTTCCTTAAAATCACACGAAACTGTCGATAAATGGGAAATATGTCTTTACGAGTATAAGTATAAATGGGTGTTAGGGAAGGATGGGTAGGGGCAAGTGTGTAGGAGACACGACCAGTGGGTTGCTTCCCTGTCTGTCGATTCCTGCCCACTACCTCTTGATTCCTGCCCCCTCTCCTTTCCTCACTGCCCATTAATTGCTGATTTCTGCTATATAATTACTAATCCCTTTTCCCCATTAATTTCTGCCTCCCTACCCCTCGGATTTCCCCATCTGCTTCTAGATTCCTGCATCTTGCCCCTTGATTCCTGCATCCTTCCTCTTGATTCCTGCATTCTGGCCCCTTGATTCCTGCATTCTGGCACCTTGATTCCTGCATTCTGCACCCTGATTCCTGCATTCTGGCCCCTTGATTCCTGCATCCTGCCCCCCCCCCCCCTTGATTCTTGCCCCTTTGCTGCCAGCTTCATAATCATTACAAAGGTTCAGTGTTACAGAGCTCACTCTGGACTTTATAAAACTTCATTAACGTGCTTGATCAAATCCAGTTTTTTTTTTAATTACTAGCATGGTTTTTATTATTTTTTTGTGGGTTTTAATTTGTGGATTTAACGTGTATTTATGTATCTCACAGCACTAGAACACTAGTCTCAGAGTAGTTATAGTGATAGACCATTCTGATTAGGGAAAATTATGGCAATTAACTAGAAGTTCACTGTGATAAAAAAAATAATCTATGCTGGTGCAACAGTTTTAGCTATGCTGATGCAACCTGTCTTGAATTTATACTTTACAGAACTGATTAACGAAAATCATTTACATCTCGAGCTTGAAGTTTTATGCAATTGCCAAGTCACAATACTTGCGTCTCTAACCTATAAACTCTGGATTTAAGTATTTTAAGGCTGCAAATGTTAACTATTGCTCACACACCTTTGCCACACACTTCACCTCTGTGTTTAATCAGCAGCAGTGACTGGTGTCACACACTTCACCTCTCTGGGTCACAGCATCAGAAGTGACAGATATTACGCACCTGAATTCACTGGGTCACATCAGTACTAACAGATGTCACACACTTCACCTCTCTGGGTCACAGCATCAGAAGTGACAGATATCACACACCTGACTTCACTGGGTCTCATCAGTAGTAAGATATGTCACACACTTCACCTTTCTTAGAGTACATCATCCGTCCGCTGTAACAGAAGACAAAATACAAGCAAACCACTCAGAATACTTAATGACACATGTAACTCCGTGATCAGATCAGATCTTCTCTTAGCACCTCGGTATCAACATAATCTTTTCTCGAAATTTAATTGAACAAATTACGAATATCGTCAAAATATTGATTCTCGAGTAATTGGTGAAGTTATCAAATCACTGATGCTGTTTAATAGCATCACTTAAATACTTTAATAAGATAATTTACGTACCGTTTAATAGGAAGAGTCCTAGCTAATTTATCTAATATTCTGTGAATTGGAGAATTAGCTGTGAGTACTCTATGTATATACGCATGTTTCTGTGTATGTAAGACAAATTGACACGAGTCTACAACACAGTTTTATTATTATTATTATTATTATTATTATTATTATTATTATTATTATTATTATTATTATTATTAACTTTCACCACCACATCCACCCTTTTATCCACCACTGCCACTTCCCCACCACCACTACCACCACTACCACCACTAGTACCACACTAATACCACACTAATACCACTACCCCTACCTCCACCACCACTACCACCACCACGAATACCACTACCACTAGTACAACTACCACTACCACAACTACCACCACCACTAGTACCACTACCACCATTACTACCACTACCCTACCCCCACCGCTACCAAACTCGCGGCCCCACAGAGGATTTAGCTGTCTGAACACGCCCTCAGTTTTACACCATTAGTGACTGGAAGCAACGGCGAAGTTTGCCCGGCTTGCATACCGACACCCTCATTTTCCTGGGTTGTGTCGACCAGCGGCGCCGCCCCTGACTCGTGGTGGTGCTTTTGGTGGTGCTGGTGGTGACGCTTTTCTAGTACTGTTGTTGATGCTGGTAGTGGTTGTACTGTTGCTACTTTTGCTGTTTATGACACGTTACTCTTGCTGCTTTTGTGACTTTCCTGTCGTTACTTGTCCAAGGTAATGAATAACATTGTCAGGCGGAATGTACTGGTGTACCTAGAAGAAGCAAGATATACGGACGGGTAGTGGCGTCTTCATGGATTGTAAGGAAAAGTTTAACAGGGTTCCCCACCAGAGACCTGATTCATAAGATAGAAAGGTGAAAAGGAAAATCTTGTAATGGATTGCTTATGAAACAAGATAAAGAGGCGGGTTGGGTGAGGGTAACGAATGGAGTCCCCCAAGAATTAGTGTTTGGGCCACTGTTGTTCCTTATTTATGTACAGATGTAATCACTTCTTTAGTTTGTTTGCAGTTGATGTAAAACTGTTAAGATGAACATGAACAGGGAAGAACAGAGATTGTTTCCACGTAAACACAGACAGGGAATGATCAAAATAATAGATCCTGGAGTTCGACCTGAATAATTGCAAAGTCGTACTGTTCAGATGAGAAACTGAGAGGCGACGTACAAACTGAGGCAAAGAAACTTGAAAGCATCGATGAAGAGAAAGGATATGAAAGATTTAGGTTACATTAGGCCTAGTCACAGACCGGGCCACGGGGGCGTTGACCCGCGGAACACTCTCCAGGTAAACCATATTGCTGGAGTAACCATCAACCCTGTGACATCTGCAGCATCTGCGAGGTCAGTGGATCACTGAATATCAGAGACTACAGTGAAGAATTCTTTAGTAAGTGTACTACGTCACGACCATCTTAGAATCCGCAATACAAACGTAAATATCAAAATGGTATACAATACCGACAGGTTGTTAGGTAAGACACATATGCAACAGTTAGACAACTTTATTCCGAAACGTTTCGCCTACACAGTAGGCTTCTTCAGTCGAATACAGAAAGTAGGCAGGAACAGTAGAGATGTGAAGACGATGTAATCAGTCCATCACCCTTAAAGTCGTAGAATTTGAGGTTGTCAGTCCTCGGCCTGGAGAAGTTCAGTTCCATAGTCAGGAACTATCTGTCAGTTCCTGACTATGGAACTGAACTTCTCCAGGCCGAGGGACTGACAACCTCAAATTCTACGACTTTAAGGGTGATGGACTGATTACATCGTCTTCACATCTCTACTGTTCCTGCCTACTTTCTGTATTCGACTGAAGAAGCCTACTGTGTAGGCGAAACGTTTCGGAATAAAGTTGTCTAACTGTTGCATATGTGTCTTACCTAACAATACAAACGTAGAACCTTTACCTGATAAAGCACGTTAGAAGACTGAAAAGATTCGAAGGATTGTATCAGTCTAGTACAGAAATAAGAGAAGTGCTCTGAGAAAGGACTAGACTCCAAAAATTATAAATTTCATATCAGAAAGCTGGAGACGACTTTAGGACCGAATTTTTTTTAACGGAGGCTTTAATCACTGTTCAGAATTTGAGGATCAGAAATAAGGAAGACGCAGATGTTAGAAAAATAGAGAAGCCACAAGGTAGTTGGGAAGTACTTTTTTTAGTCTCGTGACAAATGTAAGGAAAACTGGGAACACCATACAAAGTTTTAAGAGTAGATATGAAAAAAAAACTCAGGGACAGGCACACAATGCCTGCGAGACGAATCTATAAGTAGGAACCTGAACACCTCGTTAATAAGTAGGAACCTGAAACCAACCTCGTAATAAGTAGGAACCTGAACCCAACCCTCGTAATAAGTAGGAACCTGAACCCAACCCTCGTAATAAGTAGGAACCTGAACCCAACCCTCGTAATAAGTAGGAACCTGAACCCAACCCTCGTAATAACACCCTCCACACACACACACACACACACACACACACACACACACACACACACACACACACACACACACAAAATATGTCGAACTCCGGAAACATTACCAACAACATTATACCCATCAAATATTCCGAAAATTTGACATTGTGGGCGCATGTCTAACGCAACACGCTTATTTTACACCATTCATGAGAAAATAAAAACATACTCCATAAATCCCGGGTCGAGGACATAAGCCTTTGATTCTCGCGAATTACCATATAGATAATGTTTAGGATGAGGGTAAGTAAGGGCGTAACTGCACTGCATCTCGGCCAAATCCCTGAGTTAGGGGTTACCAATACTCTGGTGAGGCTACTGGAGAGCTATGATCAGGAGAACCCAAATTACGCCTCCCTTTTTGTTTTAGTGATAAATCTCAATTTCTCATTTTGCTATGAAGACTTATGGGTCCCACGTTGCCTGCACTCCCTCTCTCTCTCTCTCGTGCGTCTGGCAACCTTGCTACAGGCCACAATCTCTAGGAAAAAGCCTCTCTCCGGTTCTCGAAGTGTACATGGGTGCCTGGCTGCTTGTTGCTAATGCTGTTGTTGGATTTAAGGGCTACAATGTCTTGTGCAGTATATGACTTGGTCCCAAGAGTCTGAAATGGTTATAATCATAACCGTAATTTTTAAAGGGGTGTACCGGTAAGCCAGCGGAAGGCCTCGGCCAGATGACCAAAAGCTCCAACGGTGAGTTATCATATGACTAATGCCTGCGTCAGGAAACACTTGTCCTGTTTCCTGACAAATCTTACCTAGCCTAACCTTTTTGGTGTGTGTGTGTGTGTGTGTGTGTGTGTGTGTGTGTGTGTGTGTGTGTGTGTGTGTGTGTGTGTGTGTGTGTGTGTGTGTGTGTGCGTGCGCGCGTAGACGCGTGAGCACTGTTTGTGGCTCCTGGCCTCACCTTTTCGCTGGCCACTACTATGTTTCCTCACTCCTGGCTGCCTGAGTCCTCTCATACCTATTCTTTAAGCCATGTGTGGATCCTTCCTCTACAACTTGCTCTGTTTCGTTCCACTTCCTTACTTCTCTAAGGCTAAAGAAGTGTTTCCTAACATCACTGTGACTCTTATGTGTTTCAAATTTCCGGCTATGCCCTCGTGTATCTGTATCCCTCTTCTCAACCACATTTGCCCTGTCCACCCTGTCAATTCCTTTCATTATTTTGTATGTTGTGATCATGTGACCCCCGGTCCTTCTGTCCTCTGAGGTCGTCAGGTTTAGTTTCATCAATCTTATCTCATAACATGGGACTAATCTTGCTGCAAACCTCTGCACTTTTTTCAGCTTCTTGACATGCTGCCTTGGGTGAGGGTTGCATACTCCATTCTTGAACACTCCTTTCTTACACTCTCCATTTTTACATACTCCATTATCAGCATGCCAGTGACATTTATCATTAGTGTGATGCCACCTTTCTGTTCTCACAGCGAGATATTGTCTTATCCCACTGCCTTCTGAGGTATCCGCCTCACTCAATAGTTTCTTCACCTCTTCTCCCGGTGTGTGTTGTGTCCGGTACTCACTGGTGCACTCTTACTTGATTCTCTGGTGATGTTTCTGTTTCCGCTGAGAATGACTCCTTTAATCTTTTGTTCAAGCTCCTCGTTATTTCTAGTGAGCTCCCCTCATTCCTTTAGTCTTATTACCTGGTCCTTCACTGTTGTTTTTTTTCTGTGTGTGTGTGTGTGTGTGTGTGTGTGTGTGTGTGTGTGTGTGTGTGTGTGTGTGTTAAAAATTCGTGCGTTGCTCTCTGCTTCGTTATGGCGCAGCGCCGTGTAATTATCCTAATTATGCGTCATTTTTCTTTCCTGTGTAATGCAGTCTGGAATCCACAGTTTGCTTTTGCACGTCATAAATCGCACAGTTAGGGGTCGAGCCTCACACTCACCCTGTCTGGAACACCCACACATTACGCTGTCCCAGGCGAGCTATCCTGCGCAACCTCATCCATACCTCCTAGCCACTGCCTCTCTCCTTCCATTTGTTCCCACTGTCTAACCTGTCGTACACAATAGCTGCACATTCCTGATGTATTTAATTTTGCTAAATAGGAGAAAATATCAGTTTCCCTTCCCCCCCCCCGTCATCCATCCCCTCCCCTGACCCCTCACGTTTCCCCTCACCACTCCTTTCTCTTGCTCACCATGCCCTTCTCTCACCCCTGTCATCCCTCCTCTCCCTCACCTCTCATCCCTCCTCTCACTCCCAGCCACCCACACAGAAGAATTCCCACCAATCCTCTCCCCATCCCCCCCATCCCGAAAGCCGTCCACAGAAAACGGGCGGCATCCATATCCCAGATATGCATCAACAGCCGCTTGTCCACAACAAAAGTTAGTTTTGTTTTGGTCATTGATACAGGAAATGCCCGCTGTGTCGCTATTTTTATTAGTTTGGGGTGTAATTTAGTGTGGCAGACGTGGTATTATTGCTCGCATTTGTGTCTTTAAATTTTATGATAAATGTAGACACTTGTGTAACATTTGGGTATCATTATACTGGAAACGTATCGCCAGCTAGTGGCTTCTTCAGTCCAGTGCAGAGAACGGTGGAAGATGAGTTTGAGGTAATCAGTCCCTTAGCCTGATATTTACCAGTACCCCAGTGGAAATACAGGAACCACAATGGAAATTCAAAGACCACAATGGAAACACAGGGACCACAATGTGAACAAAGAGAACACAATGGGAACACAGGAAACAGAATGGAAATACAGGTACCCCAAAGGAAATTCGTTAATCCCAGTAGATTTAAGAAGACTTCAATAGAAGCATAATGACAACCCTTCCTTCCCTCCCCCCCCCCACACACACAGAAGCTGTGAATCGACCCCTGCGACCACAGCTAGGTGAGTACACATACACACGCAACTGGTTGTTTTTTGCTGGGTGAATGAGCATACAGACTCAGCTGGTCTGTCAGCTGTTCACGACGTACCTATCTTCATATTTTTTTACGATAAAAATAGTATAGTAATAATATATTCATTAAAAAAAGTACAAGTCTGTTGAGGTTCGTTTGCGCCGTCTATTGAATATATTTCTTCAGTAACTAATGCTACTGATATCGTCTCCAAAATATATTTCTTCAGTAACTAATGCTATTTATATCGTCTCCAAAATCTGTGATGTAGATTTTGTCAAGATTTGTCTTGTGTATTTCGATTTGATTTTAATATGTTTAATATGTAAAGGGCGTTTACTGCCGAATAAGCAGTCACAATTTTTTTTTGTTTTAGCCAAAATCTGTGAAAATGAGTACCAGCATAAGGAGAATATATATCATTGATTTTCAGTAATACTAAATCAATTTAAACTGATCTATGATATATATATATCAGAGTTTAGTTAACAAAAAGTACATAAGCTGAGGTAAGGTTAGGTGAGGTTTCTAAGTTAGGTTAGGTTAGGTTTCTAAGGTTAGGTTTCTAAGTTAGGTTAGGTTTCTAAGTTAGGTTTCTAAGTTAGGTTAGGTTAGGTTTCTAAGTTAAGTTAGGTTTCTAAGTTAGGTTAGGTTTCTAAGTTAGGTTTGATCCAAAAAAAAAAATTTTACATTGTCACTGTAAAAAAATAATATATCTGAAATAATTTCACAAAAATCATTCTGAACCTAACGATTATAATCAAAAAGAAACGCTAAGCCACAAGGGCTATAGAGCCTGAACCTAACGAAAAAAATGTATTTCATTGTGTTTATTATTAAATTATTGTAAACTTATGTAAAATGTATTTAGATGAAAAAAAAAAAAAAAAAAAGATCTTTAAAACGTAAAAGAATTTTTTTTTTTTTTTATTTTTTTTTTTTTTTTTTTTTTTTTTTAGAAAGGACTTAATTTTAATTGAGTTCTTGCTAATTGGCCATTTTTAAACCCATTCGGCAAGACTTATATATATATATATATTTAAATAAAATATAAAATATATTTATATTATATATATATATAATATATATATAGTATTTTACTTTAGGTAAGTTTTGCTTACTACAAAGGTCCTAAGTTTTAAGGTCATAGTGAGATAGCCGAGTCCTATAGAAAGTCAACACATTTGGGATATCAAAAGGTAGCTTTAGTTGGTTGTTTGTTGCTTTGATCCAAAAAAAATTTTGTGTCACTGTCAAATCATCCCCTCTCCCTCCAAATCCCCTTCCAACCTTTCGTCACCTCTGAACCCCTAAGGTTCCTTACTTCCACAAGAAACTTAAGACTATTATAGAGCGAACTAACAAAAAAGTATTTCATGTGTTTCATATAAAATATGGACAAAAGGGTGAAAATGATTTGAAAAAAAAAAAAAAAAAAAAAAAATAATCTTAAGTAAAAGAATTTCTTTTTCATCATTTATCTTTTCTTCAAATCTAATTTTATCATCATCTGTCTAATTCCTTTCATCACTTTTATTATATTGAGAGGATGAACTATGTATATACATAGGCAATAGGAGGAATAATTTAAATATGGAGGGCAGCTACCAGTTCCTTTATTAATAGCCTTGTTCAGCACAAGAATCCATTAAACAAGTCATAAACTGAGACTTATAGAAAATATCAGGTGATATAACAATATAAGGACCTGTTATGTGTATGGTGTTTGAATAGGCAGGTGTGACTCCTCTCCCCCCCTATCCTCTATTCCTCCACTACTAGTAACTTATCATTATTTACCTAATATACATCATAATTAAAATTTATTAAGATACAAGTAAAAACTAATAACAGATATATTCATTATAACTAAGAGAGTACATGTAATGTATGCAAAGTATAATGCATTCTTATACTAATATCATCATTCATATATATCTGAGAATACATCAAAATTATTATACCTAGATCACATATATTATCTATACCTATCATATACATGCATAAATTATTATACATAAAACTTTTATTATATAACCTGACCCGTATGGTCAATTACTATACCTAGGTATACAGTAACTATGATGTCTAGAGAAAAGGGGTATTAGTATACCTAGAATCAAGACCTTCATATATAAGCACATACGTTTAAAATTATTATACCTGAAAATAAATAATATATACGAGAGTATACATGTATACTTATTATACCTAGAGTATACATCAATTATTATAATATACACGTATACTATTATCCCAGATATACATGTAATTATATCCCTAGAGTATACATGTATAATTATTATACCTAGAGTATACATGTATAATTATTATACCTAGAGTATACATGTATAATTATTATACCTAGAGTATACATGTATAATTATTATACCTAGAGTATACATGCATAATTATTATACCTATATACATGTATAATTATTAATACTAAGTATAATTATACATTATTATACTAAGTTACAGGTATAATTATTACCTAGTTACATCTAATTATTATACCATAGATATCAGTATATTATTTATAGAGTATACATGCATAATTATTATACCTAGAGTATACATGTATAATTATTATACCTAGAGTATACATGTATAATTATTATACCTAGAGTATACATGTATAATTATTATACCTAGAGTATACATGTATAATTATTATACCTAGTTATAATGTATATTATACCTAGGTATACATGTAAATTATTAACCTATATACAGTGTTATACAAAATACAAAATGAAGATTAAACTACATAATTACACATCATAGCAGAATTAAAGAATATACAACAGATATTCATTGCTATACATTATACCAGGATATAGAAATATACAGAATAACATAGTGCTTTACATGGCTATACCGAGAGAAAGGTATACATAGAAATACGGCTGTATATACGTCGAACTGTAGATATAAATATTCAACACAAACAGTTGTATATACATTGAGGTATACAACATACAAGACAAATACGACTTTTTATTATAGGGTAAAATAAAAAATATACGTTGTTGTATATACATCGTGATATAAAAGATATTCAACGTAGATGCAGCTGCATACAATTCAGAAGGAATATATGAATACAGAACACAAATGCGGTAGTATATATTATATCGTGAGAGAGAGAGAGAGAGAGAGAGAGAGAGAGAAGAGAGAGAGAGAGAGAGAGAGAGAGAGAGAGAGAGAGAACGGAATATACAGAAAATCAATAACAGCTGCATGTACGTAAGTGCGAGAAGCAAGTAACAGTAATATTAGCCCTTACGACGAAGAGAATAAGTGTTCATTTAGCTTGACTCTGTTGCAGGTTAATAGGCCTGGCATAGCCAGGCCTATTAACCTGCCAGTTTCACCCAAATCGTCTTTCGTGCATTTCTGTACGCTTTAATTTGAGAGAGATTTTGTATTGTTCTCGAGTGGGTTAAGTTAGTTAGTTTAGGTTAGGTTCTGTTAGTTTAGGTTACATTAGTTTCGGTTAGGTTAGGCTAGATTTGGTTAGGTTTTGTTAGTTAAGTTAGATTAGATTAGGTTAGTGTATATCAGTCAGTATTACCGTACCATTACCTGATAATGAAACTAAAATATTAAGATGATTTAGAAGACGCAATGAGATATTCTGAGCGTGAGTTTTCTGGTGAACGGCAAGAAATTTGGAGGTAGACTGGTTTTGCTCCCCTTGTTTTCTCCTCTCCAATACTCCCTTCCCCTCGCTTCCATTTCCTTGTTCCTCGCCTCCCTCACATCCACTCCCCTCTTACATCCACTTCCCTTTCATCTCCACTCCCCTCACCTCCACTATCATCTCCACTCCCCTCTCACCTCCACTATCATCTCCATCTACCCCCACATCCCCCCCCTCTCACCTCCACTATCATCTCCACTCCCTCTCACCTCACTATCATCTCCATCCCCTTACTCATTCATCTCCACTCCCTCTCACCTCCACTATCATCTCCACTCCCCTCACCTCATATCATCTCCACTCCCCTCTCCTCACTATCATCTCCACTCCCCTCTCACCTCCACTATCATCTCCACTCCCCTCTTCCACTACCTCCACTATCATCTCCTACTTCACCTCCTCACCTCCCACTATCATCTCCACTCCCCTTCTCCCTCCACTCGTCATCTCCACTCCCTCTCACCTCCACTATCATCTCCACTCCTCTCTCACCTCCACTATCATCTCCACTCCCCTCATCTCCACTATCATCTCCACTCCCCTCATCTCCACTACCCTCTCACTTCCACTCCCTCACCCCCTCACCTCTTCCCCCCCTCTCACCTCTTCCCCCCCCCTCACTCTCCCCCCCCCCTCTCAGCGCGGATGAGCAACTTAATCTGGTCCTTCACTAAATTTGCATCGCTAATTTCAATGGGTCGGTCTCTGTGCCCTCGCCTCAGGCCAGGTTTAAGCAATTAACCTCAAATACCCCTCTTGAGCGCCCCCTGGAGAGAGAGAGAGAGAGAGAGAGAGAGAGAGAGAGAGAGAGAGAGAGAGAGAGAGAGAGAGAGAGAGAGAGAGAGACAGAGAGAGGGACAGACAGACAGACATACGGGAGGGTAGAGAGTGTAATGTAAACAAATATGAAAAACAGGAGACGAAGAAGGAAGTACTATTGGAGAAAAGAAGTGAGGGGGCAAGAAGAGGAAGGGAGAAGGGAGGAAAAAGAAGATAGAGGGGAAAACTAAGTACGGAGGGAGGGAAGGACTGGGAGGGAGGGAATGATTGACAGAGGCGAGGTGTGCGAGTCTATTGTCGGAGTGTTAAAATGGCTCCATATGGAAATGAGGATCGGGATTCCTCGCTGGTGCTGAATTTTTGCCAGGGGGAGATGTGAAGGCCAATCATTGTAGGATTTGAGCAATTATAGCCCAGGGGTGGAGAGGGGATTGACTGGGAGGGGAGAGTTGGTGGAGGGGGAGGTCCAGGGACGGACGTGGGGGGGGGGGGTCATAGGGAGGGAGGTATACGAGGAGTGACGGGATTTTCAGTATGTTATATACTACTGGTGAACTGGAGGTATAACAAATGGGTGGCTGTTATAAGCAGGGGGAGGGGGGAGTGTTTATGTATAACGGGGGGGGGGAGTTATATGCAAGTAGGGAAGGGGAGGATGAGACTAGAACAAGTGTTAAATATCATACAGGTGGTTGATCAGTCCCTGGTCCACCTGGAGGCCTGGTCGAGGACCAGACCGCGGGGGCGTTGACCCCTGTAACGACTTCCATATAGGTAGGCAGGAAATAATTATAATCATCTCGATTTCTCGATTGATAGCGCACTCAGCTCAAACACTGAGGTCCGTGGTTCATTTCCCGGTACGGGTGGAAACATTAACAGTAGATAGGTACCTGGGTGTTAGTCGACTGGTGTGGGTCGCATCCTGGGGACAAAACTTGACATAATTTGCACAAAATCCTCTACATAACAAGCGGCTTTCTATATGGTAGTACGTCACTGATGTCAGCTAGGTCTGTATACCTTGTACATGCACCAATAAAGAGTATCATTATTATTATTATTATTATTATTTATTATTATTATTATTGTATCATTTTCATTATAGAAAATCAATTATCAAAATGTTTTACGACAAGAATTCTGTTAAAGAAAAAAATCGTTCGTGTAACAGCTTATGAAACTAAATAAAGTTAGGTCAACACATCAACAGCAGCTTTCAATGTTGCAGAAGCGAGTAGGAAATCCATGTAGATTAGTTCAGGGGAACGTTCGAATCTGCTTGGACTTCCTACTCATTTCTGCAGCATTGCAAGCTCCTGATGGTGTGTTGTAGTCAGCACATCACCAGGAGCTAGAGCTATCATTCAACTTCCCCCTGTGGTTGTGTTGCATTAAATACTATAGGTAACTGAGTGTTGAAACACAAGACGAAGCCGTGCAAGCACCTCTCTCAAGGGAAGTTCCTTGATCCAGGTTCCTTGATCCAGGTTCCTTGATCCGATGAGAGGCTCTTGTTGCAAGGGGTTAGACTTACCCTTGCTTATGATCTAATCTGACTACATCCCATTCCCCCCCCCCAGGGGCTGCACGATCCTTTCACATTTAGCGCTTCTCCCCAAATAAAATAATGTCACACTTGCTTAATAACAAATAATCTACCTAGGTCCTGCATTACCAGACACATTTTCTGGTGAAGTGTCTAGCCAGGCATGCTATCAGTAATCACCTTAAAGCATTGTATATATTGCTTTTGAGAATGAGGGCCCTATTCGCATACACTTTAAGTGCCATTTGGGCTGGAGGCCTGCCAGTCAGGGTGAGGAGGGGGCTCCATGGTAGGCTACCTTATAACTACGGAGTCACTTTAGAGCTTCAATTCCAGCTGATTAACACTATACAGGAGTTCATGAGAGTTCTCACATACTTAAGGTGTCTCCTGTCAAAACCCACTCGTATAATGCTATTTGTTAAAACCTCTGTAAATACTGTACATGTTTGTAAACAGTTTGGTGGTGCTCACAAGCTAACTTCACTTGTGTTTTCCTTATTCATCATTTACTGGAATACTCCACTGACCACGAATACATTGATATTTCTTTTTAACGGCCAGATACAGCAGACCTTTAAAAATACCTGTGTTGGTAATATTCTCTCTCTCTCCCTGTCAGATAGATCTATGAAATATTGGATAACTAGACAGACTTAATACTGGGTAATCAGTGATATTGTGTGTTTTCCCCCTCTCATTACCTCCCCTCACCTTCTCTCATCACTTCCCCTCCCCTCCTTTCATCACCTCCCCTCACCTCCCATCATTGCCCACCATCATCAGTAAAGCAGCTTAGAAAGTGGAGGAGGAGGAGGAGGAGGAGGAGGAGGAGGGGTTGATGGAATAAGGTTAGAGATGAGGGAGAGGTGAGGAAGGGATAAGGAAGGGGTGAGGGAAGGATTAGGGAGGGGCTACAATGAGTTTTATATGAGATATCTACATTGTATCAGTGACGGAGTGTGAACACGTGGTCCTGGAGGGCTCTGGGAGGGGGGTGAGAGAGGGGATTCATAGTAGGGTGAGAACTGAGGGGAGGGGAGTTAAGCACTGAGGGAGCGGGAGGTGGGAAGGAATCAGTGACTATGTGAAGGGATATTAGGAGGAAGGTAGAGAAGATGGAACAGAAGAAAATGGGAATGGAAAGAGAAGCAATTGGAGGATAAAGGAACGGTAAAAAAAAAGAGGAGGATGATTTGGTAGATAGACGAGGCTGGCTCCTCTTGCCCTCTCTTTCCCTTCCCCTTCCCTCATTTTCCCCTCTCCTCCCCTCCCTCCACATCTCTACTCCCCCACACCAGCTACATATATTTTAGATAAGTTTACAATAATTAATAAACACAGTTAGGTTCAGAATAATTTTTGTGAAATTATTGCATACACAAATATTCGCTTGCCTTAGTCGTCAAGAAGAGCGTTGCTATTTAAGACAATGTGTGGGGTTCTCAGTGTATGGAGATTATCATTATTTGGGGGGAACGCTGAACCTGTATGGGTCATACAGCTCTTGAGAAATGGTGTTGAGGCTGTGGAGTGGAAGTAAAGGTGGTGGTGGTAAAGGGAGATGATGGGGAAGGTTTAGATAGGTGGGGGTGAGGGAAGACGAGGTGTGGGCGTGTGGTGCAGGGGTCAAACTGGAGGGAAGAACGTGGGTAAGGGATCTAACCTTTGTTATTGTAATGCACCGTCAATAATCATCGACCTATTGTGCTTACCTGATCACCCCAGTAACATGGTGGGGGGCGGGGGAGGGGTGAATGGCGAGGAAAATAGGCAAGTTGTCCAGAAAATATTGTGAAAAGTGGGAATGAAAATGCGAAATACCATAAAAGAAGATGGGGGGGGGAGAGAAAACAGCAAACAATAAGGCAGGCAGGCAGGCAGGCAGGCAGGGAGGCAGGCAGGCAGGCAGGGAGGCAGGCAGGGAGGCAGGCAGGCAGGCAGGCAGGCAGGCAGGCAGGCAGGCAGGCAGGCAGGCAGGCAGGGAGGAAAGGAGAGCTATAGGGAGAGGAGGTAAAGAGACGCTCAGTATCGAAGTTTTTATTATGGAATCTGTTTTTGTCTCTCTCTTAACCTTTCATATATTTTTCTCTGAAGAGGGTGTTCCAATACTAAGACAAAATGCTAACGTAGCGTCTGAAGACTTTGCAAAGTCTTCGAAAAGTGTGCCTGTGGCGTAATAGCAGACAAAATGCTTGCAAAATAAATAACGGGAAATCGAGCGGCTCGTTCTTCGGATTTTTGACAAACCCCAAGTAATAGTGTGAAATTAAATGTCTTACTAACTGTTGTCGATTCCTGGAAGCGTTCCCCTCACCTCTGTTCTTCAAGGCACAACACTCGCCCCAGTTCTCTCTCATTTTGTCATATCAGACAATGATAAACACAAATCATAACGCTATAGCAGCCTTCTCAGATGACATTGGTATTTGTAGGAGAGTGGCACTAATCGATGACACAGCAAACTGTCAAATCAATGTATACCAAATCTTTCAGTGGGTCACCGAAAATAAGATTTAACTAGCAAAAGTTCAGTTACTCCGTTATGGGGAATTGAAGAAGATTTAAAGTTTGAACAGCATACATAACACAATCAAATCACTCAGTAGCGAAGAATAGGAATGTAAGGGACCTAGAGGTAATTATGTAGGAAATGCTTATTTTAAAGGAACAAAATATTGTTACTGCCGTAACTGATAAGACAAAAGTAAGAAAGCCTAATCAAATTCCGGGAACATTTAAGACACTCAGTCTTCAGTCTGAAATATTGGTGCATCTAACGACTTATCTTTAGAGCAGCAGAATTACAGATCTGAAGAATGTACAGATAATCTTTACTGCCTATATCAGTCCAGTCACTTAAACTATTAAGGACGTCTAAAATACCTCAAATTTTACTGCCTAGGGTCCAGCTGGTACCAGTACCGCTCACCGAAGTGAACTCTTATATGAAGTGAAAGTATGATAGGTGGTGGTATACAGTATCCCAGTCAGTACGTGACCAGCCAGGCTGTAGTTCGTACGTTTGTTTGCGTGCGGCCAGCAGTAACAGCCTGGTTGATCAGACCCTGGTCCACCAGAGGCGTGGTCTCAGACCGGGACGCGGGGGCGTTGACCCCTGAATCCCTCTCCAGGTATACTCCAGGTATAGTGAAGAATGTGAGTAGTATAAGGAAACTAAGAGAACTTAATCCTACAAGGTCCAGTATTTTGACACAATATGTAAGGGAAATAACCAATAGATTACAATCGTCTTTAGAGGCAACTTGACAAGATTCTTGTTTAACATCACCTGATCCAGCAGGTGGTGGTGGTGGTGGTGGTGCCAACGATAGTGTGTGTATAGGTACCACAGTCTGTCTGACCTGACTGCCAATTAGCAGGACTGTTGGTGGCAGTGGAGGGTGGGAAGGCGGATGGGAGTGGTCGTCGGAGAGCAGGAGGCGAGGGCATGGCAGTACGGTCAACACACTATTCTTTTAAATTGCTGGGGATAGCGCTATTAGAATAGGTCATTTTGTGGTGCTCCATTGATGCGTGGGCGAGGGTGGAGGGAGAGGAGAGGAGAGTGAGAGATGAGGAAAGGCCGAGGCGGTAAGGGGAGGAAGACGGGAGTGAGTCGAGTGGGGGGAAAAAAGGACTTCGACCTGCAGGAGGAACGGAACATCCACGTTAGGATCTTAAACTCTGACGAAGAGTGCCTATTAAAGGGATGTTAGTAAGGGGGGACAAAGGATGAGTATGTTAGGAGAGGGTGGGAGGAAAAGAAGGTAGTAGTGAATGAAGGATGGCGTAGGGAGGGAAAGGAGGGAATGTGAATGGGATGAGGAGGAAAATAAAAGACTCATACAGTTATGTGGACAAGAAAGAATTGGGAGAATACCTGGAGTGTGTTTCGTGGGGTCAAGGTAGGTCAGGGAGGACAACGTCATGGTTTATACAGGGAAAAAGAAGGTGGGACAAAAGAAGGGAGTAGGAAGTGAAGGATGCTGTGAGGTAGGAAATGGAATTGAGGAGAGCATAATATAAAATCATACAATTATGTTGACCAAGAAGTTGGGAAGAATACCTGGAGTGTTTCGGGGTCCCCCCCCCCCCCCCCCCCCCGCGGTCCGGCCGATGACCACGCCTCCTGGTTTTCGCCCTACCAGGACAAAACCCAGAATGACGTAAGGTGACAAACGTGATACGAAAGCGGGAAAGTAAAAAAAGGGGAGTAAGCAAGTTGATTTAGGGTTTAAAAAACACATAATACAATTTCATACATAGTGAAAAAACTGGATAATCCTCCCCAAAAAAGTCAGGACTTATTTCATTTTTGTCCTTTAGAAAATGAAAAAGGGGGCGTCGGGAAGTAGGTGATCAAAGAGACAGCAGTAGGTACTTGTTACATAGACTGGAACTTGCCAGGTCATCATGATTAGCTTCGAAGAGGTTGAGAATTCTATTTTTTTTTAATCTGTATAATACTCTATGACCTTAGTGGGCTTAACGCTTCTTTTTTATTATTCTATTACTAATAATACTATTATTTTTAATTAATGTCATGGGCTTTTATTTTCCATTTCTTCAAGATCAAGGGTCTTCATTTTTTTTGGGTGAAGCTGCGAGATCATGGATCATGAAGTGTTTCATGAAGAGTGAGTGATCCTGGTGTCTCAGCAGACTCACTTTATCTCAGTCTCCCCACTCCATTCTTTGTTGACATCCCGTCTCTTGTGTAGCCGACTGTGTGGTGACAGGTGGTGCTGGCTGTGGTGACAATTGGTGCTGAGTGTGGCGACAGGTGGTGCTGATTGTCTGTGGTAACAATTGGTGCTGACTGTACGTGCTGACAATTGGTGCTGACAACTGGTGCTGACAACTGGTGCTGACAACTGGTGCTGACTCTGTGGTGACAGGTGGTGGAGAGGGGGGAGGGGGTAGAAGGCAGCATAACCACGGATTTGAACGTTTCCTGGCAACACTCCACCGCCTCACTGTCAGACGTATTGCGCCCTGATTTATTTCCGAGGTTAAATATACGTTTATGCAACCTAAGGTGTACAAGACATGAACGCTGGCTACGAAGACCCTCGTGGTTGTCTCTTTAGCAGATTATAACGAGTAGTCGTTCATGTCTGTACTCCTACGGGTTTAGTGCTCCCCCTTGATTATGATGATAATAATCATGTCTGTACTGCTGTTAGGTTGTAGTGAATTGGTTGACTGTTTGTGTACGTGTGTGTTAGTTACCATTGGTCAAAACCACCTGTCGATGGACACTTGTCCTGTTGTGTATGTGGGTTTGAGTGTGTGTGTGTGTGAGAGAGAGAGGAGAGAGAGAGAGAGAGAGAGAGAGCGAGAGAGGAGGAGAGGAGAGGAGATGAGAGGAGAGAGAGAGCGAGAGCGAGAGCGCTGTAAAGGTGGGCAAAACGCAGGCCCCAGTTAAAGGGACATTTTCCAATTTAAGGAGAACTGGCAGAGTTTTGATAAAATAGAGAGTGATTGTGGCCGTTTTATTACGTTACGTTCTTCCTTCCCCCCTCCCCCTTCCATTTCCCTTCCCTTCTCTCCCATTCTTCCCTTCTCTTCCCTCTTTTCCTTTCCTTTCTTCTGTTTCTCTAATGCACCCTTTCGTCTCGTCTCTCTCTCTCTCTCTCTCTCTCTCTCTCTCTCTTCTCTCTCTCTCTCTCTCTTGGACTCGCTTCAAAAAGATTTCTCGGCTTCATCTTTTCTACTGTCATGTTTTTCTCGCGTAGACAAATAAGTGGAAAACGGAGAAAAAGGAGGAGAGCAGAAGATAGGATGGACGGTGTGAAAACGAGAGAGAGTGTGTGTGTGTGTGTGTGTGTGTGTGTGTGTGTGTGTGTGTGTGTGTGTGTGTGTGTGTGTGTGTGTGTGTGTGTGTAAAGAGAAGAGAGAGAATCTGTCATATTAGCTAGTGGTTACTTCATAACAGTGATCCCAGGCCTCGGTAAACTGCTCCCTTATGCTAATGTTCTCCTCGCCTCCAATATGTGCCATACTGATACTGCTGCGCCGCTGCGTCTGCCGCTGCGTCTGCCGCTGCGTCTGCTGCTATAACTAGCCCGGACTCATTCTCTCATCTTCCTCATCCCTCTCCCCACATTTGCTCTCCTTCCATCTTTTTCCTTCATATATCTCTTTCCCCTCTTCCATCCTCTCTCTCTCTCTCTCGCTCTCTTTCCCTGACTCCCTCTTTCATTCTCTCTCTTTCTCTCCCTCACCCTCATGCTCCATTTTCAACCCCCGTATATACTCTCCCACCCCAATTCATTTCTTTTCCTTCCTCCCTCCCTCCCTCTCCCTTCCTTCCTCCCTCCCTCTCCCTTCCTCCCTCCCTCCCTCTCCCTTGCACTTATTACCATTATATATTCTTCGACAAAAGCGGTTTTTCTTTTTATTTACGTTTCCTCACACCAAAGTCGTCTGAGATAGAGGGTGTGGCCAGCAGAGTGCCACGAGCAGACGTCAGCAGTGCTGCCCAGGCAACTCTGCGCGTAACGTGCTGCTTACAAGACGTATCCAAGAAGACGCGTGCAAGGTTTACCCAAGATGCACTGGTCCCAAATTTACACTCTGAAATCGCTCCCTACGAAACAGCAAAAGACTGGTCGAGCGGTTCAACATACCCACGATGAAAAGTCGGGGCGCCATTAGCACATTAAGGGTAAACACAGTGAGTGTTCGAGGCCCAAGACTGTTCAACAGCCTCCCACCAGGCATAAGGGGAATAGACCTTTGGATGCCTTCAAGAGGGAGCTGGACAGATACCTTAAGTCATTACCCTATCAACTGGGCTGTTGGACTACGTGCGGCTAACAATAACACCCTGGTTGATCAGGCCCTGATCCACCGGGAGGCCTGTCAAGGACTGGGCAGCGGGGGTTACCTGGAGGTTACCTGGAGGTTATTCCGGGGATCAACGCCCCCGCGGCCCGGTCCATGACCAGGCCTCCCGATGGATCAGGGCCTGATCAACTAGGCTGTTACTGCTAGCCGCACGCAGTCCAACGTACGAGCCACAGCCCGGCTGATCCGGGACTGACTTTAGGTATCTGTCCAGCTCTCTCTTGAAGGCAGCCAGGGGTTTATTGGCAATTCCCCTAATGCTTGATGGGAGGCTGTTAAACAGTTTTGGGCCCCGGACACTTATGGTGTTTTCCCTTAGTGTACCAATGGCGCCCCTACTTTTTATTGGGGGCATTTTGCATCGCCTGCCCAGTCTTTTACTTTCGTAGGGAGTGATTTCTGTGTGCAGATTTGGGACCATTCCTTCCAAGATTTTCCAAGTTTAGATTATGATATATCTCTCCCTCCTGCGTTCCAACGAGTACAAGTCAAGTGCTTCCAAGCGTTCCCAGTAGTTAAGGTGCTTGACAGAACTTATACGTGCAGTAAAGGATCTCTGTACACTCTCTAGATCTGCGATTTCACCTGCTTTGAATGGAGATGTTAATGTACAGCAGTATTCTAGCCTAGAGAGAAGTGATTTGAAAAGGATCATCATGGGCTTGGCATCTCTCGTTTTGAAAGTTCTCATTATCCATCCTATCATTTTCTTTGCACGTGCGATCGTGGCACTGTTGTGATCCTTGAAAGTGAGATCCTCAGACATTACTACTCCCAGGTCCCTTACATTATTTTTCCGCTCTATTGTATGGCCGGAGTCAGTAGTATACTCTGTTCTAGTTATTATCTCCTCCAGTTTTCCATACGGAGTAGTTGGAATTTGTCCTCATTGAACATCATATTGTTGATCCCCGCGGTCCAGTCCTTGACAGGAAGCGGGAGTAGACAACCTCCAGGTAGACGCAAGGCTTACCCTAGACACAATCGTAACACTTTAAGACGCACGCAAGACGCACGCTCATACAGAAGGCAAAAAAAGCCTAACACCGAAAAAAAATCTATGGCCGTATGTCATCAGATGGCGGGTGGCGCGTGTGTTTGTTGATGGTAACAGCTTGTTGTCTGGTTGTCTGGGAGTGTGGGGAGAGGTGAGGCTGGATACAGTTGCGAGAGGGGAAGGATGACGGGTGAGGGGAAAATACAGGAGGTAAGGGGTGTAAATAGGGGTGGGGGAGATTCTAGTGTGAGGGGTGGAGGACCTTCTTGATTGGTCTTGAAGAGGTTAATGAACATAGGAGTCTAGAGACTGGGTGATGTCAGAGGAAGAAGTGGAGGAGGAAGATGACACAGAAGAGGGAGGAGGGAAAAGAACGTCAAGGTACAACATGAATATTAGCAGCCGTTAAAGGGGGGACGGGGGTTGCTACCGCAACACACAACACCACAACCACACACCACACCCACACCCACCACACCACACCACACCACACACCACCACCACACCACACCACACACACACACCACACCACCCCACACACCACCCACCCACACCCACCACCACCACACCACCCACACACCACCCACCACACCACCACCACCACACCACCCACCACACCACCCACCACACCACCCACCACACCACCACCACACCACCCACACACCACCCACAACCACCACACCACCCACCACACACCCACCCACACCACACCACCCACACACACACCCACCCACACACCACCCACCACACCACCACAACACCACCCACAACACCACACCACCCACCACACCACCCACAACACCACACCACCCACAACACCACACCACCCACACCCACACCACAACACCACACACCCACCACCACACCACCCACCCAACACATCACCCACCCCACAACGCCACCCAAACCCACCACGCCACCCACCCCACCATAAACAGAGACGCACCCAGTGGCGGTATAACTAAGGTTGTCGTTGCCAGGGCAGAGGTTGTTTAAGAGAGGCCTACCATCCATCATGACATGGGCCTACAGTGATGCTGGGTTTGCATAGAGGATTAGGCTGGTAGTCGCAGTTTCCTTACGGCTTGCTGCACTTTGAGAGGGATTACGTATGTAAAGTTGGTTTGTTTAAGTCACTTGTGCTGCAGTGTGAAGGGAGGAAGGCCTAATCCTCTCTACTTCCTCTCCTCTTCCTTTTTCTCCCTTTCTTCATCATTTCCTCCACCTCTTCCTCCCTCTTTCTTTCCCTGCCTTACTGAAGTCTTCTCCCAGCTCAGGCTGACGGATTTCAAAACCGTGTTTGAGCGCCATCTTGCGTGATGAATATGCACTGTCAACATGGACAGCTTTTGACCCGACTGTGCAATACAGAATAGGGTTGCAGCACATTGCTGATACATCCAGTTTTAAATAAAAAAGAATATTTTTTCCCGTGTCACTCACTTTGCCTTCCCTCTGCCCGCCTTTAACTTTCCTTCTGCGGGAAGGAGAGGCTCGTTATCTCAGGAAAAAAGTGAAAATCCTCGACTTTCCCACAAGAATTGGAATCATCTCAAGAATTCGCTGCCAGACGCCCAACTTGCGACACAGTTTCTTGTGCTGGCCACCAATCTTGGTTGATAACGAACGATTGGGTAGCTGAGCAAAGAGAACAAAGAGGTAGAATGGGGAAGAGAAAGGGAAGAGGAAGGAGCAGGAGGGAGGATCAGTAAAAAAGGAGTTGAGGAAGGAACAACAATAATATGGGAAGTATAAAAAGATGAAGTAGGAAGACACGGAAGGAAGGAGTACCCGAGTTTATGGGAAATCTAGAAAGATCACCACTGTCAAGATGGAGGCCGTGCTGAGGACAGGTAAAAGTCATGCTATCACTGATTCTCTCTAGATATTACAGACTATGAAAGTAGCGAGCTTCCTTATCCCCGCTTGCTTCTTCCCGCCATACTGCCAGCTTGAAAAAAAAAAAAAAAGCTAAAGCCGGTTGAAAAACGAATGCGAATCATAAACAAAGACATCATAATCTATGGTTAACTAGCCATCCTGAAGTAGTTTCTAAACCTGACGTCAAGATTACAGTGGCGACAACCAGCAGCCATAGCGCACTATTCATTTAGCACCTCCAGTGTATCTGAATAAAGTGTTTGTCCAGCTCGTTATTAAAGACTGAATGTTTTTATAGTTTTATGTTGTTTCGTAAAAAATGCTTTACCCCACGTTAGTGTTGCATCTCTCTCCACGGAGTTTCAGTATTTTGTCTCCAAACTCTCGGTATATTTTTTTGAACTTTTGAGAATCACAAGTTTGAGGCTTCATGTTATTTCTTAATAAATATACAAGTTTTGTTGGCTGTGTCCGCAACCTCCCTCTCCAGTATGTAATGTGTGTTTGTGTATATATATATATATATATATATATATATATATATATATATAATATATATATATATATATATATATGCAATAAGATCACATGTAAACAGGTGATTTCAGAATATGCAAAACAACTACTGTGAAAGAATAGAGAAATTCCAAGCGCTTTCGTGACTACTCACATTATCAAGGAACAATGAAAGTAATGCATCAAAGGAAGGCATATAAAGGGTCTAGCCCACACCTCACTATCACATCCCACAACAAAGCAACACCTGACGCGCGACACCAGCGGGCCTGCTGCAGTGCTCCCTTTCTTATGGGTAGCGCGTCAGGTGTTGCTTTGTTGTGGGATGTGATAGTGAGGTGTGGGCTAGAACCATTTATATGTTCCTTGATAATGTGAGTAGTCACGAAAGCGCTTGGAATTTCTCTATTTTCACAGTGGTTGTTTTGCGCGCGCGCGCGCACACACACACACACACACAACACACACACACACACACACATATATATATATATATTATATATATATATATATATATATATATATATATGCCGAATATGTAAAACTGGTCAATTAGCAAGAACTCATTTAAAATTAAGCCCTTTCTAAAAATTTCTCTTATACGTTTAAAGATATATTTTTTTCATTGATGTTAATGTAAAAATTTTAAATTTTGCTCCAAAAGAATCTTAGAAAACTTACCTAACCTTATTATAACAAGAACAATTTATTTTAGCGTAACACAACTAAATATATTTTAGATTTGTTTACAATAATTTAATACTAAACAAACACAGTGAAATATATTTTTTTCGTTAGGTTCAGAATGATTTTGGCGAAATTATTGCATAAACAAATTTTCACTTGTCCTATATGGCAAGATGAGCGTTGCTATTTAAGCCAAAATCGCAAGTTCTGCCTATTCGGCACGACATTATATATATATATATATATATATATATATATAATATATATATATATATATATATATATTATATATATATATATATATATATATATATATAATATATATATATATTTAATATATATTAGTAACCGAACTGCATATGTTTTCTGTTCTGAATTTCAAGGTGTGAAACCTTGCATTCTGTTGACTGTTGCTTTCTGCAATTTTCTTCTGTTGTCTATGTTAGCTTGCTTCCAAAAAAATGTTATTGAGGGTAGACTCTATTCCATAAAAATGCGTTATTTTTCAATTTGCCTGCATTGAAAGCCATACTTCATGTCCAGAAACACCTCACCAGCCTATCCAAATATTTCGATATTTGAGCAACGGATTGAGTGTTCTCCTAATTTCGTGTCGACTGAAGAGGAATGCAATGAGTACAGAAATGGCACGAACTCTGCGTGACACGTTCATCCTCTTTTTGAGTCTAAAACTAATTACCGTTTCCTGTCCGTGAACCAATCACCGATCCAGACGTGAAGAAAGGGGACAAACGTTCTTATAGAGCAGACTTTGAGAGGATTTGAAAGGGCAACGAACAAGCATGTTGATGATTGTGACACATGACACGGTGTTAACCTGTGTCATGTGTCTTTATCTCCAGAGTTTGAATATGTGAAGGAATGTAGGATTTAGGGAGGAGAGAAATGAGTGAGATAGGTCAAAGAAATGAGATACACCTTGGGTTTATAAGTGTTTAGTTAGCGGTGGTTTTAAATTTTGCTTGTTTCAGGGCAATCTTATGCTGACCCAGGTCACACTGGTGACCCAGGTCACGCTGTGCTGACCTAGGTCAGTAGAACGATAGGAGTGGAGGGAGGGAGGTAGAGAAGGATAAAAGTGGAGAGAGTTAGGAAGGAGGACAGTGGAGGGATGAAGGGAAGGATAAGACTGGAGGGAGAGAGAGAAGAAGGATAGGAGTGAAGGAAGGATAGGAGTGGAGGGAGTGAAAGAAGGATAGGAATGAAGGGAGGATAGGAGTGGAGGGAGTAGAATACTGGGAGCTCCCAAACTTGACTGCCTGTGGACTCTGCTTTTTAAAAGAGGTAATGAAGCGACATGGGAACCAAAGCCAATAAGATTGGAACTTTGTGTACACGTGCTCGGCTTGTCAATTCTTGCTTAACGGGAACGACCGCAACTCTTGATGGGCACAGGTGGTTGGTGGTGGTGACGGAAAGGGGTGAAGAATGCGGCCTGGTCAGGGACCGGGTCGCGGGGGCGCTCACCCCTGAAATAGGAAGTTCACGACATGGCGAGCACAATTTCTCTTTGAAGATTTATAATTATCTGATATTAGGGTTTTCCTCTCTCTCTCTCTCTCTCTCTCTCTCTCTCTCTCTCTCTCTCTCTCTCTCTCTCTCTCTCTCTCTCTCTCTCTCTCTCTCTCTCTCTTCTTTTATCCATCTGTCGTTCTATCTATATCCCATACCTCCAACGAAAAGTTATTTTACTCTTATAATTTACATAGGAGTTCAGTTTTCTCAGCTCTCTAGCCTGGGAGAACTTTTAACTTTTCTCAAGGTTTGTCTTTTTTAATCTAGCTGAGGGTTCTATACATGTGCTTGGTCTCACATGTGTCAAGGTGACGTAATGTTTCTTTACTTTTCCAGGACAACCAGGCAAACATACGCACCTGATACCTTCGTCGGCTCTTTATGAGACAATTTTAGTACGAAATTTTCTCCGTAAGGGATTCGTCAGTGCTCTCCTTCAGGGTGGTACTCTGTCTCTGATCTCGTTTTCTCCAGCTTCCACTCGCCCAAACAGAAGGCAGTATAAACTGAGGAGGAAACTGGGTACCGAGGACATCCAAGTAATAAATTTTCGGTCCTAGGACCGAAAATTTTCCTTAAATATTTTCATTACTTAGCACTTCCTGGAGTTGAACTCACGTAGGTGTTTTGTTCTTGTAGTCTGTGTTGAGTCATCTTGTATAGTGATGCTATTCACTTTATCTTCTTCTAATCACGGGACATTGTCTTTTAATGTCTATGATTTAAATCCTTGGCATATTATCTACACTGTACATTGCTCTGAAAAATGACATCACTTCCTCCAGCGTTTCTCCTTGGTGCAACCTTTAAAGCCCATGCCTCACACTCATATAAAAGCGTTGGTACCACTACATTCTTGTATATTTTGTTTTTTGGCCTCGACATACAAACATATTTTCCTGTCCACAGATGCCTCAACACTTTACGTACATTTTTCCTTCATCTATTCTATGATTCACCTCAACAATCATAGAACCATCTGCCAACACGTCACTACAACCTGAGGCAAGTTTTTTCTCCAGTACATTTTGTATCAGATCTGTCGTCTTGTGGAAGCTTTTGTTCTCTCCTCGAATTCCTAATGATTTAGTTTAAAAACACGAACAAAAATCATGAAATTGAGAAAATACTGGGAAGGTTAAATCATTGAAATAGATGAGGTAATTGAAGGTGATGAATTCCACTCAAGGTAAATTAAGGACCCCCTTTCAAAGAGCTTTATCCCTTGGAGTAAGATATTGTTTATCTTCAGAAAGTATTCTCTACCATTTTTATTTGGAATATTCTAACCTCTTGTGTACAGATTTCAACTCTATTAAGTCTGAAAGATTTACCTCTTTTACAATTAACCCACAAATCGGAGATAACTCTTAGGACTACGTTTCCACTAGACCAGCAAGTCACTGGCCGAAACATATTAACACTTTACCAGGTTACTTCAAGATGATTTCTGAGGTCACCGCCCCTGCGGCACTGTCCCGGTTACGGTACTGTGATTTATATTCTTTGTTTACCCTTTAATGCTAAATATATTATGGGGCATTAACTTCCTTCAGTAAGAATATACAGAATCCCAAAGTTCGTAAGCTTAGCCCTATAAACATGAAGGCTTGACCCTCAGAGTAGCCAAATATGACCTGGTCCCCATGATACGTAGGGTAGAGTAGCTATTCTCTTGCAGAAGCTTAAGCCCTGTGATTACGAAGACTTAGTTTCTTGAATATATCTGCTGTGTTTATTCAGCATGTTTGCGAATTGGTTTCTAATGTTTCTATGTCCTTGTGAGACCAATTAACATTCATGCGATTACCCAAATCTCTAATTAAATGCTGTCTTCGATCCTGGTTGTTGTTTTCAACTCTTTCCTGTTGAGCATTAATTCCATAATGAGAAGGGCATTGTTCAAGGGATGGTAACTGTTCAACAGGAAGTCATGCGCATGATTTGACCTTTGTGACCTTCGGTGAAGTTAAGAAAGTTCGGTGAATCCTCTTCGATATAATTGGTTACAAGGAATTTTGTTGCTGTTGATATTGATAATTTTCTGAGTTTTGGTATTGTTGCTTTGTAAGTGTTCACCATCATCACAGCGGTATTATTTTCACCCTCACCATCATTCATTACCATCGTCGACAACACTGTTCTTAAAATCGCCACTATTCTTACTACTACCACCACCACTACTACTATCATCATTACCACCGTCTCCACTACCGACACCCTCACCACCACCCTCAACCACCTCACCACCACCACCCTCACCACCACCACCCTCACCACCACCACCCTCCACCACCACCACCCTCACCAACCATCTCCTCACCACCATCACCTCACCACCACACCTCACCACCACCACTCACCACCCACCACCCCACCCCACCACCACCACCACCACCACCACCACCACCACCCTCACCACCACCACTCACCACCACCCCACCACTCACCACCTCACACCCTCACCACCACCACCACTCACACCACCACCACCACCACCACCACCCTCACCACCACCACCACCCACCCACCACCACCACCACCAACCCTCACCACCACCACCACCCACCCCACACCACCACCACCACCACACCCTCACCCCCACTACCCTCACCCACCACACCCTCACCCCCACTACCCTCACCACCACCACCCACCCTCACCCCACTACCCTCACCACACACACCACCACCCTCACCCCCACTACCCTCACCACCACCACCACCACCACCAACATAGTCGGGACCGGTCATCTTACAAAACACGACCTGGCCAAACTGAATTATTTTAGCTATTACACCAAGCTTTAATGATGACCGATTATACAAAAGCTTGTAATAATGCTTTATCACTTTAACATTTGCCCATCCTCCCTCTCTCTCTCTCTCTCCTCTCTCTCTCTCTCTCTCTCTCTCTCTCTCTCTCCTCTCTCTCTCTCTCTCTCTCTCTCTCTCTCTCTCTCTGTACATTCACAAACACACTCACGCTTTCACATGCTCTATAACACATCCTGTTACACACACACACACACACACACACACATATATATATATATATATATATATATATATATATATATATATATATATATATATATATATATATACTCACGGTATATACAACAAAACTATTTAATTTTTAATAAAGGTTTTGATTTTATATCTTCAAAATTTCCTGGCTCCTCCAGTCGTTTCTGTGGGATTTTCTAAGAGCTTTTACAATGAGGATTATCAAGAATTTACAAAGTGGACTTAACTCTGTTATAAAGCTCTTTTTCTGTTGGTTTACTAATGTTTTATGGAGTAATTTCTGTTATTTACAGGATGGTTTTTCAGTGTTTTTATGATAGGTTTTATTTTACATGGAAGTCGTAAATGTTTATTGAGGGATAGTTTTAGTTTTGTAGAAAGGTTAATTCTAATTACTTGACGTCTTTTTCTTTTGTAAACAACAAATATCAAGGGTGAAAATTGCATATTTTTAACAGATTGCAAATTATTTTTTCTTAACTGCAAGAGATCATGAATGGGTAAAATTTCATATTGAATATTTTTCTGATAGACGAGACAAACATGGACACGCACGGACATTCCGAACCCGAATTTTTCGCGATGTTGTGTAAGGAAACCAGCGAGAGAAAGATTGTGTCGGCATGAGAGGTATCAAGGACCTGATAGTACGAGTGGCGTACGATATGGGTAGTTTTTTGTGTGAGATGCGTCTTGTGAGGTGGTCGTTAGTATGAGTGGAAATGTGTATGGATGATGCTAATGTGAGTAACACGGACAGGTGGCAGTGTGGATTTGGACGTATAAGGGATGTGGTGAACAGGTAGAAGGGGTTTGTGGGCAGTGGAAGTTGAGGGGTATATAGGGGGAAGAGTAGAGTGACGATCTCCTGGGCTCTGAACTGGAAATCTCCTCCAGTGGCTGCTCTCAAGGGCAGGAGTCCAGTCGACATTGTACTCTTGCTTCGCCGCCCTTCCTAAAGAACACGCATCATCAGCCTCTTCTTTGCACTCAGTCTGCAACTCTATGGACACACTGTCCATTCCCTTAACTCCTACACATCATTCCTGGTCCACTCGCCTCTACCTCACACAACCTGCCTTCAATATTTTCTCTAAAACTCCACGGATCATCATCTACAAACAATATACCTTACTATATCTCTCTCTCTCTCTCTCTCTCTCTCTCACACACACACACACACACACACACACACACACACACACACACACACACACACACACACACACACACACACACACACACACACACACACATGGACAAACTATCTATCGACATGTCTCTCTTGATAAATGATACCAAACCATGTTACATTCTCTCACGAAGAGATCTTAAATATAAAAGGCCTTCTAACCATTAAAAGTTCTGAACACCCAAGGGATTTTTCCCACGCTGACGTACAGTTAGTTTTCAGATTGAGCTATCAGAATTTTCTCAATTTTTTTAAACACATTTTAATAATGGAGGCGCCATTTCTATAATTTATCTTAACTGTACATTAGTTAAGCTCTATGAAGTGTTTAAAACTATTTTTTCCCCGTTATAGGTAAACAGTAGTGTGATAATTAGTTTGATAATAAGGTTAGATTCATTAGGAAACAGGACAAGTGTTTGCTGACGCGGGTTTTTACAGGACAAGTGTTTGCTGACGCGGGTTTTTACAGGACAAGTGTTTGCTGACGCGGGTTTTTACAGGACAAGTGTTTGCTGATGCGGGTTTTTACAGGACAAGTGTTTGCTGACGCGGGTTTTTACAGGACAAGTGTTTGCTGACGCGGGTTTTTACAGGACAAGTGTTTGCTGACGCGGGTTTTTACAGGACAAGTGTTTGCTGACGCGGGTTTTTACAGGACAAGTGTTTGCTGACGCGGGTTTTTTACAGGACAAGTGTTTGCTGATGCGGGTTTTTACAGGACAAGTGTTTGCTGATGCGGGTTTTTTACAGGACAAGTGTTTGCTGATGCGGGTTTTTACAGGACAAGTGTTTGCTGACGCGGTTTTTACAGGACAAGTGTTTGCTGACGCAGGTTTTTACAGGACAAGTGTTTGCTGACGCGGGTTTTTACAGGACAAGTGTTTGCTGACGCGGGTTTTTACAGGACAAGTGTTTGCTGACGCGGGGTTTTACAGGACAAGTGTTTGCTGACGCGGGTTTTTACAGGACAAGTGTTTGCTGACGCGGGTTTTTACAGGACAAGTGTTTGCTGACGCAGGTTTTTACAGGACAAGTGTTTGCTGACGCGGGGTTTTACAGGACAAGTGTTTGCTGACGCGGGTTTTAGTCTTATGACTCACCATTGGAGTTTCTGGTCATCTGACAGAGTCCTTTAATTGGCTTTCCTGTCCACCCCTTTTAAAATTAAAGATAAATCATTGTATGTATAGTGGCAATAATATAGTGCCCAAGGTAGAGTGCGAAGGATGGAGTTGCCATGGTGTAAGGTTATTGTCTCAGGTTGTGGTACACACTCCACTGAGATACACAGCTGCGTCTCACTCCACTGAGATGCAACACAGCTGCGTCTCACTCCACTGAGATACAACACAGCTGCGTCTCACTCCACTGAGATACAACACAGCTGCGTCTCAGTCCACTGAGATACAACACAGCTGCGCCTCACTCCACTGAGATACAACACAGCTGCGCCTCACTCCACTGAGATACAACACAGCTGCGTCTCACTTCACTGAGATACAACACAGCTGCGTCTCACTCCACTGAGATACAACACAGCTGCGTCTCACTCCACTGAGATACAACACAGCTGCGTCTCACTCCACTGAGATACAACACAGCTGCGTCTCACTCCACTGAGATACAACACAGCTGCGTCTCACTCCACTGAGATACAACACAGCTGCGTCTCACTCCACTGAGATACAACACAGCTGCGTCTCACTCCACTGAGATACAACACAGCTGCGTCTCACTCCACTGAGATACAACACAGCTGCGTCTCACTCCACTGAGATACAACACAGCTGCGTCTCACTCCACTGAGATACAACACAGCTGCGTCTCACTCCACTGAGATACAACACAGCTGCGTCTCACTCCACTGAGATACAACACAGCTGCGTCTCACTCCACTGAGATACAACACAGCTGCGTCTCACTCCACTGAGATACAACACAGCTGCGTCTCACTCCACTGAGATACAACGCAGCTGCGTCTCACTCCACTGAGATACAACACAGCTGCGTCTCACTCCACTGAGATACAACACAGCTGCGTCTCACTCCACTGAGATACAACACAGCTGCGTCTCACTCCACTGAGATACAACACAGCTGCGTCTCACTCCACTGAGATACAACGCAGCTGCGTCTCACTCCACTGAGATACAACACAGCTGCGTCTCATTCTCTTCATTTTAAAAGTTACTCGGAACCTGGAAATTCACGGTTGAGGAGGATGCTACCTACCAGAATTAAGACAAACCATACAAGAAGTGGAACAAACCTTTGGTGGAACCAAGTTTCGCTCTTCTTAAAGCTTTCTTAGAGCTAAACATTGCTCTCAAAATAACTTCCTTCTGGTAAATGTCTTCGTCTTGATTGGAAATTCTCGCCTCATTAAGGTATAATTATGCACCACTTGTTCTCTTGGGAGTGTTGACAACTTGCTCTGTGCTACTGACTGGTTGTGGGTAAAGGCATGTAAACAAACACTTGCAATAAACATAAAATTTAAATGTTTACGCATCTTCAACCATTTCTTGGGTATCGCCTACTGAAGGGCCTTGACCGTAGTACTGACTGTACACACGTTAGTTAGTTTAATATTTTTATTATGCACCCCATACCCATCCTGTGGGCGGTAGTCAAAAGATTACTGAGGTACATAATTGGTCCAGGGACTGGACTCCAAAGTTTTGATAGTTGAGCAAGTTACAGAGGTAATGAACTCACAATTCACAAAGGTAATGAACTCACAATTTACAAGGTAATGAACTCCAGGTAGGTCTGGTCACAATCATGACAAGTTACAAAGGTATTTACAGATTGTGAAGTAAAAGGACACAAGTGCAACTAATGTGACATTTTATTGTGGCAACGTTTCGCTCTCCAGGAGCTTTGTCAAGCCGTTACAAACAGTACATGGACACAGTGGGTATATATAGGCTCAGAGTGAGGTGTAATACTAGAGGTAGTAGTAGTAGTAGTAGTAGTGACATAAGTTGTAGTAGTAGTAATAATGCAATAAGGTAGAGCAATTAATTCGTACATGAGTAAAATGATATAAAAGCTATTACTTGGGTAACATAAAAATAGGTTAGATAAATATAAACTGGATAGAGAAAGCCTGTTTCAGTGTTCACTCTCTGTAATGTGCTTTGTGTAGTATTAACAGGAGAGACTATGCGATGGTAGGGTTTACTGTTTTCAGGAGGATTCTTGCTAAGACTTCAGAGATGGTGAAGCTGCCTTTGTTTTGTTAAATTGTATTCGAAACAGCGATTAGTGCTGACTCGAGGCACTTGCGTCTGCGGAAATTAGTTTCTTTGGTCACTAATTGGGCGTCCCTGAATTTCATGAGATGATTGGAGGAATTTCGGTGTTGTACACAGGCGTTGTTCAAGTTATCGTTCCTACATGCGTAAATGTGTTCATTGAGGCGGGTGTCGAGGTTTCTTGCTGTTTCACCTACATAAATCTTGTCGCAGCCTCCACAGGGTATAGTGTAAACTTTGCATTGACTGGTTCGTGGTGCTTTGATTTTGTCCTGTCACATTAGTTGCACTTGTGTCCTTTTACTTTACATATTGTCGGTAATTCTACCAACATTGTTACAATCTGTCGTATTTACAGATTACAGAGGTACATAATGGGTCCAGGGACTGGGCCCCCCCCCCCCCCCAAAGTTTTGATAGCTGAACTAGGTACAAAGGTAATGAACTCACAAGTTACAAAGGTAATGAATCCTGTAAGAATGGTTACTTACGTTTATACATGGCTACAATCATGAACAAATTATAGAGTAATGAGCAATTCACACTTCCACACCCGGTCACAACTGTAATGAGTTATTGGTGCAAATACTGATTGTTGTCACACACACACACACACACACACACACACACACACACACACACACACACACACACACACACACACGTGGTAATGCTTTATTTACAGCTAGTAAAGTCAGGGTATTTCTCCGGAATGGTCTGTAATATACCACTGTGGATAAAATACTTTGCCATTTGTTAACTTGTTTCTTCACTCGCCGGAGTGTATGATACAGAGTACACTATGGACGCAGTTTATCGACTCCTGTAGCTTCTTGGAAGACATAGTCGAGTAAGATCCTACAAGAAGCATCATAGATTCCATTCGTGTTCAAAGAGAGCAAATCAATTTTTAATTACTCCTGAATTCGGGGACCAGAATCCGACGGATGATCGAGCCCCCACAGTTCTTTGTGCTATTTAACCCACACTGGATTATCTCTTCAATCATAAAACTCACAAAATAAATTTTAAATACATAAAATCTATGGCCTTACTAAAATTTAAGTGAGATTTGGCTTAAAAATTTAACCGGGTTCAAAGTAGGCTGGCCTCAGTGGGCATCTCTCACCCTCCTGACTGGACTCCCCGCTTGGATTGTGTGTAGGGGTGAGGGGGGTATCAGGTGATTTACCGTCAGCATTGCACTGCAAAGAGGCTGGTATAACCTGCCTCTTTGCAGTGCTGAGGTGAGTAGACGAAAGCATGCATGTGGTTGGTCTTGACCTTCGTTAAATCAGGTAGACACCGAATTACGTAATGTTTATGGTAGATTTTTATACTTAATATGTAGTGTAGGAGGGATTGCAGGCTCAATCCGTCGTGCGCTAAACGTAAGCGAGACACCATAACTAAGTATACTCTCCTAGTTTTCTGCTTGTTGGGCATCATGATATTTTGTGATGAATGATGCTTCAGAGAAGATGAACCCGGATGTCTCCATTATCCGAGGTTCTAAGTCAACTGTGACTGGTGATCCGAGTGAGAAAGTGGCCGGCGGCAGTTAACTTGTAACTTCACCACATTCATTGTCTGTATTTAAGACAGCCTGGTCATTATTTATGCAAATTGTAGAGTGTGGCAGCTTGGGTGACGAATAAGGCCATTTTATCATTAGTGCCACCCTGGCATAGTTATTTTCATTATGATTGCCAGGGTGAAGGCACTGGAGGAGAAGTTGCCGCATCTGCCGCCGCAGGCGCGGCCATCACCAAATACAAACAGTATCGTGATGAATGGTTTGAAAAACCGACAAGTTGAAGATTGAGACACTTATGCAGCATATGGGAATCTTTATTCAGGGAACGTTTCGCCACACAGTGGCTTCATCAGTCCAATACAAAGAGGAAGGCGTAAGGAGAGGAGGAGAATGAGGTAATCAGTCCCTCAATCTGGAGTCGATGTGTTCAGTCCATCAATCTTGTAGAATGTACAGCATAGGGCCGTAGACGTGGCTTATATACTGTAGTGAGGTGACGTGAAGCAGATGGAGGCGGGGTCATAGTGGTACCATCCACTAGTCGAAGTAGGTCTTCGTCCAAAGGTTGAACAAGTGTTGAAGAATTCTTTGTAACAAGATCCATGATGCTGCAGTGTCTGACAGTTGTGATGAATGGTTTGAAAAACCGACAAGTTGAAGATTGAGACACTTATGCAGCATATGGGAATCTTTATTCAGGAAACGTTTCGCCACACAGTGGCTTCATCAGTCCAATACAAAGAGGAAGGCGTAAGGAGAGGAGGAGAATGAGGTAATCAGTCCCTCAACCTGGAGTCGATGTGTTCAGTCCATCAATCTTGTAGAATGTACAGCATAGGGCCGTAGACGTGGCTTATATACTGTAGTGAGGTGACGTGAAGCAGATGGAGGCGGGGTCATAGTGGTACCATCCACTAGTCGAAGTAGGTCTTCGTCCAAAGGTTGAACAAGTGTTGAAGAATTCTTTGTAACAAGATCCCATGATGCTGCAGTGTCTGACAGTTGTGATGAATGGTTTGAAAAACCGACAAGTTGAAGATTGAGACACTTATGCAGCATATGGGAATCTTTATTCAGGAAACGTTTCGCCACACAGTGGCTTCATCAGTCCAATACAAAGAGGAAGGCGTAAGGAGAGGAGGAGAATGAGGTAATCAGTCCCTCAACCTGGAGTCGATGTGTTCAGTCCATCAATCTTGTAGAATGTACAGCATAGGGCCGTAGACGTGGCTTATATACTGTAGTGAGGTGACGTGAAGCAGATGGAGGCGGGGTCATAGTGGTACCATCCACTAGTCGAAGTAGGTCTTCGTCCAAAGGTTGAACAAGTGTTGAAGAATTCTTTGTAACAAGATCCCATGATGCTGCAGTGTCTGACAGTTGTGATGAATGGTTTGAAAAACCTCACTACAGTATATAAGCCACGTCTACGGCCCTATGCTGTACATTCTACAAGATTGATGGACTGAACACATCGACTCCAGGTTGAGGGACTGATTACCTCATTCTCCTCCTCTCCTTACGCCTTCCTCTTTGTATTGGACTGATGAAGCCACTGTGTGGCGAAACGTTTCCTGAATAAAGATTCCCATATGCTGCATAAGTGTCTCAATCTTCAACTTGTCGGTTTTTCAAACCATTCATCACAACTGTCAGACACTGCAGCATCATGGGATCTTGTTACAAAGAATTCTTCAACACTTGTTCAACCTTTGGACGAAGACCTACTTCGACTAGTGGATGGTACCACTATGACCCCGCCTCCATCTGCTTCACGTCACCTCACTACAGTATATAAGCCACGTCTACGGCCCTATGCTGTACATTCTACAAGATTGATGGACTGAACACATCGACTCCAGGTTGAGGGACTGATTACCTCATTCTCCTCCTCTCCTTACGCCTTCCTCTTTGTATTGGACTGATGAAGCCACTGTGTGGCGAAACGCTCCTGAATAAAGATTCCCATATGCTGCATAAGTGTCTCAATCTTCAACTTGTCGGTTTTTCAAACCATTCATCACAACTGTCAGACACTGCAGCATCATGGGATCTTGTTACAAGAATTCTTCAACACTTGTTCAACCTTTGGACGAAGACCTACTTCGACTAGTGGATGGTACCACTATGACCCCGCCTCCATCTGCTTCACGTCACCTCACTACAGTATATAAGCCACGTCTACGGCCCTATGCTGTACATTCTACAAGATTGATGGACTGAACACATCGACTCCAGGTTGAGGGACTGATTACCTCATTCTCCTCCTCTCCTTACGCCTTCCTCTTTGTATTGGACTGATGAAGCCACTGTGTGGCGAAACGTTTCCTGAATAAAGATTCCCATATGCTGCATAAGTGTCTCAATCTTCAACAAACAGTATCACTGGCGCCACCACCACCTACTATCACGACGTCCACCAACCACTACCACTAACCACCACCACTAACCACCACCACTAACCACCACCACTAACCACCACTACCACTAACCACCACCACTAACCACCACTACCACTAACCACCACCACTAACCACCACCACCACTAACCACCACCACCACTAACCACCACCACCACTAACCCCACCACCACTAACCACCACTACACTAACCACCACTACCACTAACCACCAATACCACTAACCACCACTACCACTAACCACCACTACCACTAACCACCACCACCACTAACCACCACCACCACTAACCACCACTAACCACCACCACCACTAACCACCACCACCGCTAACCACCACCACTGCTAACCACCACCACTGCTAACCACCACCACTGCTAACCACCACCACTGCTAGCCACCACCACTGCTAACTACCACCACTACCACTACTGTTACCAAATAAAAGGCTTATTATTATTGTTTGGTAACCCCTGGTGCAGGTGGGTGGCGGATCACCCACCTGTTGTGGTAATATTAGCGACTCGGGTCTTCACCATTGTGTGACGTTGGTTACCACCCGAAATAATAATAATAAACATGTAGGCATTGCCTTTCATAGGCCTATGTGATTCAAAATTATATTTAATAATTATATAATGTTCAGACATGCTTATAATCGTATATTATAATTATTTTGATAATTATTAAGTGTTTATTCCATTATCTTAGATATTTACATTTTGATTAATTTTGAGATTATCATTTTTTTTTTTTTTGACTTCCAGGATGATGAAGCATCCGAGATTATATATGACCTTTTAATCTCGTAAAAAAAAAGTAGGAAAAACTGAAAAAAAAAAAAAAAATTAGCTCCCCTTCCCCTCCTCCTTGCCTCTTATATTTTTTTCCTCTAACTTCTCCTATCATCCATTATCCTCGAGCCTTCCTCTTCTCACTATTCTATTGCCTCTATATCTTTTTATCCTACCCTTGTTCTTTCTCCAGTCTCTCCTTTCCCATCGTTTCTCTTCCCTCTCATCATCCTACCATTCTCTTTTCTCCCATACTTTCACCTCCTTTCCTTCTCACCTCTTTTTTTCGGCTCCTTATCTCTCCCCCTTCTCATTTTCTCTCATTCTCCTCTTCCCCTTTCATTCCTCTCTCTCACTTTCTCATCTCTTCCCTCTATTCTCTTTTCCTCCTCTCTAATCCTTTTCTTTCTCCCTCTTCTGTCTTTCTCCCTTTCTTTTCCTGGTCGGAGGTTTCTCTAGACTCCTACACTCCAAAAATTTCTCCTTTAAGAGTCACGGTTATCTAAGAGATTACCAGCGGTTAATTACCTTACCATACAAGTGATTATCTACCCGTGTTAGTCTACCATCTTCGTGATTATCTACCTGTGTTAATTACCTTACCATTCCCCGTGATTAAAACTGAAGAATTAAGGAAAAGTTGGCATAAGATTCTCGATGGGGTTTTAATTACTGCTTCGCTTAATTATGACTCGTGATGGTGGGATTTAAATGTAAATATGTGAGGGTTGTATATTTGGTATATTGTGGAGGTTCACAGCATCTGAATGTTTTTGCGTGTCTTCGTTTAAAAGTTACTCGCAATTTGGAAACTCTCGGATGAGGAGGCTGCTACGTACTAGAATGAAGGGGATCGGTCGTTGTATCGGCCTCCTGATTGCTAGTTTGATCGATGTGGTTGTTGGTGCCCGCCGTTCAGTGGATGCACCACAACGCTGCTGATCGGGAACTGATTTGCGGAACTGGTCGAGTTCCCCCTTGAAGAAAGCTGGGGATTTGTTGGTCATTTCCCTTATGTCCGAAGGGACTCTGCGTATACTCTTCGTTCCCTGGATGTTCTCTGGACGTATTCATGCACCGTTTGAAGGTTCTCTGTTCATTTTTCAAAGAATCTTCATAGCTCGTATATACTCAGTCAAGCAATCTAAATTACAGGGAGCGCTTAAGATTCTTTGAACTGTGATTCTCAGAACGTAGACGAGAAAGAAGCATCATAATCTACACCTTTAAGACATTAGAGGAGGTAGAGTTACTGGTATGAAGGAGGAGGCAGGGGAAGAAGAGACAGACAGGAAGGAAAGTTGATTAGCAAAAAAATTAAATGACTCTGTAATGAGTAGTTTGGTAAATTACATGTTACTACTTTGTAACAACCTGTCATTTTTAATCTGTCTGCCTGCCCAACCGGTTAACACACTCTCTTAAAACAGCTTTCATGGCTTGTCTAAATTGCTCTTCCTGTCTTGTCCTAAGAAGTCTTCCGGTCTCTGCTCATAAATCTTTCTATATTTTTTTAAAAATCTTTGGATTGACTGAAGAGTTTTCCAGTTATTATTATGGCCAGTCACCGAGTCACCAACTAGACAAGACCCGGGTCGGGACAGTCCCGCAGAACCTCAAACAGTCTTTCCATCGGCCAGTTGTGGTGCCTATGTTAGACTGCTTGCTGAATAAGCCACAAGAGGCTCGCCGATCACCTCCCCCTTCAGTCAGGAAGCCAGGTCTAAGATCGAGTAGCGGGGACGATGATTCGGGTAACTTTCACGAACCATGCCTCTTTACCAGTCGATCCCCCACATCATTTACAGATACTCATTGTCACCATCTCCCACCATAAACCCCCACCAACACTATCCACCAAATATAACCTATAACACCCCCTCCCCCCAACTCTCAGAGCCGTGAAGACGCTTGTCATCTCGTGTCATTTCCGACGTGAAGCCTCACAGAGACACCTAACACCCATCAACTCTATAATATCCTCAATTTCCGCTTATAGCACTTGCAAAAAATAATAGGTGTGCGTCGTCATATCTGGCTGTGGGCACCTCGGTCCCTCTCTACTTCCTATCAAGGATTGAGGGAAGGTAGGGAGAAGAAAGCTGAGAAAATAGAGAGAGAGAGAGAGGGGGGGGGGGGTGATGGGAAAAAAATACGAATTCACTTAACTTAGTGAAAGTTGGATTTGCGATTGACAGGTCATCTTTTTTTCCGGTCTAATGTGTTTTGGAATAAAGTCATAACTCAGTCTATACAGCAGTTTAGGTCTCTCTCTCTCTCTCTCTCTCTCTCTCTCTCTCTTCTCTCTCTCTCTCCTCTCTCTCTCTCTCTCTCTCTCTCTCTCTCTCTCTCTCTCTCTGTCCCCTCACTGGTTTCAATAAACCATTATTATACGCGCATGCGTATATTCTTACGTCTTCCTGTAGCGCATCACGAACCACTGGACCATAAAAGCATACGCTGGACCACAACAAAAACGACCACTACACCACGACTAAGACTGCCTACAGGACCACCACAAAAAAACTCCTACAAACAGTTTCGTGGATCCCCAACAGGTAAAACGGGTTTTATAATGCCCCAAGAGCGTGTTTGTTTGATCTCTTAACGGGAAAGACTGATTTTTATTCCCATAACGGGAATATCTGCCATCTCTTTCCTTACTTTTTGCCTGTTTATTTTTGTACACAAATTATGGAAAAGATTTTAGGTCTTCCAGAAACATTTTAGGTGAAAAATAAGTTAGGAGTCCCGGTGGTTAGAACGACACTGCTAGGAGGTTAGGATTCCATTGCTAGGAGTTTTGGACGCCACTGCTAGGCGGGTAGGAAGACGCTAGGACTCATAGGCTAGCTAGGTGATCAGGAAGTCTGGAGATGACCAGAAAGAATTGGTAAATAATGCGGTTCGGTAAACGACAAGCTGCGGAATTTTTTCTTATATTATCAGGAAGTGCTGGGGGCGGAAGATTAGTGAAAAACCACACACAACCACAGCTATCTTAGTATACACACACGTACATGGACCCCCCATCCTCACACACCTGAAATCTCCCGATCAGTGGGCACAAATATATTTGTTTCTCAAATTGAATGTGTAGGAAATGACATCTTGTACGTGACCACACCAAGGACCGATGACCTTCCCTTCCATCCGTGTCGGAACTGTGACTGAGACTGTCTTGACACTGCCTGAAATTGTCTGGACACTTAGATTGTGGTCTTGACGCTGAGATTGTGGACTTGACACTGAGGCTGTGGACTTGACACTGAGGCTGTGGACTTGACACTGAGGCTGTGGACTTGACACTGAGATTGTGGACTTGACACTGAGATTGTGGACTTGACACTGAGGCTGTGGACTTGACACTGAGGCTGTGAACTTGACACTGAGATTGTGAACTTGACACTGAGGCTGTGGACTTGACACTGAGATTGTAGACTTGACACTGAGTTTGTGGTCTTGACACTGCCTAGAAACTGCCACACTTCCTAGACTTAAGTATTGACACAGTTATGCCTTTCAAGGTTGCTTCCAGAAGGTTTTCACTCTAAAGTGGGTTTGTGAGACCAGTGTTGAGCTGTAGTGAGCAGTGAACCCAAAAACGTATAGTGACATATTTAATACGCTAACTAAGAATAGAAGCGATTTCGTGAGTCAGGATGGCGGCTTTGAGAGGACATGAACTAGAGTTCGCCACAGCCACGCTGGCAGGAGATTCATCTGTAAAAAACTTGCATTTGTGGTCAGAGTAATTAGGTAAAGGAAGTGAAGAAGCTGGAATTCTTGACTGTGTTCCTTGAGAATGTAACCGAGATCACGAAAGCTCTTGAAATTTGGTCTCCTGTCACCAAAATAAACGAAGTTAAAGGCATTAATAAAGGATTTTTTTTTAGCTAATTAAGAGCTGTTGTCTTAAACTCATTTCGAGAACAAATTACATCTAAGAAACACCCCACCGCCTAAGGATGCCACCAACAACAGTCGACTAACACTCAGGTACCTCTTTATTGTTAGGTATCAGAAGGGGAATACCAATGCGCATCTGAGAGGGCAAGAGGTAAAAGTGATATATATGGTGTTAGTGATGCATCAACAACTGTAGAGAGGAGGGGTAAACATATGTATTGAAATTCCATTCTGTGGTTTAGAAGACGATGAGGGCGCAAGATGTAACAAATTCACATCTGCTCTTGGGTTACTAAAGTGTTCCCGAGGCTGAGTTACGTTGTATTGTTGGTCACACCAACAACACAACCTTGTTAGGAATTAGTGCAGGGCTCCAGGTATCAGAATTTCTGGCAAAGCCAGAGATGTCATCACCCTGGCTTCCATTCTTGGTGCTCTAGATATATTTATAAATAAACTCGGCGTTATGAACGTGTAAGTATGTACACACACACACACACACACACACACACACACACACACACACACACACACACACACACACACACACACACACACACACACACACACACACACACACACAAGGTGACAGAAGTAAGACAAGAGAGAGAGGGGTGGATCGACTGCATATTTTTGGACTGCAAGAAGGCCTTCGACACAGTTCCTCACAAGAGGTTACTGCAAAAGCTAGAGGATCAGACACACATAACAGGAAAGGCACTGCAATGGATCAGAGAATACCTGACAGGGAGGCAACAACGAGTCATGGTACGCGACGAGGTGTCAGAGTGGGCGCCTGTGACAAGCGGGGTTCCACAAGGGTCAGTCCTAGGACCTGTGATGTTTCTGGAATATGTGAACGACATAACGGAAGGGATAGACTCAGATGTGTCCTTGTTTGCAGATGATGCGAAGTTAATGAGAAGAATCAAATCGGATGAGGATCAGGCAGGACTACAAAGAGACCTGGACAGGCTACAAGCCTGGTCCAGCAACTGGCTCCTTGAATTTAACCCTGCCAAATGCAGTCATGAAGATTGGGGAAGGGCAAAGAAGACCGCAGACACAATATAGTTTAGATGGCCAAAGACTGCAAACCTCACTCAAGGAAAAAGATCTGGGGGTGAGTATAACACCGAGCATATCTCCTGAGGCGCACATCAATCAGATAACTGCTGCAGCATACGGGCGCCTGGCAAACCTACGGATTGCGTTCCGATACCTCAGTAAGGATTCGTTTAAGACTCTGTATACCATTTACGTCAGGCCCATACTGGAGTATGCAGCACCAGTTTGGAATCCACACCTGGTCAAGCACGTCAAGAAATTAGAGAAAGTGCAAAGGTTTGCAACAAGACTAGTCCCAGAGCTACGGGGATTGTCCTACGAAGAAAGGTTGAGGGAAATCGGCCTGACGACACTGGAGGACAGGAGGGTCAGGGGAGACATGATAACGACATATAAAATACTGCGCGGAATAGACAAGGTGGACAAAGACGGGATGTTCCAGAGAAGGGACACAGACACAAGAGGTCACAATTGGAAGTTGAAGACTCAGATGAATCAAAGGGATGTTAGGAAGTATTTCTTCAGTCATAGAGTAGTCAGGCCGTGGAATAGCCTAGAAAGTGACGTAGTGGAGGCGGGAACCATACATAGTTTTAAGGCGAGGTATGATAGAGCTCATGGAGCAGGGAGAGAGAGGACCTAGTAGCAATCAGCGAAGAGGCGGGGCCAGGAGCTGCGACTCGACCCCTGCAACCACAAATAGGCGAGTACAAATAGGCGAGTACACACACACACACACACACACACACACACACACACACACACACACACACACACACAACCGGTGGCAACCGGTGAAGAGGCGGGGCCAGGAGCTAGGACTCGACCCCTGCAACCACAAATAGGTGAGTACACATATATATATAATATATATATATATATATATATATATATATATATATATATATATATATATATATATATATAATATATATATATATGCAATAAGATCACAGTAAACAGGTGATTTCAGAATATGCAAAACAACCACTCTGAAAGAATAGAGAAAATTCCAAACGCTTTCGTGACTACTCACATTATCAAGGAACTATGAAAGTAAAGCATCAGAGAAGCTATATAAGGGGTCTGGTCGGCACCTCACCTTGGAATTTCTCTATTCTTTCAGAGTGGTTGTTTTGCATTATATATATATATATATATATATATATATATATATATATATATATATATATATATATATATATATATTATATAGATATATAACACTTATATAATGTATACATATGTAATACAAGACTTATATAATGTGACTTAAGAAATCGTAATGACACGATTGCAAATAAACCATACCCCCGGCCGGGATTGAACCCGCGGTCATAGAGTCTCAAAACTCCAGCCCGTCGCGCTAACCACTAAGACCAGCTAGCCACAATAAGTTGGATGAATCTTATTGTGGCTAGCTGGTCTAGTGGTTAGCGCGACGGGCTGGAGTTTTGAGACTCTATGACCGCGGGTTCAATCCCGGCCGGGGGTATGACTTATATAATGTATAATACATCGTGTAGCTGGGCTATCGAGTCCAAAAAATGAAGTTCCTATTTTTAAATTGTAAAACGAATAAACATTTTTTATCGTATTATCATAAATAATAAACATCCCTACCAGATGTGCTGACAGAATTTTTAAAATATAAAATCGATGTTACTATTTGTATGGAGTATTTAAAAAAAAATATGCGCAATTGCCCAACTTTTTGTTGCTATTGAGGTCAGACTCCCCCCTCCCCCAAAAAAAAAAATATTAAAAAATATAAGAAATAATGCGCAATAAATATTTCTATCTTATAATTAAGTCACCAAATATGATTTTCAAAATAATTATACCCCAGAACTTTCTTCACAATGTTTCGTTTATTTTTCACTACCGATACCGTATCGACACCAGGAACTTCTGGCAGCTTAACACTGTTAGACGTTTTGTGTTCCATTGGTTCGACTGGATTCAACCGTCTCCTCCTTAGTATCCACTTTATCTACATAATGACGGGAGCTTTATCAATGATGCAGTAAATATGTACATACTCTCTTGTCATAATATTTAGCGGAATTGATAGGTCTTCTGATTCTTGGTGAGAACGATCACTGAAATCAACACTATAATGGAAAGAATCTTTAATGACTGACTTCGTGAGTGGTCCAAGTCGGACCGAAACGTCGTCGTGAGCTGCTCTCTCCTATGTGCGGGTTATTTGTGTTTTGTTCCAGTCACGGCATTGTACTTTTTTGTTATTTCTGATTTCACTTTCTAGCCGTTATTTTACTAGCTTTCCTCTGTGTTTACGAGTGGATTTAGTACAGTACTTGAAGAATTTGCTTAACTTGCCTCAGTATCTGCCCGTTTTACATTGCTACCAGCTTCAATAAACTTTTAATGTGCCATATCATGCCTGAGGCTAGAATCTCACTTCTCTTGCAGATATTTAAATGATCAGGACTCACTTTTCCTATGTTGATCAGCGTCAGAAGCAACACAACGAATGTTTCTGATGGTCCCAGGGAAGAATGTGGCAGGTTATAAGTACTACAAAGACAACTCGTATTTCATTACTCGCATGAGCCGATTCACAAGTCTAAAGGATCATTTACATTTGTGTGTATTGGAACATATTTCTCCCATGTTCCATCTTGTAATAATGTTTGTAGAAGGACACAAGTGCAACTAATGCGACATTTTAATTGTGGCAACATTTCGCTCTCCAGAAGCTTTGTCAAGCCGGCTTAACAAAGTTCCTGGAGAGCGAAACGTTGCCGCTATAAAAAGTCACATTAGTTGCACATGTGTCCTTACCTAACATGTTCTGTCTTCCAGTCTGTTGCAACATTCAACCACATTTTCTCCAGAAGGTCGTAAATTACAACATGCCGGTCTAAATAGGAAGCAAAAACACTACTCGGATATTATTTTCCTCTTGCTAGTTTTGCCACGGCGAAGGAGACCTGGGACGACGGGTCGCCACCAATTAACAATTTGGGTTCGCAATGAGGTAGCTGATCACAGAACTTGGTCAGAACTATGGAGTCAGTCTATGAACAAATTAGCAATTAAACTTGCTATTTTAATTTATAGAGATTAGTTTATTTTTCTTCTATTTGTAATAAATAAAACCCATACATGTAGTTTTTAAACTTCTTGCTTGGCAAGAGGCAATTTACAATTCAAAAATGCGTTGATAAATATATTTTGGGAAAATTTATTTTTGTAATTAACATGGTATCCATTTTTTTTTTTTTAGTTTTTTATGTAAGTAACTTAGCAACCTAGAGTAATAACCTTGCCAAAATAGACGTAATATAATTGATCTTAATCCAACCCAGCCTGTTTTGGGTCAGCCTTTTTTTTTTTCTACATTGCCTGTTAGGTCAAAGGAGTTGTTGTACACGCATCTCTCTCTCTCTCTCTCTCTCTCTCTCTCTCTCTCTCTCCTCTCTCTCTCTCTCTCTCCCCCTAAGTGAGGTAGTCGGGCTAGCTCTCTCTGGCTCCGGTTAAGGGCTGGGTCCTGCCACTGGGTTACGCTGTTCAGTGGCCGCTAATAAAGAGAGTTGTGGCAGGGAATGCGAATCAGCAGACCTGGCCAACCTGGACACTTGTTAAGCCCCCAAGCTGACTATCCCCCAACCATCCATCTCCCATCCTCATCATCCACCTCCCGTCATCATCCATCCCCCCTCCCTTTCATCCTCACCCATCCACCTCCCTTCCAATACCTGCTTACTCCCTATCTTCCGAACCCATTCTCTATCCTTAAATGTTCTAACCTCACATCCCCTACACTCGCATCCCATACCCTCTTGTCCCCTACCTTCCTAGCCTCTCTTCTCCTATCCTTCGTATAACCTATCCTATCCAGCGTCCCTCCTATCCCTACTGGACATCTCTTCCTTTCCTATCCCCTCTACTCAGAAGATCTCGCTATTCTATCTGACATCCCTTTCCATCATTCCCAATTCCTTAACCCTTATCTTACCCACCGAGTCCCCTATCCTTCCCTATCGTACATCCTGAGCCCCCCAATCCATTCCTATCCTACCCGCTGAGGCCTCACTATCCTTCCAGCCGAGCCCCCTCTTCCTCCCTATTTTACCCCAACACCCCTCTATCCATCCCTATCCCGGTCGACCCTTGCCGTCATCCCAGCCAAACTACCGTAATGAATAGCCTTATTGTTATTCGCCGCAGCCTTTCGAGTTTTATTCTGGGTTCTACGAGGAGGATGTACGTGTATCTCTAACAAGTTCGTAGCGACCTTGTCTGCGTCATTGTGACGCGCGAGGACGCACGACGTACTGATCCTTCGGTTAGTCCGCGAGGGGCAACGTCGGGCCGGTCAACCAGTGGATATCTTACATCTAGGAAAGTCAGGTCTTGCGTCTAAGTTGGTCAGTTCTTGTACTAGCAAAATTTGGGATGCTTTCTAGCTCCCGCATGTGTTTGACCAGGTGTGGGCTCCAAGCTGGGGCCGCGTATTCAAGGAGTTGCCTAACATGTTATGTATGAGGTGATGAACGATTCTTCATTCAGGTTCCTGAATTTTGTTCAGAAGTTCGCTAATATTGGGTATACCGCTGACGATATGAGGTTTATATTTATTTCTGGCGACATGTTCGGTGCCCATGCGCTTGCGCAATTACCTCCTCTCTCTCTCTCTCTCTCTCTCTCTCTCTCTCTCTCTCTCTCTCTCTCTCTCTCTCTCTCTCTCTCTCTCTCTCTCTCTTTTCACAGGGTTTGACAAGGTTAAGGATCCCTAGCTTTATTGACAGCTATTTACAGGTTACGGATTCCTAACTTTATTGGCAAGCTAAGAGCTGTTACCTACATCAGCTCATTTGAAAGCATTTTTATTGTTATGAGACATACAAGTAGGAAACAGGATGAAGTTGGAGCCATCTGTGGGCCAGCATTTTCATTTGATCAACTGACTTTATCTCGTTGACATCATTATCCTGTACGAATGTGTTCCATACTCGAGTCATCCTGGGTATGTATGATCTCAGATGGAGTGATGTTCTGGAGAAGGGTACAGCCAGAGTGAAGTTGCTGCTTTCTGCCCGTCTTGTGGCATAAAAGCTTGTTTCACGCTGTCCTCGAAGTGGATCCAAGTGTGGTATTTTTGACAATATTGGCCTTGTACATAACAGTAAGGCCACCCACATCCCTCCTATGTTGAAGGCTCTGCTGAAATGACAGATCTATCCAGGATGGGTCCAGGCGAGAGATGAGACGTCTTGCTCTGTTCTCTACTCTGTCAAGCAGTCTCTCTCTCTCTCTCTCTCTCTCTCTCTCTCTCTCTCTCTCTCTCTCTCTCTCTCTCTGTCGTACTGCAGAAGTCAATGATACCGTGGGTTACATCGTGCAAGTGTCTTTCGTAGCCAAACACTCCTTGCAATATTAGGTGCGTGCAACAACAGTGTGAGAAGTTATATGCCGCGCCTGGTTCACATTGCAAGCCTCCAACACCTGCACATCACGCGCGGTGGCGTAAGGCTGGAGTGCCTTGGACAAGCTGGGAGTCTTCTGGTCTTGATTTTCACTCGTCTTAGCACCATCTTACCCCCACTTCTTCAATTGTCCTCCGCGAGCAGACTCCTCGTTGATAATTACGGCAGTTCCTGGCCTTCCCGACCCTCCTCTCGGCATACCAATGGCGCTGCTGGGGAGGGTGCTGGTAGTGGTGGTGATGGGTGGTTGAAGGGAGTAGTGGTGGTGGTGGTGGGCTGCAGGTGCTGGTGGTGATGGGTGGTTGCAGAAGTTTGAAGGTGGTGGTGGTGGTTCATTGAAGGACATGGTTGTGGAGGTTGGATGAAGGCCGTTGTGGTGTGGTGGATGTGGTTAGTGATGATCGTAGTTGTGGTGGTGGTGGTTAGTGATGATCGTAGTTGTGGTGGTGGTGGTTAGTGATGATCGTAGTTGTGTTGGTGGTTACTGGCTGTCATAGATACTAGTGGTGGCAACATGCTAAATCTGACTGACTGGCTGGCTGTATTGCTGACCGGATGGCTGGCTGTATCATTGACTGGATGGCTCACTCGCTGTATCATTGAAAATATGGCTGACTGGCTGTATCATTGACTGGATGGCTCACTCGCTGTATCATTGAAAATATGGCTGACTGGCTGTATCATTGATTCGATGGCTCACTTGCTGTATCATTGAAAATATGGCTGACTGACTGTATCATTGACTGGTTGGATCACTCTCTGTATCACTGAAAGGATGGCTCATTGGCTGTATCATTGACTGGATGGCTCACTGGCTGTATCATTGACTGGATGGCTCACTCTCTGTATCACTGAAAGGATGGCTCACTCTCTGTATCACTGAAAGGATGGCTCATTGGCTGTATCAAGGATGGCTCACTCTCTGTATCACTGAAAGGATGGCTCATTGGCTGTATCATTGACTGGATGGCTCACTCGCTGTATCATTGAAAATGTGGCTGACTGACTGTATCATTGACTGGATGGCTCACTCTCTGTATCACTGAAAGGATGGCTCACTGGCTGTATCACTAACTGGCTGGCTCACTGGCTGCATCACTGAAAGGATGGCTCACTCGCTGTATCACTGAAAGGATGGTTTACTGGCTGTATCATTGGCTGGATGGCTCACTCGCTGTATTATTGACTGGATGGCTCACTGGCTGAATCACTGACTGGATGGCTCACTAGCTTTATCACTGACTGGATGGCTCACTGGCTGTATCACTGAAAGGATGGCTCACTGGCTGTATCACTGACTGGATGGCTCACTGGCTGTATCACTGACTGGATGGCTCACTGGCTTTATCACTGGATGGCTCACTGGCTGTATCACTGAGTAGATGGCTCACTCGCTGTATCACTGAAAGGATGGCTCACTGGCTGTATCACTGAGTAGATGGCTCACTCGCTGTATCACTGAAAGGATGGCTCACTGGCTGTATCACTGAAAGGATGGCTCACTGGCTGTATCACTGAAAGGATGGCTCACTGGCTGTATCATTGGCTGGCTGTATGGCAAACTGTATCAGTAGTTTAGAGGCTGGTGACAGAAAGGCATCTTCCTTGCAAGTCACCAGTCTGTGATACAGTAATTCTAAACTTAAATATGACCTTTTATCTCCTAAATATACTTCTGTTTCATTTCGAAATAATATCCAACGAAACAATACCACCAGTCTTAGGAATTCCAAATTATTATTATTATTATTATTATTATTATTAATTATTATTGTTGTTGTTGTTGTTGTTGGGAAACGCTAAACCACACACCCTGAAGAATAGAAAAAGGGTGAGGAGCAATTAGGAACGCCTTAAGGAAGGGAACGAGACCTCACCTGCTTTGTACCAAGATCCCTTCACTAGCATCAAGTACACGCCGCCCTTGAAGGAAGGGGTGAAGGACTTCCAGAAGACATTTCGACACGACAATTTTCTTGGGCAGCCGGAACTGCGGTCCCCAGGTGAGAGGGGTACGGCTTTGAATTCGCCTCCCGAATTGGGGAAATCGATCACGCGTCATCGACGATCTCCAGCTGAATTAAACATTTGAAAGAGGAGTTCGCGGAGGGAGACGGAGAGCGTTACATAGTTATGAGGTTCGCTTAAGTACAGAGGCATGAATATGGATGACCGCTTGATGAGTTATGATCCACCTGCATCGCCGCTCACTGTTTAATGTTTGTGTTAGGTTTCGTGTTTGCGAGCACCTGCTTTCCGCCCCATGGCGAGCGTGTGAAAGTTTTAGCTGCAGCTGAACCAGGGGTCTGTGTTAGGGAACCAGGTGTCTATGTTAGGGTACCATGGGGCTGTGTTAGGGAACCAGGGATCTGTGCTAGGGTACCATGGGGCTGTTAAGGAACCAGGGGGCTGTGTGAGGGAACCAGGGGTCTGTGCTAGGGAACCAGAGGTCTGTAGTGCTCTATTGAATCTGATCTGCCTCCACTACATCACTTCTCAGACTATTCCACTTCCTGACAATTCTGTGACTGAAGAAATACTTCTTAGCATCTCTGTCATTCATCTGAGTCTTCAACTTCCAGTTGTGTCCCATTTCTGGAATATCCTGTCTCTGTCCACCTTGTCAGTTTCTCTCAGTATTTTATATGTCGTTATATACCCCGTATCTCTCCTGTCCTCCAGTGTCGTCAGGTCAATTTCCCTTAACCTCTCCTCGTAAGACATGCCCCTTAGCTCCGGGGCTAGTCTTGTTGCAAACCTTTGCACTTTCTCTAATTATCGTACGTGTTTTCTAGGTGTAGGTTCCAAACTGGTGCTGCATATTCCAATGTAGGCCTGACATACGGTGTACAGGGTCCTGAACGATTCCTTATTGAGATGTCGGAATGCTGTTCTGAGGTTTGCTAGGCGCCCTTATGCTGCAGCAGTTATTTGGTTGATGTGAGTCTCAGGAGATGTGCCCAGTGTTATACTCACCCCAAGATCCTTTTCTTTGAGTGAGGTTTGTAGTCTCTGGCCCCCTAGATTGTACTCCGTCTACGGTCTTCTATGCCCTTCCCCAATCTTTATGACTTTGCACTTGGTAGGGTTGAACTTCAGGAGCCAGTTTCTGGACCTGGCCTGCAGCCTGTCCAGATACCTTTGTAGTTCTGCCTGGGCCTCGTCCGATTGAATTTTTCTCATTAACTTCACGTCATCTGCAAACAGGGACACTTCTGAGTCTATTCCTTCTGTCACGTCGTTCACATATACCAGAAACATCACAGGACCTAGAACTGACCCCCCGTGTAACCCCACTCGTCACAGGCGCTCACTCTGACACTACGTCTCGTACCATGACTCTGATGTCTTCCCGACAGGTATTCCCTGATCCATTGCAGCGCCTTCCCTGTTATACCTGCTTGGTTCTCCAGCTTTTGCACTAATCTCTTGTGTGGAACAGTGTCAAAAACCTTCTTGCAGTCCAAGAAAAAGCAGTCTACCCACCCCTCTCTTGTCACCTTGTCATAGAACTCTAGTAGTTTGTGACACAGGATTTCCCATCCCTGAAACCGTGCTGGTTGTCGTTGATAAGCTCATTCCTTTCTAGGTGCTCCACCACTCTTCTCCTGTTAATCTTCTCAATGACTTTGCATACCATACATGTCAGTGACACCGGTCTGTAGTTTAATGATTCGTGCCTGTCTCCTTTTTTAAAAATTGGGACTACATTTTCTGTCTTCCATACCTCAGGTAGTCGCCCTGTTTCGATAAATGTGTTTAAGATTGTTGTTAGTGGCACGCATAGTGCCTCTGCTCCCTTTCTCAGGACCCATGGAAGATGTTATCCGGCCTCATCGCTTTTGAGGTATCTAGCTCGCTTAGCAGCCTCTTCAATTCTTCCTCGGTTGTATATATTGTGTCCAACACCTGATGGTATACCCCACCTCTTCGTCTTTCTGGAGTCCCTTCTGTCTCCTCTGTGAACACTTTCTTGAATCTCGTGTTGAGCTTCCACATACTTCTCGGTCGTTTCTTGTGATCTCCCCTCCTTCCTCCCTCAGCCTGATTATCTGGTCCTTGACTGTTGTTTTCCTCCTCATGTGAATGTATAACAGCTTCGGGTCAGATTTGACTTTCGCTGCTGACATTTTCGTATTGTGTGTGTGTGTGTGTGTGTGTGTGTGTGTGTGTGTGTGTGTGTGTGGTGTGTGTGTGTGTGTGTGTGTGTGTGTGTGTGTGTGCGCGCGTGTGCGCGCGCGCTTGCGTTCGCGTGGCGCATACGCAAGGGTCACTTGAGACAGAAGTTAGTGATCTGACACTAATGTTTGACAGAAATTAATGCATTTATGTTAGAATTTGCGCCATGGACGCCCGAAAGGAGAGCGTCATCCCCGACAACATTCGCTTGTCGCTAAATATAGCAAGTGTTGTAGAATCACTTTCTCTAAATACAAACTTAACTTAGGAAACACTTATTTGGTGCTCAGAATAATATTTATTATAGTATTTATTATTTTGCGCGCTGTTACCTGTGAAAGTTCAGTGTTTATTTTTAATTACAATAATCGTGATCAAAGCATTTATTTGTTACTGGGACACACACACACACAAAAGACAAGGTCACCTTATTTTTGGCATCCCTCTTTCTCTCTAAGGCGTCCACCTCCTTAAAATAATATTAAATTTCCGAGGGATATAAGCTAGCAGAAGGCCTCTGTCAGAAGACCAAAAGCTCCAATGGCGGGTCATCATATGACTAAGACCCGCGTCAACAAACTTGTCCTCTTCCTGACGAATCTTATCTAATCTAATCCCTAAACAGTCATTTGATTTTTTTTAATCAGCTTTCACCTAATGGCTTCTGATTTTCCTATCAAATAGGACTCGTGTATTGGTTGACGATAATAATTACGGTTCTTTCTCTTGAACCACGATCTCTTACGATGCTTCGTTGTCAGCCCCTGTAGCCACTCTCATTTTGTTCCCTTCCCCCTCCCTAACATTACCAGTTTATTTCCACTCTTATTTTTTTCTGCCTTTCCTTTGCTTCTTGCATCATCTATCAACACACGAAAAGAGGAACGCTGCTGTTATCCAGTTGGCCGATGTTAGGCAGGTCTTTATCAAACTTAACCCTCCTCACCCACGCATGAGCTTCAAGTAAAATATAAACTCAGCATTAATGGATGCAATAACGACAAGATCAGGGTGGTGAGCACCTAGGCTGAGGGAATCATTGCCTCATCTTCTGTCTTCAGGTTCAACACATTCAGGTAACTTCTGAATTGAATTGATAAAAGCTCAGATTGGCGATCGTTTTTAATTGAAGTTATCTAAACATTGCACGAGTGCCTAATTCCTCGACTCGTAATCTGGTTATGATGCACAAAAAAGTTTGTTGCAAATGTATGGAATATGTGGTAGATTACTGAGAGCAGTTAAGAGCTTTTATGAGGATAGTGAGGCTCACGTTAGAACATGTAGGAGAGAGGTAGATTATTTCCCAGTGAAAGTAGGCCTTAAACAGGGATGCGTGATGTCACCATGGTTTTTAAACATATTTATAGATGGGGTCGTAAAGTAAATGTGATGGGGAGAAGTGTGGGATTTAAATGTATAGAACCTAATTTGAAGTGAGAGTTGTCACAGTTGCTTTTTGCTGACGACACTGTGCTTTTGGAAGATTCTGAAGATAAGCTGCGAAGGCTGGTGGACGATTTTTCCCCTATTTTTTCAAATACTGTTGTTTGCTTACCTTTTTTCCATATGTTAAAATATCTTTTAGCAATACATTTTTTTTATTTTATTATATATTTTAAGTTCTGATGCCTACTCAGCCAGGTATTCCTTCATCCTCAGCAATTTTTATTGAAAGTTTACGAATCTCTCAGTGATACCATCATCACAGTGACACAAAAACTTAAACTAAAATTGTATACACACACACACACACACACACACACACACACACACACACACACACACACACCCAAGTTTATAAGTCATTGCTGCAATAACTCCAAGTTTCGGCGGGGTCCAGGAATCCAGGGGTCCACCAATCCTTTACCCTGTGCTCTTCCATGCACGGATGCGGCCTGTCCACTTGGGCTGTAGTCTGGATGTTACTACCATTCAGGTGTTGAGATATACCCCTTACGTTCTCCTAGACGTTTTTTGAGATCTGTGGCTGCGAAGACCACTTCAAGCCTAGCATTGGTACTAACGTTCACTCCTTTCCATGAGCTTGGCTTCAACAACGCAGAATAACTCCTTAAAAGAGAAGAAAATAGAGTGCTTCTCCAGATTTTAAATTACGTACTGAGGGGAGTACTGAGTAAGAACAGGCAAAGAACTCTAGAACTGCAGACACATTCATCACCTTCAAAACTACCATTAGAAAACATCTTATCTCCCAGATACACCTCGTCAACTAACTACACGAATACCACCTGGTGGTTCACACACTCACCCATTTGACCATAAACAGAAATATTAATCTCAATCTTAAAATAATGAATCCTATGATACTCCAATACTGAAACTATGTACTGTGCCAAAACAAAAGCATTCACATTGCTAAACTCACAAACTAGTATTTAGTCACTTAGCCATAATACCAACTTACCTCATAATTTGTAATATTTTAAAATAAAGAATTAAATTTACTAAGTCTGCCCGAAATGCCTAGCCATGCTAGGTGTTCTAGTGGTACACTCTGTAATCATTATTTAACTACATGTAAACCACACAACAACCAAATTCTGTAAATTCAACATTGTAATCTTTATAGAGAATAAACTTTGAATTTGAATTTGAAGAAGAGACAACATGTATCGGGAAATTTTCTCAAAATTTCAGGAATCTTATCATCAACTGATTTGCCATTTCCTATGTACTTTGAACGTCCTCTGAATGGTTAAATGTTTGGACATTCTACTGTAGGATAAAAATGTTCTAGCGTGTGGTCCTGTCTCTGTCCACACACTTTACACTTCATGTCTGTTACTCTCCACACACTTTACACTTCATGTCTGTTACTCTCCACACACTTTACACTTCATGTCTATTACTCTCCACACACTTTACACTTCATGTCTGTTACTCTCCACACACTTTACACTTCATAAGGACATAAGAACATAGAGTATTGCTTTTAGTGACAAGATTTTCTCAATAAAGAGTAAATTTCCCGATACTCGTTATTTAGGTAAGATCAGGTCTGATCTGGTTAGATCGTCGTCTATAAGCAAAGTCAAGTCAGTTATAACATGACGTAATGAAAATGAGTGCAATAATACATATAAGTTGTAGAAGCCATTGAAAGACGTACATATTTATTCCACTCTCACACTTTTGACGTTTGATGGGGAAAAGAGACCCTAGATGCAGTGGAGTCCCATTCAAGAGTTCGCTCAATTAAGGGTGAAATAGAAAACTCCATTGCAACTAGTTTTTTTTTTTAAGTCTTACACGCCTCCAGTTTCCAAGCTGGGTTGCATTTATACACGTATTCATTTTAAAACTATACACGCGACTCTTACAAATTCATCTCATTACCCCAACTCTTTTGTTTATTAGTCTCTCTAGGTATCCAATACCAGTTAGTACCAATTACAAGACTACACATATTTTGTGTGTACGTTACAAGCACCTATTAACTTTACCAGGATAAATCTTGCTAGAAACCTGCACGTACATTGAGTCGTAAGTAATAGGTTGGTAGACAGGAAATGTCCAGGACGTGTTAATTGTAATAATGTGTGCAAGAGTTCTAGACTATGGAAATGAACGTTAACTTCCTTAACCTACTTATTCAGTGCCTGATGGACTGCCCATATTATTTTTTTTTTCTCTCTCCAGTGCTTTTGCTATCTCCACGTTTCGTCATCTCTGTATTCGACAAAATAAGCCTATTGTGTGGGCGAAACATTTTGGAAATAAAGATAATAACTGCATGTAATATTTTCTTTCCGATTGCGGAGGCCTGGTCTGGGACCGGGCCACTGAGGCCTGGTCTGAGACCAGGCCGCGGGAGCAATGACCCAAGGAATGATTCTTAAGCTCTCTTTGTAACCCCGTATTGTATCCTTTATTTTGTAACCTCTGAGTCTTGGTATTAAATGATTTGATAATTGAAAATATAGATGCCTGGTATCACGCATACTTTGGTATAAAGCTTGGTAAACCTTGGTATACTTTGGTATAAACCTTGGTAGACTTGGTATAAACCTGGTATAGTTTGGTATAAACCTGGTATAGTTTGGTATAAACCTGGTATAGTTTGGTATAAACCTGGTATAGTTTGGTATAAACCTGGTATAGTTTGGTATAAACCTGGTATACTTTGGTATAAACCTGGTATACTTTGGTATAAACCTGGTATACTTTGCCTACTCACTTTTATCCTTTAAATTCCATTTTCTTCTTGAAGACCTTCCCTTCCCTTTTCCATTGTCTGTCATTCTTGTCTCCCATCTCCATCTCTCTCTCCTTCTCCCTCTCGTATCTCTGACCTCCGTCTCTCCCCTCTCACACGCTGCCTTAACTCAGTCTTATCGCCCTCTCGCTTTTCTTGTCCTCTTTTTCACCCTCTTCATTTGCAGTCCCACTCAACCTTCTTCCTTTCTGTCTGTTGGTGTTTTGTTCGTCAGGAAACAGATCAGTGTCACATTACATTTGCTTTAAAACAAAAAAAAAAAAAACGTGAGGATCTCGGCATGTTGATAACATGTCTTGATGTGAGTGGATCTTGATCCAAGGAATTTGAGGTCTTTTTTCCTTGATTTGAATCTAATTCGTACTTTCCAGGAGTTGCATGACCTCTAAGGGTTTAGCGTTTCCTCATATATATAATAATATTAACCGCATAGAAATGGACAAAGGAAAGTGTGGTTATTGTGTGTATTTGCTGTTTCCCATCATCATCTTCCTCTGACACTCCATCTCCTTCTCTGCCATCTCCCTTTCCCACTCCTCCATCTCCCTTTCCCACTCCTCCATCTCCCTCTCCAACTCCTCCCTCTCCCACTCCATCATCCTCGAGATTACAAGATTACCGCCGCCTCCTAGTGCCGAATCAACCAGACTATGGCAGGATATGTGCACCAACGGGCCACCAACAGCAACAGCCTGGTTGAACAGGCAATAAGATCGCAACAACAAAAAAGTGACATCTCAATATGCAAAATAAACACAGTGAGAAATCACGAAAGAGCTTGGAGAGAGTGTATATATATATATATATATAATATATATATATATATATATATATATATATATATATATATATTATATATATAATATGTCACTCTTGTACTTTCTTCACCTTCCTTACATCTCACCCTATACATCCTTACCCCATCTCCCCTTCCAAGTCTCCCTCTGCTCTCTGTGTTTCCCTTCCCCTGACCTCCCCCCCCCCTCCCCCAGGGTGCCAGTGCCCCTGGGTCCCGCTCACGTACGGCACCGGAGGGAAATTCATATTAGTTTCTCTGTGAAATATTTCATTCCGCCCAAGTCCCGCACGAAATATGGAAGGCGAGGACATTGCCGGAATATTGATGTTGCTGGTGGGAGGAGCAGCAGGAAGGAAGAGGTGAGGAGGGAATGGACGGTAATAGGGGAATAGAGAGAGAGAGAGAGAGAGAGAGAGAGAGAGAGAGAGAGAGAGAGAGAGAGAGAGAGAGAGAAAAGAGAGAGAGAGCACACACACATTGTCAGAATACTGATGTTAGAGGCAAAGAAGAGTGCATAAGAGAGAGGTGGCTGAAGATGTAGAAAGAGAAGTGAAGAAAGGAGGGAAGGAGAGAGAGGGAGGATAAATAATGAATAGAACGATAAATTAGAGATGGTAAAATATAAGACATTAATGAAGAGTAGGAAGAGGAGAGGTGAAGGATTTGTGGACAAGGAGGAGGGAAGGGCGGAAAGAGAAAGATAAAGGAGGGTATAGGGGTGAGGTGGTAATAAATAATAGTGAAAATGAAAAGGGAAGTAAGGCGACTGCAAGTAGCAAATACGAGACAAGGCAACCTGAGAGAGAAAAGGGATAGAGGGGTCAGGGGTAAGGAGTAATAATGGTGCCAAGGGAAAGAAAAAAAAACAGGACTATGAACAAAGATGGAAGAGAAGGGAAGATGGTGAGGTAATGAGTGTAGATGAGGTAGTGTGTGAAGCAAACGAGGATGTAGTGGTAGTTGTAGTCACAACAACATTGGCACTAGTAAAAATAAAAGCAGAGTAAGAATACTGGTACAAGCACTGGCAGTGCTGTTACAAGCACTGGTACTGATAGCAAGGCAACCTTCTTATCGAGATATATCATCCAAGCCTGAGTTTGATCAAATATACAAGGGGGGAAAATAAATACATCGCCTTGTGGGACATACCAGCACCCTGAGGTCAGTCTGTGAGAAAGACAGGTCAGAAGTGAGGTAGAGAAGGAAGGCGAGACAGGTTGGTGAGAGTAGAACTCGAGGCCACGGTGTCAGGACGAGGTATGTTGTGGTTTTTGTATGAATCACTGATAATTTATGTCATGAAAGTTAATATACATTCCATTATCTTGGTCGATGGTGTTGAAGTTAATCGTTGCTGCTTCGAATTTTTTTCGATTGTTCTGTCCCTCTCGTGGTGTGACTGGTGTACTCTCCCCACAGTCCATGATGTGAGAATTTACGTTACGATGGGCAACGCATGCGTTGCTGGTGCTGCCCTTACTACAGGTGATTTGTGTAGAAGGCACTTCCGTCGTGCAAGCAGTTTTGGGTCCAGGGCTTCTAGTAATCTGTTAGTTTTGCTGTTAACTCCCACGTCCGTGTTAGCTTTCCGAAGAAGAGTGGGCACTCTACCCAGAAGGAAGGATTAGTTGTCTTACGATGTTCCTGCTTTCGTTGAGTATGTTGTGTGCTCATCGAAAGGAAGGTTGTTCCAGCAAATCTCTTAATAGTTCAAGAAACCTCGTGAGCTCATTCATACACAAGCATTCATGTATAGTTATTAAAGTTTAACTGTCTGGGAATTAAAGATTTTTCTCTGTGACAATACATATAAGGAAAATTTATTCTGTAAGAGTGTTTCTCTCTGTTACTCTTGATATGTCCAGAAGGAACTCGTAGCTTCTCAAATCTAATGTATTTTTTAATCAACTTATTATTTTTCTTATTTTATATACCTAAAACTTGTCCCTCATACTCTGAACATCTAGTTTTTATCAAGCATATTTTTCCTCTTCCTCTGTTTACACCTAAAAACAAAACATTCGTTGTACTCTGCCTATCCATAGAGCTGATTTGGTGTTCTTGGCTAATCCACATAGGAAAAGGATCTCATGCCTGGAGATAATTCAGTTATTTTTTGTGTGTTTTCAAGCATGTGTGTTCGTCCCGTATATGAGGCGAGAGCTACACCTCGTCATCTTTTAAGACGTAGTCGTAGAATAACCTGGGAGCCTCTCTTACTCAGGCATCCTAACAGGAAGTTGAGCAAATTTATTATTATTTCGATGCCTTGTAAATTAGGCGAGGGATGTCGTCAGCCTTTTTCCAAGAATGAGCAGCACCAGAGATGGTGCAATTCTTAAGCTGTCTTATACTCGTGAGGAAATGTTGACCGTAGAAGTCACACATCCCCTGAGGAATGGGCAATCAGGTTTAATACAAGGACAGGGAGGGTACTTCAAATTCCATGGATCAAGAGCAGTCTCGCTAGAAGCAAGGCACATCCCCTGAAGGGTAAAAATTGCTCGAGTCATTAAGAGGTTCTTGTGTCGTTATAACCTCTGCTTCTAAACATCGCCGTGTTCTGTCTCCGTCCTTTATTATACAGCCTTGTGATAGCAGAAGGAAGGAGACCCAAGAGAAAAAAGTATGAAAATAACTCAATAAATGCTTTCAGAATAAAACTGAATGTAGGAACAGGTAACGAACGAAAAAATATCACCATAATAACGATTTCGAAACTTGTTCAGTACTAGAAACTGCTGACGGACCGGACTATCACAAGAGGCAAAAAAAAAAAAAAAAAAAAGCTCAGAAGTTTACTGTATTACATAACACGAAACCCGTGTGGGTTATCCACTATAAGCAGTAGTGGAGGCTCGATCCTCCCCCGCTTAATCACGATGCGCTTTCAGAGCCTTCAGGCTGCTGGTAATCAGTATATAATCCAGTCAGTTTATAGCAGCGGATACTGAAGGAAGCGACGGCAGCACTAAGTAAAAACAAAAATCGCCTAAATCTTCAATAAATCCACCTGAGCATGATACCAAGGGAACACATGGAAAAGAAGAAACTTTATATCAATATATATAATTGCTCTGTGTCACATTCCTCACTTCAGCGAAGTCAGATATTTCCAGGGATGTTGAGGGGGAAAGATAAGTGAAAAGGAGAACGGTGAGGACCTGTAGGAGGCTCGAATGAGGGGGGATGATGATGCTTTACAATGCCCTGGCTGCTGCGTTTTGCTGCGTTTAGCCCCGACTCTCTTTTTTTTTCCTTTTTCTGTAATTCTTTCCTCTCCCCTATCTATTCTTCAACTATCCCCACTTCCCCCTCACCGCTAGGGGATCCTTACCTGGGAGTCCCTTCGTTCCTTACCTGAGAATCCCTTCGTTCCTTACCTGAGAGTCCCTTCGTTCCTTACCTGTGAGACCCTTCGTTCCTTACCTGGGAGTCCCTTCGTTCCTTACCTGAGAGTCCCTTCGTTCCTTACCTGAGAGTCCCTTCGTTCCTTACCTGAGAGTCCCTTCGTTCCTTACCTGAGAGTCCCTTCGTTCCTTACCTGAGAGTCCCTTCGTTCCTTACCTGAGAGTCCCTTCGTTCCTTACCTGAGAGTCCCTTCGTTCCTTACCTGAGAGTCCCTTCGTTCCTTACCTGAGAGTCCCTTCGTTCCTTACCTGAGAGTCCCTTCGTTCCTTACCTGTGAGTCCCTTCGTTCCTTACCTGAGTCCCTTCGTTCCTTACCTGTGAGTCCCTTCGTTCCTTACCTGTGAGACCCTTCGTTCCTTACCTGAGGGTCCCTACGTTCCTTACCTGAGGGTCCCTTCGTTCCTTACCTGAGGGTCCCTTCGTTCCTTACCTGAGGGTCCCTTCGTTCCTTACCTGTGAGACCCTTCGTTCCTTACCTGAGGTCCCTCGTTCCTTACCTGAGAGTCCCTTCGTTCCTTACCTGAGAGTCCCTTCGTTCCTTACCTGAGAGTCCCATCGTTCCTTACCTGAGAGTCCCTTCGTTCCTTACCTGAGAGTCCCTTCGTTCCTTACCTGTGAGTCCCTTCGTTCCTTACCTGAGAGTCCCTTCGTTCGGGAAAGAAAACCTGGAAACCGCATCATGACTCGCGAGTTTAGTACTCGCTGGACTTGGGTTCAACTCCTCCCTGACTCCCATTCGCTGTGTCAAATGTCTAGAAATGGTAGGCTGCAAGGGAGAAGAATTTTAAAGGGAGAAAATTATTGTTTGTTGTAGAGGCAGTTTAACTGAATGAACCTTACATATAATAATAATTAATTATTATTATTTCTAAAAGTACATGTACAAAGTACACAGACGCAGCTGACACCAGTGACATACTATATACAGAGCATTTCCCGCAAATTAGGTCAATTATGTCCCCCGGATGCGACCCACACCAGTCAACTAACACCCAGGGACCTATTTTACTGATAGGTGAACATGAACAGCAGGTGTCTTAAGGAAACACTTCTTAATGTTTCCACCAGTACCGGAGATCGACCCCCGGGCCTCAGTGTGTGAGGTGAGTGCGCTACCTATCGCACTATGGGAGTGGCGAGGAGGATGAATGCTATTCCACCCTTCTACTCCCTCCCTTTCCTGCGTGGCAGTCCTCGTGCTTGTGAATTCCATACGCTAAGGTAATTAGTAATGCAGGATATGATAACACTGTCCTATCTCTCCCGTGTGTAATCTATATATAGTTACCAGAGGAGAGTTGTGCTCGTGGTACCTCGCCTTTGGTGTTTAATTTATCATATGATTGTTGAGGTTCCCTGTGGTAATGTTACTTAAGACCTGCGCTTGTTAAGTCATTCTTCTATCAGTGCGTTTTAAGAGGAAGATTTTTTTTCACTTCTTCTTTCTATGTTTATAGTGGACTTAGTCATCAGCTGTCAAAAACACTTGTTGATAGATATTTGGCAAGGAATAGTGTGTGTGTGTGTGTGTGCACGCGTGTGTGTTGCAGGGTTTCGGTTCATAGCTCCTGGCCCCGGTGTGTGCACACCTGTGTTCAAGTGGGTTAATATCCAGCTCCTATCTTCGCATCTTTTAATTCTTGACTAAATTTGTTTTCTTCCTGCCATCCTTTGAAAATCAATTTCTACTGACAGGTCCATCAGGGCAGGCGAAACTACTGATATATTCACACGCTTATATTACTGAGGAAACATAAAATCCCGGGATACAGAATATAAAAACATATTACAAAGAATGGAAGATATTGGAGGGAATGGTTCCAAATCTACACACTGAAATAACTCCTTAAGAAAGCCTAAAGGGTGCAATACTCTTCAACGTCCTCTCATCTAACATGAGGGAAATTACCAGTAGACAACTAATTGTCTCCAAGAGGGAGCTGAATAAGATGATGATCAGCCAAGCTGTGATTCTTTCGTTGGAGTACGTTCAGTGAGCACCAACAACCTGAGTGATCAGGTTGTCAACAAGGAGGTATTACACTGGTAGAGTATACTAGCAGTGTATAAAAAGTGTCTCGGTGGTGGTTATGGTATTTTAGTGCGAAGACGTTTCGCCCACCAGACACTTTAATCAACTGATAAATTGATAAAATTCTTGGTGGGGAAACGTCTTAAAATATGCCATAACCTGCATTGTGTGTCTTATTTACGCAGGTCAACACTGAGGCCTAAGATGACTAAAACACAAGTGCAACAGTTGGGTATCATAATTATTGAAACATTTCGCCTACCTTCAGTCACATACAGGTGAAATTTTTCACCTGCTTCTTAATCATCAACCTGTCGGTATATACCATTTCAAGGTGACTGAGGCCTAGTCTGGTTCTCGGGTCACAGGCGCGCTGACTCCTGCAACACTCCTCGTCTGACGTCTCAAGGAACATCGTCGTGTCTGCTGTCTGGTTGAGCTTCGGTGGCTGGTTGGAGATGGTAACAAGCTTATGTACGATCACTTGTCATGGCCTTCTCCAAGGAATTGGATCTTCTCTGCCTTGGATCCAACCTGATTGCCTTCAGTTTTCCATGACTTCAACGGGTTCGGTGTTTACCCGTGAATTTAATAATAATAATAATATGAAAGCTTAGTCATCACGAAATTTTCTTCCATTTTTATCACAGAGGAAAGAGAAAGGAGGAGCCAAGAAATTAACATTTCAGATAATGACTGAGGCGAAGAAGTGACGGAAGGTAGGGGATGGAAGCAACAGATGGGCTGGGAAGAGTCACGTCAATGAACCGCTAATTGCTCGTCGTTGGCTTCACTGCTGAATTGGAAAGGAAACTGGGAAAAATGATTGTCTGCTTTCCTTTCCTCGGATTGGTTATTGCCTTCATCTTGATTTCTTTTGTTGGTGAGCCATCCTAGGCTGCCGGTGTGTAGACGATGTATTTGTATGACATCCTAAATAGTCGACTCGTGCACTCCTGAGATGTAGTCTTTGTCACATCCTGAGAGATGCTGGTGACACCAAGAATTGGCGTGCTAATACCTGGGAGAGGAGAGAGGTGGAACGTGGAGGAAGAAGGATGTGGCAAAGATTCTGATGATGACCGCTAAATTCGCATCCAGTTGCCACACCGATGAAAGGCAATCGGTGCAATAAATGCTGCATATCCTGGGTATATTGCTGTCTGTGTGTTCTTTTGTTGAGAGTCGCGACTGCTACACCTGATGAGAGTGGTGCTGTTGAGATGCTGAGATCGATGTGCTCGTGCACATCCTGAGATGTTTGACTCCTGTGACCTCTTGCACTCGAGATGTTGCTGGTGCACTCTGAGTGTTGCTGTGCACACATGTTGCTGGGCAATCCTGAGTGTTGTGCACATCTTGAGTGTTGCTGGTGCAATCCTGAGGTCGTTGTGGTGACATCTGAGGTTGCGATGATCTGCTCGTGGGTTATTCAGGTGGAAGATGTCACTGGTTTTATCTTGGATTCATGTTATTAATTCCATATTATGAGAGAAACTGTGGGATGAGAAAGATGGAGTTGAGGTAGAAAGGAAGAGGTGGAAGGGTGGAGGAAGGGAGGAGCAGGGAGGACGAGGGAGGTGGACAGAGGAGAAGCAGGAAGAGGAGAAGGAAGAGGTGAAAGGATGGAGATGGAAGAGAGGAGGAGGAAGAGGTGGAAGAAAGGAGATGGAAGAGAGGAGGAGGAAGAGAGAGATGGAAAAGAGAGGAAAATCGAAAAGAAGAGAGGGAATGAGAGGATAGGTTGAAGGGAAAGGGATAAGGCAACAAGAGAATATAATATGAAGGAATAGATGGAATAAGAGAGGGAGGAAGAGAGGGAGGGAGAGGGGGAGGAAGAGAGGGAGAGGGAATAATGGAGGAGAGAAACTAAAAGGTCATTGATATTTTTTGGTTAATGTCGTCCACCAGTTCCCTCCTTCCTTCCCTCCACTCGACCTCTCTTTCCCTCCATCCGTCCCACCCCTCCCACACCCGTCACCGCTAAAATCAGAGTGGTGTAGAGGTGTCAGGGGTGTGGGCGGCGGGCGGCTCGTTCACGTGTCACTGTCCAGTCCACTGCAACACACCCAGTGTTACTGCTGCTACCCACCCACCGGGTGGTGGGGTGGCAGTAGGGGGAAAGTGGAGTAGAAAGATGAGGAAGGAGTAGCTCAAGAAAAGGGGGGAGGGAGTAGTTCGGTAGTGTGGGGAGGAGTTAGGATGGAAGAGGTGATGGGGAGGGAGACATCAAGAAGGAGGGTATAATGGGGAGGGAGACATCAAGGAGGAGGGTATAATGGGGAGGGAGACATCAGGAAGGAGAGTATATTATCCTCACAGTCGAGACTTGAAGGTTCCAAGGACAAGGAACAGGTGGACAGCACGGGAGAGGGGCAGGTTAAGGGTCAAGGTAGCATTGCTGTCCACATCCTGATCAACAGGACTCTGAAGGATCCTGCAGGACGCGGTCAGCTCTAGCGTTTTGCTGGATGGTAAAGGAAACAGCGAGTCGAAAGGGCGGCAATCCAGGAAACTGGCGGGTGTAAAGATGGAATGAATTTTTCTATCGTCTCCGTTCCACCTCTGAAGCTGTCAATTACTCGTTTATTTGTGCTTCCTAAATAGTGGCGAGGGAGATGGGGTACCAGGGAAAAGGCTCTGCTGATGTGTACTCACCGTTTTGTCTGTCCAATGGTTGAGTCTACTAACCTATCATCTTTTTTAAGCTACCCACTGTTTTAGTTTTAATATACCTAAAGTGATTCTGCACCTCACTGCATTCCCTATATACGAGAATATGCTCATCGAAGTTTCTCAAATTTAAAAAAAAAGCTCATTGAGTGGGCGAAAAGGATGTCACTGCATCTCAGTTCTCTTTCTTCTTCTCTGAAGTTATTTTGACCGGCAGTACGGGTTTCTGCCTCTCCTGGACTTTATGGTAAGTACTCTTGAGCAAGCCCTGGTAAGTACTCTTGAGGAAGCCCTGGCCGTATCCTCACCCAGCTCGTTCTACTTGTTCACCCTCAGACTGAAATTGTTTTGCCTGACAACCCTGTGGTTCACATAGGTTTCTAGCTAATAATACGTTCCCCCCTTTCCCTCCAGTTCAATCTGTCCATATCATCGTGGCAAATTCTCCGTGTATTTTGTGCACCCTTTTCTTTTTAAAGGCTGTTAGGTTTTGGTTCTTTTTCTTCTCTTATGGGCCCTTTCCCTCAGCTCTGGGACTGGTCATGCTGCATATCTCTCTACCTTTTCAAGTTTCTGAACACGCTTCACCAGGTTTAGACTCCATGCTGGGGCTGCATGCTCGATAACACTCCTGACACAGGTCGTGTACTGAATCCTAAAGGATTCTTTGTTAAGGTTCTCAAAAGCGAAGTGTGAGTACCTCAGACGATATGTTCTGCTGCCTGATGTTCACTCTTAGATATTTCTCCTAGATATAGTTCCTCGCTCTATTGTTTCTGGCCGTCTCTCTCCCTGGTTTTATTCCCACTGTGTGACTATCAAACAAAATAGGGTAGCTGCATGCTGCTGATGTGGCATAAACCTTGGTAACAGATACACACAAATTAAGAAAGACGCATTTATCAGTGTTTCCTCACGTGTCTTTCTAAATCATACTGTTAAAGTTCATCACCAGTAGTCACCCGTTTTAACCATCCTTGCAGACTGTCTGTCTTCAAGACTGTCTGTATGGTCTTCCAATCTTTTTTTCTTCTTTTCTTGGTGTATTTTTCTTAAATGTTATAAATTATTTTTCCTTTATTAACCTTTTAAGGGTCGATATCCCTGATTTAACCCTTTTAGGGTCCAGACCCCCAATCAGAAACTTGTCCACAAGGTCCAAGAATTTTGGAAAAAAAATTATTTTTCTTATGAAATGGTAAAAATATGAGGTTTCGTGTTACGTGATCTCTTGCGCCTTAAGAATGAGAGGTAATCGGGTCTGAAACCAGAAAAGGGAAGACAGTTTCAGGTCAGTGTATAAAGAGTCTTTCACGAATTCCAAGGACTTCCACTTGGCTGGATAAAGAAATGTTAATGAAGCTTTTCTGTATAATTTCGTAAATATCAACGAAAGGGTCTCAAAACATTGGTTAATGTGACTTCAAGCTTATCGACTGAGCACCCTAGGGACATTAAGGTTATCGACTGAGCACCCTAGGGACATTAAGGTTATCGACTGAGCACCCTAGGGACATTAAGGTTATCGACTGAGCACCCTAGGGACATTAAGGTTATCGACTGAGCACCCTAGGGACATTAAGGTTATCGACTGAGCACCCTAGGGACATTAAGGTTGCATGTCACCGTTGCGCCACTAGTCAAGAATGCTTTATTCTCTAAAGAATACAAAGATACAATACCGTGACTGGAACAATACACAAATAACCTGCACATAGGAGAGAGAAGCTTATGACAACGTTTCGGTCCGGCTCGGAACATTAATTAGCCACACTGTGACTAGTTAATGTGCTGATTGTTTGTAATTCAGTCTCTAAATTAGGGATCCAAATTACCTCTCATCATGTAAGCAGACCGAGAGATATACACCTGTTTATATCGTGTTTATGTCTCAGAAATACTCACGTCTTGATGACAGCCTTTCTTGCAAGTTGCTCTGCTGTCTTCCACAACCTAACTTCGGTCCAAGAACCAAAACGTTTTCTAATAAATATTTGCTAGTGTTTTCTCGTGTGTCAAACACAAATGCTTCTAAATCGAGATATGATTAAAATAAGGAAATGATAGTTTTTTTTTTTTTTTTTTTTTTTTTTTTTTTTTTTTTTTTTTTTTTTTTTTTGCGCTCAGTCTGTTGACAAAATTTTACTGTCAAGAAGACTTAAAATGAATTAGACGCATATACAGTAACTGAGCGTCTTTATCCTGTAGACGTTTCGCCAACCAATGGCTTCATAAGACTGAAGAAACCTCTCCACGGGCGAAACGTCTAAAAACAAAAAAGTCCCTCTCTTCAACTGTATATATTTCTCACCAGTTTAACTTCTTGTCAAGTGCTCCAATTACCACGAGAGGACAAAAAAAAATGAACTTAATAGAATTTTTTACGACTGGTTTGATAGTCACGCGAGAGACGCTTGAAAGAGGTTGGCAGAGACGACCTTCAAACCAGCACAAGTCTAGTTAATGACTGTGAACCTGCTATACGGGGCGGTCGTATTTCCTGTGTAATTAGAGATCGGTGGGGTTTGTGGAAGGTTATGGATGTGGGGTTGGGGGAGGGGGTAGGTGGTGAAGGTTGGAGAGGTGGAGATTGTGTGTTAGAGAGGTTGGGGGCAAGTAGGTGGGTTTTTTTTTGTGCGGGGAAATTGGGTTAGTAGTGGGTGGTATATATGGATGGGGGTTGGAAAGAGGGGGGTTAAAGAGGAAGTGGAGCTTTGTGGGTGGGGGCTGGAGAGTGTTTTTGTCATGTTTTTGTCATGTTTTTGTAGTGTTTTTCAGTGGATTGTTTATTATGTGTTGGATCTTGCTATATTAATTTAATGATCTAAATAACGAGGTCTGTGTCTCCTTATACACACATTTATTACTGGAAATTTTTACATTTTTGAGATAGGCCTAGGAACGAAAATTATCTGTGAGTGGAGGTGGGTGACCGGGGGTGGAGGTTGAGCAGGTTTGGGTTGTGGATGGAGGGTGGAGAGGTGGCGTTTAGTGGTGGAGGTTTGGGGGTTTTGATCTGGAAACGTGGGGGTTATATATCTGAGAAGGGCTCAACCCGTGGGAGTTATTCAGTGCAAGGAGGAACGAAGGCTCAATCCTCTGTCTTCCAAGCACGAGACGCGCACTACTGTAGCCAGGCTTTCTAGAGAGGTTGAGGGGAAAGATGGACGAGGTTGGGGTTGGAGAGGTGGGAGTTATGGGTTGAAGACAAGACACGCGTTTTACATAATAGATTTATGGCTGATTTGAAGACTTCCTAGTGGGAACGTACGCTTGTCGTTCACCTGGTGGGAACGTGAGCTATAGTTCACCTGGTGGGAACGTGAGCTATAGTTCACCTGGCGGGAACGTGAGCTATAGTTCACCTGGTGGGAACGTACGCTTGTCGTTCACCTGGTGGGAACGTGAGCTATAGTTCACCTGGTGGGAACGTGAGCTATAGTTCACCTGGCGGGAACGTGAGCTATGTCTGTGGAATTGTTCACCTGGTGGGAACGTGAGCTATAGTTCACCTGGTGGGAACGTGAGCTATAGTTCACCTGGTGGGAACGTGAGCTATAGTTCACCTGGTGGGAACGTGAGCTTTAGTTCACCTGGCGGGAACGTGAGCTATAGTTCACCTTGTGGGAACGTGAGCTATAGTTCACCTGGTGGGAACGTGAGCTATAGTTCACCTGGTGGGAACGTGAGCTATAGTCCTAGGGAATGAATTTATGGTGATTGCAATGTCGCCTCGTTTCCTAAATTATCTCGTAACACTGTAGTTAGCGCATCTAATTGGTGGGAATGTTGACATTCAATTCTCTCTCTTTCCCTCTCTCTCTTTCTTTCTTTCCTTCTTTCGTTCTTTCTTTGTCTATCTATCGAGCAAGATCTTCTTATTTACACTATAAAATTCACTCTCTGGTCCTTTCTTTCCTTGTTTAACTGCCATCATTGTTGAAATTATTTTTTTTGGGAGTCACAGGTAACTCGACACGTTCTGAACATGGTCGGGGCAATATTGGCTCAAAGTGAAAGTATTTTACCCAAGTTCTGGAAAATCTGACTTATACATTCAGAACCTTGGTATCGGTAGCCGCAAGTCTTGAAACTATCTTCTTGGTACACATCGTTGAGTTCAAAATTGGTATCGCGTCTAATGTCTCATTTTGCGGTCGATGGATCGAGCTTCCATCATTACTTGATCTGAATGACTCACATGGGTTTAGCGTGTGCCCTACACCACAAGTCTCATTTGTGGTGATAATTCACTGTATAAAGCTCTCCCGCACGAAAAAAACTTAGTGTTTTGATTCTTCGCTCTCTGGAGAGACGTAGAATGTGAGGAGACATCATCGAAGTGTATAAGTGGATGGTGGACATCAACGAAGACGTGTGTCTTGCACTACAAATCTCACTAACGGTGTAGGACACACGAGTGTCAAGTTCTGTTCCTACTCTCCCCCTCAAGGAAGGTTCCTTGACGTTGGTGAGGGGCTCTTGATCTAGGGAACTGGATCTGTGCTCCAGTTCCCTGAATTAAAACTGAATACCTTCCACATCCCCCCCCCACAGGCGCTGCATAATCCTACGGGTTTAGCGCTCCCTCTTGATTATAATAATAATGTTCCTACTCTCCAGCTTCACGTGAGCCTAGTCCAGCTGACAGTTTTTCTACGAAGATCAAATGTTCTGAAATGTTTGGCTTACACAGTAGGCTTCTCCAGTTGAATACAAAGGTGGCTGCGTATGGAGACGAGAATCAGTGAATAAGATAAGTAGGGTAATCCACATTCAGAACAATTAGTTTTAACCAGTTCTTTTAGAGGATGAGGCAGTAGCGACGTATGCTACGAACTTGTATTAAAAAAACAAGGCTAGAAAGCGAACGATGTTTCCTTAGTATATCTTAGTATATGAATAAGAGTGGAAAGAAATAGTAGCCAGAGGAACAGAAGACATCGAACTGAAATTTAAAGCAACATAGAATGCGAGAGAGAGAGAGAGAGAGAGAGAGAGAGAGAGAGAGAGAGAGAGAGAGAGAGAGAGAGAGAGAGAGAGAGAGAGAAAACGCAGAATTCAACAGCTAAATTTAAAATTACCCAGAATACATTTTCTCTTAAGCAAAATCCACGACTCTTTGTTTATGGGAGATGGAACTTCCTGCGACGACAACAAGGAAGTACTCAGGATACACGACCTGGTTTAATGAGCTAATAAACAGACTGAGGACGGACAAAAAAAAAAGGAACCTATCCTGAATGTGATAACGGACTCTGAAATAATTTTNTGATTTATACCGACTATACTATTAAAAATGATTTAAAGAATGTACTCTGTCCCATACACAGACATATGTACTCTGTCCCATACACAGACATATGTACTCTGTCCCATACACAGACATATGTACTCTGTCCCATACACAGACACATAAAACTCAGTTTTCATGAAAAATCTTGAGAATATAATGTGAGATCCAACTCGCAAGGAGACATTAAATCAGGTTAAAAGAAAGTTTAACATCTTCGTGTGTTTCCGTCGATCCTCCAAGGCTGAGGATCGCTTCAGCAGACACAAGAAACTGAGCGAGAAAAACATAGCCAAATTATACATATTTTGATTGAACACCACGGACAATTGTGATGTCGTTACCATCAGTTGATTCAGGATCCAAGGTTTGTCGATCATTGAATCTGGTCGGATGGAGGAGAGGAAGCGGCAGAGGGATAAAGAGTACTAAGAATGGAGGCAGTAAAACAGACGAGAAAACAAAAGATCAGTAGCCCTACAATTGATTCATAAGTTAATATCTGCATAAGAAAAGCGGATTTACAAGTAAGATATACACACACAAGACTTGTTTCAGTCGTGAGTTAATTACGTCTTCGTGTATAATTAGACTCGTGGTGGAGAGTGTGTAGCTCCGGGAATGTCTGGTCTTCAGGTTTGATTTTGGTTGCGAGATGTGTGTTGTATGTGTATATATTATATATATATATATATATATATTATATATATATATATATATATATATATATATTATATATTAAATGTATATTATATTGTATATATAAAATATATATATATATATATAATGTATATATAAAATGCAAATTTATGCGATTATATCTGGTTTCCAGTGATTTTTTCTTTAAGTGATTTTGTCTTTCAGCGAGTAACTTAGCTTTTTAAATGGCTTCCTGTTTGTAGGATAATGTTTATATATATATTATATATATATATATATATATATATATATTATATAATATAGAGAAGAAAGAAGAAGATTAAGAGGAAAGAGTAAGAGAGAGAGTGGTGCACTTAGGAGTCTGTGGAGACAAAGAACTTTGTCCTTGGAGGCAAAGAGGGGAATGTATGAAGTTATAGTTTTAACCAACGCTCTTATATGGGTGTGAAGCATGGGTGATGAATGTTGCAGCGAGGAGAAGGCTAGGTGAGGCAGTGGAATGTCATGTCTGAGGGCAATGTGTGGTGTGAATATAATGCAGAGAATTCGTAGTTTGGAAGTTAGGAGGAGGTGCGGGATTACCAAAACTGTTGTCACAGGGCTGAAGGAAGGGTTGTTGAGGTGGTTCGAACATAGTAGAGAATGGAGCGAAACAGAGTGACTTCAAGAGTGTATCAGTCTGTAGTGGAAGGAAGGCGGGTAAGGGTCGGCCTAGAAAGGTTGGAGGGAGGGGTAAAGGAGGTTTTGTGTGCGAGGGGCTTGGACTTCCGGCAGGCATGCGTGAGCGTGTTTGATAGGAGTGAATGGAGACAAATGGTTTTTAATACTTGACGTGCTGTTGGAGTGTGAGCAAAGTAACATTTATGAAGGGGTTCAGGGAAACCGGCAGGCCGGACTTGAGTCCTGGAGATGGGAAGTACAGTGCCTGCACTCTGAAGGAGGGGTGTTAATGTTGCAGTTTAAAAACTGTAGTGTAAAGCACCCTTCTGGCAAGACAGTGATGGAGTGAATGATGGTGAAAGTTTTTCTTTTTCGGGCCACCCTGCCTTGGTGGGAATCGGCCAGTGTGATAAAAAAAAATAAAAATATATATATGTGCGTACTCGCCTAATTGTGGTTGCAGGGGTCGAGACTCGGCCCCTGGCCCCGCGTCTTCACTGAACGCTACTAGGTCCTCTCTCTCACTGCTCCATGAGCTTTATCATACCTCGTCTTAAAGCTATGTATGGTTCCTGCCTCCACTACCTCACTTGCTAGGCTATTCTACTTCCTAACTATTCTATGACTGAAGAAATACTTCCTAACATCGCTTTGACTCATCTGAGTCTTTAACTTCCAAGTGTGACCCCTTATTTCTGTGTCCCATCTCTGGAACATCCTGTCTCTGTCCACCTTGTCTATTCCACGCAGTATTTTGTATGTCGTTATCATGTCTCCTCTAACCCTCCTGTCCTCCAGTGTCGTCAGGCCGATTTCCCTTAACCTTTCTTCGTAGGACATTTCCCTTAGCTCTGTAACTAACCTTGTTGCAAACCTTTGCACTTTCTCTAATTTCTTGACGTGCATGGCCCGTGTTAGTTCCAAACTGATGCTGCATACTCCAGTATGGGCCTGACGTACACGGTGTACAGTGTCTTGAACGATTCCTTACTAAGGTATCGGAACGCTATTCTCAGGTTTGCCAGGCGCCCATATGCTTCAGCAGTTATCTGGTTGATGTGTGCTTCCGGAGACATGCTCGGTGTTATATTCACCCCAAGATCTTTCACCTGGAGCGACGTTTGCAGTGTTTGGTCACTTAGCCTATACTCCGTCTGCAGTCTTCTTTACCCTTCCCCGACCTTCATGACTTTGCATTTGGCGTGGTTAAATTCGAGATGCCAGTTGCTGAACCAGGTGTTTAGCCTGTCCAGGTCTGTTTGAAGCCCTGCCTGATCCTCGCCTGATTTAATTCTCCTCATTAACTTCACATCATCTGCGAACAGGGACACTTCTGAGTCTATCCCTTCCCTCATGTCATTCGCATATACCAAAAATAGCACTGGTCCTAGGACCGACCCCTGTGGGACCCCGCTCGTCACAGGTGCCCACTGTGATACCTATCACGTACCATGACTCGTTGTTGCCTCCCTGTCAGGCATTCTCTGATCCATTGCAGTGCCATTCTTGCTATACATGCCTGATCCTCTAGCTTCTGCACTAATCTCTTGTGAGGAACTGTGTCGAAGGCCTTCTTGCAGTCCAAGAAAATGCAATCAACCCACTCCTTTCTCTCGTGTCTTCTGTTACTTTATCATAAAACTCCAGAAGATTTGTGACACAGGATTTGCCTTCCATGAATCCGTGCTGGTTGTCGCTTATATTCTTGTTCCGTTCCAGGTGCTCCACCACTCTCCTCATGATTATCTTCTCCATGATTTGAATACTATACACGTCAAGTGACGCTAGTCTATTATAGATTAGTACCCTCTATCTGTATCCTATTAAAAAAAAAATGGGAAAGGAACTATGCCGTCCTTCTATAACTCCAAGTAGTTGCCCAGGTTCAAGGGATGTGTTGAAGATTGTTGTTAGTGGCAACACGCGTTTTCTTTGCTCCCTCTCTAAGCCACGGGGAGTGTCCGTTCCTATTGCCTTTGAGCGTATCAGGTCACTTAGCAGCTTCTTCACCATCCTCTCAGTTGTGTTTTTGCATCCCACATTGTTTGGTACATTCCTTGTTGGTGTCCACATCATGTTCTCGGTCTTCTCCAGAGTCCTTCCTGTTTCCTCTGTAAATATTTGTTGAGCTCCTCGCATACCTCTTGATCGTTTCTTGGGAGTTCCCCACCTTCTTTCCTCAGCCTGATCACCTGCTCTTTGACTTGTCTTCCTCCTAATGTGGCTCTACAGCAGTTTCGAGTCAGACTTGACTTTCGATCCTATGTCGTTTTCGTACTGTCGCTGGGCCTCCCTCCATATTTGTGCATACTCGTTTGTGTGTGTGTGTACTCACTTATTTATACTCACCTATTTGTGGTTGCAGGGGTCGAGTCATAGCTCCTGGCCCCGCCTCTTCACTGATGTGTGTGTGTGTGTGTGCGCGCGCGTGCAAAATAACATATAATTTAAATGACTTTTTGTTTAAGCTTGTGTTTGTTTAAGCTTATGTTTGTTTAAGCTTGTGTAAGTTTGTGTTTGTTTAAGCTTGTGTTTATATGATGCGACTGTATTCCAGGTAATAAGCAGTTAATTAATTAGTTAGGTCCTCCGTCTACCGTGACGCTGGCAGTCAAACCGACCTTTTTGATGCCCCAACACCAAGTTCACACCGATTAGCGTTAATTCCCACGTACTATTTTTTTGCTTGCAAATCAAGTAGAACAATGTGCGAGTTAGGTGGGTTAGGTGGGTATTGGTAGTGACCGTGGAGAAGGTGAGGGAGACTGGTGGGCTTTTACAGGGTGCCAAAGAGGGGATGATGTGTTGTTGGAAGTTGTCAGTAGGAGGTAAAGGGTGTTAGTTAGAGATAGGGGTTAGAGATAGGGTTTTAATAAGGGGGGCGGGGGGTAAAAGAATTGGAGGGTCCCTTGAAAGTGGCTGGAAGTAGATATAAGTAAGTTAGGGGTTAGCATTGAAGTAACTGGGGTTTACAAAAAAAAATGGGAGAAAAGTAGGGAGGTAAAAAGGGTTAGAACCAGGAAATAATAGGTTTAGGTACTGACTTTGTTTCTTGTGGTTTAACTTAAGGTTTACAACGTCTAAAGTACCGGAGACAGGGGGGGGGCATACATTGTCATACCATGGAGGTGGGGGTGGGCGAGTTCCCCTACATTCACTTGCCGATATAAAAACACTTTACACACTTAAAAACTAGATGAAAAGGAAACACTCAGAATTTAGTCAGTTCTCTACAGTTTATTAAGTCTCTCCGGTCGTCTGACTGGTTTCTATCACTGCCATTGGATCTGCCCCTTCTGTCTGCATAAATGTCTCGTCACACCTCTTGCATTCCTTTCCAGTGGACGGTATGACTCGTGAGCTGCAACATAGTTGGAAAGCGGTATTTTGAAGTGGAGAGAGGTGGATGAGGTTGAAGAGCAGGAGGTTGAGATTGGTAAACAGTTCGGGCCAAATTGCTTGGGCTTGTAAACAAAACTTTTTTTTTTTTGGGTTTGAGGAAAATATATTTAGGGGTTGGAGGAAGTTATTTTTGGCAAAGAGTTTGGTGTGGGGGAAAAATATGAGCAAGGGTGAAGAGTATAGGGAAGTGGGGTTAGTGGGGAGAAGGGTTAAGGGTTGGTAGGTTGTGAACTAGTTAAGGTTTAGTTGGGTTAATAATGTTGGGTTGGAATAGGGTGGAGAGAATGGGGCTGGTGTGGGTAAAAGTTTGGGGAAAGACTAGCTGTTGAAACGATTTGGGGGATGCTGGAAAGAGAGGGGATTAGAGATGGTGATGACATAGAGCATTATTAAGGGTGAAAGGTGTTAGGGGTTGGGTTGGTGGAAAAAAATGGAAGGTTCGTGTGGGTGTGAAAGAGGGGACGTTGATAAATTGAAAGGGTTAAGGATGAGTGCAAAAGGGTTGAGGTGATGAAATGGTTTATGTTGGGTAGGGGGGGGTTGATGTGTGTGCATGTATAAAACCACAAGTGCCAACACCACCTGGGTGTTAACTGGCGGTTATTCCGGGGTTCTAACGCCCCCGCGGCCCGGTCCATGACCAGGCCTCCCGATTGGATAAGGGCCTGGTTAACTAGGCTGTTATCTGTGGGCACGCCGCCCCAGTCCGATCGTACGAGCACAGCCCGGCTGATCCCGGCACCGAATTTAGGTATTCTGTCCAGCTCGCTCTTGAAGGCAGCAGGGGTTTATTGGCAATTCCCCAAATGCTTGCTTGGGGAGGCTGTTGAAACCCGTTTTGGGCCCGGACACTTATGTGTTTTCTCTTAGTGGACCAATGGCGACCCTACTCTTTATTGGGGCATTTTGCATCGCTTGCCCATTCTTTTACTTTCGTAGGGAGTGATTTCTGTGTGCAGATTTGGGACCATTCCTTCCAAGATTTTCCAAGTGTAGATTATGATATATCTCTCCTCTGCGTTCCAACGAGTACATAGTCAAGTGCTTCAAAAAAAGGGTGGCCGTTCCCCAGTAATTAAGGGTGCCTTGGCAGAACTTATACGTGCAGTAAAGGATCTCTGTACACTCTCTAGATCTGCGATTTCACCTGCTTTGTATGGAGATGTTAATGTACAGCAGTATTCCAGCCTAGAGAGAACAAGTGATTTGAAAAGGATCATCATGGGCTTGGCATCTCTCGTTTTGAAAGTTCTCATTATCCATCCTATCATTTTCTTTGCATCTTTCCTGACGAAACATTTCGCCTGTGCTGGAGCTTCATCAGTCGAATATATGTAGACGAATCAAAATCTTCCATCAAGGCTGAGGGACTGATTATCTCAGATTACCTTTCTGTTTCATCTGCTGTCTCCAGACTTGCAAATCCTCCCTCTGCTAGGCTGATAGTCTACATCACAGTCGAAACATTTAGTCAATAAAAACTGTATTACACATATTTTATTCATTAATTTATTGGCATTCAATATTTATAAGGGGTGTGAATCAGAATCTTCCCAGAGGAATTTGAGAAGACAGTGAATATATTTTCTTGTATTTAATAATACAAGGGGCACAGCTTAAATTATACAACGCTTCAGACAACTTAATATAAGTGAATAACGGAAATCCATTGATAATAACGACTTAAAAAGTGTTGGTAACGCTCGTATTACCCCATAGACGAGACAGGTTTTAAATGTCACCTAAGAAGAAATAAGAATGGACGGTGAGTCGAACCGTGGTCCCTGCGGGTAGCAAGTCCAGCCAGCGTTGTTTGCAAGGTTCTCGAGGACCTCACAACAGGACCTGTGGTAGGAAGTTGAGTGTTGTGTTGTGAGTGAGGACAAGAAGTGAGCTTATGGTGATGTTAAAGCGAGACAAGTGGAATCTATGGTGGTGTTACCGGCAGTAGTTAAAGCCCGTTATGGTGTGTGAGGCGGCGATTATAGTGACGGTGGTGCGCGCGGTGGTGGTGGTGGTGAGTGAAGCCCCTGGCCCCGCCCCACCCACAACCACGCTCCGCCCCACTCCACCCACACGCTACTCTCTTTCTCCACCACTCCGATATACTTACATGTCTTATTGTCTGCCACGGGCTGCTGAATGTGGGATAAAGGGAGATTAGAATGATAAAAGGTAATAAATACGTGAGTGTGGAAGCGTCGTAGGTGTTGTGTATTGGGCTGGACCTCAGGGAATGGGACGCTCGCTGATTGGCGGCGACGGGGGCGAGGCCCCTTCCCCCACGGATCATGGCGCATTGATTGGATAGCCAGAGCCCGCCCCACCCAAGCTTCCGCCCTACGTCCTGCCCCCAGCCCCTCCCCACGTACTGCCCCTCGCTCAATCCTCACTCATTTTGCAGTCGTGTCTCGGGTTCAACACACTGTCAAGGCCCATTCATGTCTCCCTGCCGCCCCTCTCGTATAAGAGTCAGGTGTGGCGACCGCGACACCCACAACCGCAACCAGAGCTGCTGCCGTGGCCCCTTCGTCAGATAAACCCCGCCCCACCCAGTGCCAAACTGGCGCACTGCTTGTCAGTCCACACGTGGACACCGCACCTCACGTCCTAAACACGCCTGGAATACCGCCGCGACATCCTGGAATGACAGTGACGAGCATCACGCACGCCACATGACCCGGCACGCCCAACACACGCCTCCGTATACCTCACGTGTTGTGGTGACGTGGTGATGCCGCGGTGAACCTTGTGCTCATGGCCGCCCACATCTGGCCGCCCTCAACCGGTTGTTAGGTTGACCTATCCGGGACTCGCTAGCGGTTGACCTAGCCGCCTGGCTGGTGTCGTGACTTGATCTGTGTCTTGATCGTGACCTGGTGGCTCCCGCTGCTCTCTGAGGTGTCTATCGCCGTGGCCTGCTCCACCTGTGGACCAGCCAGCCCACCTGTGGACCTGCCAGCCCCCCCACCTGTGGACCAGCCTGCCACACCTGTGGACCAGCCAGCCCCACCTGTGGACCAGCCAGCCCCACCTGTGGACCAGCCAGCCCCACCTGTGGACCAGCCAGCCCCACCTGTGGACCAGCCAGCCCCACCTGTGACAAGCCAGGCCAACCTGTTGGACCAGCCAGCCCAACCTGTGGACCAGCAAGACCACTGTGGGAAAAAACCCCCAGTCAGACCCACCTGTGGACCAGCAGCACAACTGTGGACCAGCCAGCCCCACTTGTGGACAGCAAACCCCACCTGTGAACCAGACAGCCACACCTGTAAATCAGCCAGCCCCACCTGTGGACCAGCCAGCCCAGATCTCCCACTGCCTCAACATTAATGTATTTTCCCTCGTACTGTTTATACTAGTGTGTTGTGATTACCACTTGTTAAGGTGTGACGTGGAGTGAACGGTTACATCGCACGAAATAAAGTGGGGATGACTTGAACTTGGTGGTAAACTTAAACTTGGAAATCCCATAGGTGAACTTAAAATTGCCATAGTAGGAACGCTGTGCAAAGTGGTCCAGACGAGGTCCTCTGGTAGCTAGGCAGAAGAAGTGGACTTCAGCAAGGAGAAGTTCCCGAAGGTCAGTGGCCAGAATCTGCCTTGGTAAGAGCTTGAGTGCTTGTGACATATCTACGACACCTGGAAGGTGTATGTATGTGTTCACTCCTCTGCTGCTGGACTGCCACACGCACACACGCTCAAACGGAAGTCCACTCGCCGCTAGCGATTAACCTGGTCGCTCAAGTTCGACTTGAATATCTTGGTTTTTGCTGGTGATTCATTGGACCTGTTGCTGCTCTTGCGTGTGTATATTCACTGTCGCTGTATGTACTGGGTCGATTGTGTCAGGTTTTAAAACCACTGTCCAACAGACAGTGTTATGGGGGCAAGTGCAGCCACAGCAGATTGGTGTGTTGTCTGTGCGTGTACTTGTGGTCACTCTGTGTGTGTGTGGTGTGTGTGTCTGTGTGTGTCGAGGGGTTTGTGCGCCGCGCCTCCACGCCTGCTTTCTGCTTGCCGAAGGAAAAGCGATACGTTGTGGAAGTGTGTGTGTGTGTCTTTGGCGCAAACCCTCACACCTGAGTGTGTGCGTGTGTGTGTGTGTGTGTGTGTGTGTGTGGGGCTATAGAAAAGCTGTCATCTTTTGCCTCTGTGTGATATCGCTTGTGACAAGCCATCGTTGCGTAACCAAGAATAAATAATTACAAAGTCTAAAACAATAACAAAAATGAAAGTGTTTGCCCCAAAACTTTCGAAATCCATTACTACTGCAGTTAAGAAAACAATAATAATATAAGAAAAAAAGGAAACAAAACCAACAGAGTGTGTACCCTTTTCGCAGGAGGGGAACAAATAAATACGGCCATCATCATGCTGAAAAAAAACTGTGGGATAAGTGCCCTCGCCTCCTTTATCCAAGATGGCCTGACTGGTACGGCCCAACCCCCAGTCCTCGGAACAGCTGATGTCTCTACACGGGCTGGACACGGGCCATGGCTCGGCTACGGCAATGAGTGCCGCTGCGTTTCCACCCATACAGCGACGCTAAACCCACGCCCACGCGCCGCGCTGCAGCCTATAACTTTCAGAGGCATGCCTGCTGTAACACAGGCTTCGCACATTTCATGGTGAGCTTACAAGAGTCACGACTGACAGACAGAGAGACAGAGATTGGGTGAGATTCACTTTCTAACGTGAGTAAGTCAATTAAATAAATCAGATACTCGGGTAGAAGAGGTATAAAAAAGAAACATTAGGGCAAAAACGGGGGTGAAAAGCGAAGGAGGTGGAAAGCGCTAAGGCAAAAATTGCAAAGAGGAAACGCAAGCTGTATAATTAAGATAGAAACTTCCTGTTGACAGAAAGGGAAAACACAGTAGATAAATGGCGCGAGATGAATAAAACAGAGCTTTTAAAAACACGTTTAATAACCAGCTAGACTTGAAGGTCGATGTATGTTGGGAAGGTCTACTAGGAAGTACATGAGTGGGAGAGGTTGGATTTGAGTGGACTGCACATCGGAGCGTGTATCTTGGGTGGCATTGAAAATTGGTTGGACACAAATGTTTGTTAGTGGGATGAATTGTAAAGACCTGCATAAGTATGGGCCACAGCCTGTCGCACGTGTTCTTCCTTTCTTATGTTTGGTAGGGGAGAGCTTATCAACATCATACGATCTTACTGGAGGGAAAAACTATTCCCAGCTAAAGTTTGTCTTATTAAGAGTTTCCCTCGGCACCAAGGTATCCTTTTTTTCCTATACAAGTCTGCAATTTGTACCCTATTTGTTGGCAGTACCAGCAGTCTAACACGTCACTATATGCTAGGTACAACTACATAGATGCAGCTACTATTTTAGTTTTGGAGTTTTGTCAAGCCGTTGTCAAGCTCCTGGAAAGCTAAACATTGCCACAGTAAAATGGCCACATTAGTTGCACCTGTGTCTTAGTTCACTAGTGTCGGGAGACTGAGGGGAAAGACAGTACTCTGCAGTGCCGGGACTAATGCTAACGGAGGGGAAATTAGAAAGAGTGCTTAATTGCCACGATCTAAGTATACCTCATTACCGACAAGACTGAATATATCGTACTATCTGGTGACAGGACTAACTATTGACTACTACTATGGTGGCAGGACAAAGTAGGGAGGACAATCTGACTACAGGGTTGATTACTAAGAGTACTTACTAATACATTCTTTTAAGTGGCAAGAGTTTCTGTCGAGTACTGTTTACTAATTCGACTGTTTTAGAGTACACTTTGATGGTCAGGGAGAAAATACAAAGTAATACTATACATACCAGAAAGCCAAGGAGCTGTATTTGACTCCAGGACTCTGGAATATTATCTAGTGGAGAGGACTGGATATAGATTGTACTACCTGTTGTCAATATCCTAAATAATGTATTCTAGTACGGTCGACTAAATATATATTTGATCAACTGGACAAGGACCTAATCTTGTACACTATTCAATTGTGATCTTACTCCATTATATTAACTAAATACAGAGTACTGTCCAGAGTAGATTTTTGTGGACAAGTTGAGACATTGTGAAGTGGGAAAAGTATAGTTGCAGTAGTGTGTGTGTGTGTCAGTTGGTGTGTGTGTGTGTGATGTGTGTGTGTGTGTTGTGGTGTGTGTGTGTCAGACACCTAAAAATGGACACATAGACTCATTGATGACACTGTAAATATACAATTAACCATGGTAAGTTTAAGACAGTAGGGACTAAACCACAGAGCGCCTATCTCCCGCGACATCTTATGGTCGTGCCGAATAGGTAAACTACGATTTTGGCTTAAATAGCTATGCTCTTTTTGCTGAATAAGGTTAGTGAAAATTTGTGTATGCAATAATTTCGCAAAAATCAATCTGAGCCTAACAAAAAAAAATATATATTTCATTGTGTTTGTTTATTATTAAATGTAAACTTATCTAAAATATATTTGGTTGGATTAAGCTAAATTAAATTGCGCTTGTTCTTAATAAAGGTAGGAAGTTTTCTAAGGGTTCTTTTGGTACAAAAATATTAATTTTCTCATTAAACATATATGAAAAAAATATATCTTTAAACGTATTAGATTTTTTTTTAGAAAGGATCTAATTTTAAATAACTTCTTGCTAGTTAACTAATTTTACCTATTCGGCACGACATTATACACACATTCATATCTGTTAATGTTTCCGGAAACGATAACCCTTTCCCGCGGTTCATCTTAGATAAGGTTTACCAAAACTGGTAAAGTAATATTTCAAGGTTAAGGAATTATTAATAATACAACCTGGGAAGTCAGACGCCATGTGTGCTGAGGTTTTAGATAAATGTCATATTTATGAAAAAAGGAACGCCCAGCCGTCGGCCAGAGTTCAAACGTTAGCAGGCTCTATGTTTTTTCAATTCGTTTGGAAAGGAAGGTAATAACTCATGGTAGTGCAGTTAACATGAAGTACAATGGTGCATACTACTGTAATGTTAGTCAGAAATCAAAAAAATAAAACAAAAAAAAAAAAAAAAAAAAAAAAAAAAAAAAAAACAAAAAAAAAAAAAAAAAAAAAAAAAAAATAAAAAAAAAACAAAAATAAAAAAAAAAAAAAAAAAAAAAAAAAAAAAAAAAAAAAAAAAAAAAAAAAATAAAACTAAAAAAAAAAAAAAAAAAAAAAAAACAAACATGAATGTTAATTGGAATACCTGTGACAAGCCACAGGCAATATCCAAGCTTATTTGTGGAGTGCCTGTTCAACATGCCTGTTGCTGGGTAATCTCAGAGGTTACCAGGTGTTACACACACGTCTTGGTTTTTATCAAACGTATCGGATATGATATATTTTTAGCTAAGGTTGTTGTTAGCAGGGTAGCTGTCACAATCCTGACTTTTCTGGAAACTGGCAGTTAATCATTTGTTCCTCTTCAAGACCTTCTTGCTTGTTTCGACAATATTTCTGATATCTACTGGTAGAAGGTTGAATTGTTTTGGACAGTGGATGTTAACACAGTGCTCTTATTGTGCAGTTGGAGCCTTTGCTCCTTACTGATTTATTTTACAGTTCCTCTCATGTCTCTCATTCCAGGGAATTATGGTAGTGTATAGATTTGGGAAGTGGCTTCCAATATCATCCAGATGTATATTATCAGGTATCTCTTCATCGCTTCAGAGAGGACGTTCCAATGTGCTTTACCACTAGTTTAAATGTTTTTGTGAGGACATGTGACAGTAAATAATCTATGTAGATTTCAAAACTGTGGCCTCTCCTGCCTTGAACGGAGCAGTGAACACACAGCAATATTCTAGACAAGAGAGAAAAAGTGATTTGAGATGTACCAACATTGGCGTTATTTCTCTTGTTTTGAAAGTTGTCATTTTCCATCATTAGGAAATACAATATAATATTTGCTACATTATGTTTCCTGCATAACATATCATTTTACACGTTTTTTTTTTTCCTAAGATTTTTACCTATTTTTCTGAATCTTCCATTAAGGCGATTTTTTTTTTATTTTAACTATCGTCCGTAAAAGGCTAGATGCTGTGGACTAGGTTATATTTTTTTTCATTTATGTTATATGGTAAAAATTAATAATTTTGTATTAAAAGAACCCTAGAAAACTTATCTAACCTTGTTATAACAAGAGCAATTTAATTTAACCCAATCCAAATTATTATTTTTTAGATAAGTTTACAATTATTTAATAATAAACAAACACAATGAAATATATTTTGTTTCGTTAGATTAATATATATAGATTTTTTTTATATTATAATTATTTTGTTGGTATAATATTATAGCATTGTATATATATTTATATTATTTTTTGTTTTAGATTTATTTATTATTATTTATATGATATTAGCTATATATTATTTTGATATTATATTATTATATATTTATTTTTATATTGAATATATTATTTTATATTTTTGTATTTTATTTTTTGATTATTTTTTTTAGTTTATTTTTTTTTTGTTTATAGTATTTTTTTATATATTATATAGTATTTATTATTCTAGATATTGATTTATTTTTTTTGTTATAGTTCATATCTTTGTGTTTGATATAGTTATATTTTTTAGGTTTGATTTATTTATTTCTACTAGATTGTGATTAGTTTATTTATATATATTATATATATATTTCTATTGTATCAGTGTTTTTATATTTCTATATATATGTATATTATTTATTATAGATATTGTATATAATTAGATATTATTTATTTATATTTATTTTATATGTTTTTATAGTTTTTATTGATTTTTATTTTATGATATATATTATTAGACTTTATATTTATTTTATGTATATTTTATATATATTTCATTTTTATATATATTATATATTTTTATCTGTGTTTTATATATTTTTTATATATTTATATATTTTATATGTATATATATTATAGTATATTTATATATATTTTTTATATTTAACATTTGTATTTTATTTATTTATATTTTGTTACTATATATATTTTATTTTTTTTTTTTTTATATATATATATTTATATATGTTATTTATCTTTATATTTTTTTATAGATAGTTATATATATATTATTTATATTTTTTATATATTATTATATATATTTTTATTTATTTATTAATATTTATAGTGATTTCTATTTATTTATTTTTTAGTTATAGTTTATATATATATATTATTTAATAATATTTATATTATTTATATATATTATATATATATATGTATTCTATATATATATATATATATTTTTTTTATTTTTGATACTAAATTTATATATTTATTTATATATATATTGTATTTATAATATTTTTTTTATTTAGAAGATATTATATTTTTTGTAGTTATATATATTTGATTCCTATTTATATTTTGATTTTTATATTATATATTATATTTATTTTATTTTATTATATATATATATATTTATTATTTCATATTTATATTTTTAGATATTTTATTGATCTTTTTTGTATTATTTATTTTTTTGCAAATATTTATATTTATTATTTATTTTATTTTATATTTATTTTAGTATTTATGATATACTATATATATATATTATATATTTTATATATGATATATTATATATTTATATTATTTATCTTTTTATATTTATATATATTATTTATTATATTATATTATTTTTTTTTCTGATACTATTTATTTATTTGATGGACTATATCATTTTATATATATTTATTTATATCTGTATTATTTTTTTTTATATGTTTTATAATATAGATAATAAATCATATAGTATTATATTATTATATATATTATTTTTATATATATAGTTTTTTTTATTATATATTTATTTATTTTTTTATAGATGTTTTATATTTATTTTTATATATATGTATTATTGTTATATATTATCAATTTTATATATTTTTATTTATTATATATATATATTTTTAATATTTTTATTTATATATTTTGATGTTTCGTATTTAGTTTTAGTATATGTAGATATTTATATATATGTTTTTATATGTTTATATATATATTTATGTATTGATAATAATGTATTATTTAGCATTCTTCTATTTGTATTATATATATTTATATATATGATGATATTATACTAATTATATTTATGTTTTATTTATCTGTTTTTATATATTATATTAATATTATGTGTTTTTTTATATGTATTATATATATATATATGATTTTTATATTTTTTATATATTTTATATATTTATTTTTTTGTTCTTATATTTTATACTGTTATATTTATATATATGTATTTATAGAATTTATTTTTATGATAATATAGACTTTTTAATATTTTTTATTTATTTATTAGATATATATTTACTTTATATTATATTGTTATATATATTATAATTTTTATATATATAATATATATTACTATATTTATGTATTTTATAGATATTTATTTGATTATATATAGTTTATATTGGATTATTTTTAGATTTTATGTTTTATGAGTGATGTATTAGGATTTTTATATAATATATTTTTTATTGCTATTGATTTTTATAT